>OX637536.1:57121060-57721060 GCA_951800035.1 Linnaemya tessellans
CTCTTTCGGTTTCACACCTTTTATACATAAGTACAATTCTACTTTTTCATATGTGTTATTATTTCAACAAAGTGGTTTAAATTTCTATGTAAGTGTTTTTATTGAGCTTGTTGTTGCTATATTAAATTAAATTACTATCGAGTCTATTAAATTTTGTTTTTGTGTATCACATACTCGTATATATATTTAACTCACATCAAATGATTTACACAATTTAAGACGAAAGGCCTCGTTCATTAAAAGCATTTGACAAATATGACAAATTTGACTTTGTCAAATAAGCAGATCATCAAGAAGCAATATTTTATATGAATTATGCCTTAAGTTGCCTAGTTGCTATTGCAATTATAGAATTCAATTTGAAGTTTTTGGTAAAATACATTTTAAATCATATGCATGCATATAAAATATTATTTATAGCACATTCAATTGACTAACCGAAAATTATCATCCAAGATGAACATTTTAATGATTTTGTAATATTTGTTATGAGTGGCTTCGTTTGTAAGGGCTTGAACTCTAACTACTATTGCGGAAGATGCTAGGACTAGCATTAAAAGAGTATTTTATATTTTTCATATTTTACACTAATGGCTTACTTATTTTAAATGATTTTCGGTCATATATTTAAAACTACTTAGATATTCTATCGTTTATACAGATTTTTGCTGTTCATCTTTTTTATGAACATCGATTACTTGATGCTTCAGAGAGATAATCATTTCAATCCGGATTGTGCATCATTTACCTGCAGAAATATGATTTAAAGTGTAATTTTACGTTTAAAATTTAGAAATGATTTCAATAAAATAGTTTGTAAGCTTTTGATGTTTTATTTTTCAAAAATATATTCCCACATACGAAATAGCATAAAAGAGAATCATTGTATTAATTTATTAAATTTTTTCTAACATATTGTTTATTTAAAAAAGCAATTAACGTGCAATATTCCATTACCACATTTCGTAGAAAGAGTCTAAAGAATGCAACATAAAAATTCTGTGACGTCCATAACGGTATCCATTGATGGCTTAAATTAGACTCATATGAAATATGGAACATCTATATTTTCTTATATTCAGAAAATCATCTTACTATTAATTTGTGAACACTGCAAGTAAAATATGATTGGATTCAATCATGGCTTTAAGCTGACTCATCAAAACTAATGCGTCCTGCAGGTATTAATACTACAGACTGACAAAGATTCTAGCGCCTCGTTAATCAATACAATGCATCATCATGTTAATTTAGATTTTATCTACCCAATTTTTATTTCTAAATTTGGAGCACATGCTTTTAATTATAGATTTATAGTGCAACATGGTCTAAAAATTCATTAATAGTCAAGTTATGACTTTTTAATAGAATTTAAGTAAGAGTGAGCGATTGAAATGATAACACAAGACTGAAATATTGTTGGAATAAAGTTTTTTATGATAATCTTGTAGACGAGTTTCGCCACGTCTACGAGTTAATAATCCATTCGCACAGTCCAATTCTTGACTACGTTTCTAATAAAGGTGTTCACATGAAAGACTGAACATAAACATCCACTGGTATAAGAGTTGCGAGTTTGTCGGCATAAGTCAACGGCTTAACAAAGCCCCAGTAAAAGTAGGCCACAGAAAAGAGAAAGAAATGGTCAGTGAATATGGCCACTCCTGAAAGCAAAGTTGTTTTCAAATTTATTCTGCAATATATAGATTTTTAAGCGAGCTATAGGCAAATTGAACCATGTTGTTGGAACCTAATCTGTTACTGTTAGCTGATTAATTTTTGGAAAGGCAACATCAGTCAATATGGCTCATTAGCGTTCACTAACTGCACGTTGCTTATTTCGCCACTGCAACAACATTCTGTTAGCCAAGCACATTTCTTTCCCTTGTTGATGGTTCTGAAGGACAAAACTATTTATACCTGCACGAATAGAAAGTTCACTAGTCCGATTAAGTTGACCTTAACACGCACGAAGTGCTCTATGAACGTCACAAACAGATTTATTTAATTTCTAATTTTTTTAAAGTAAATTTCCATAATATAGAATGTTCTGGTTTTAAACGATTCATAATAACTTGCAAAGTCTTACTGAATAGTTTGACATTCTCAGCTGTCCAACTAATTATCGGCATCGATAAAAACAGCCACTATTCCATATATTTTTGCAACAGTTTGCATATGATTTTGTCAGCCAGTTTTGAAAAAAGTTTTTCCGATATTTACTTTTGACAGCTAATTTTTTTTTGCTCCTTTATGTTGACAGAAAAAGACAATACATTCGGGTCTCGTTTTATGCGGATTCGAATATATGCGATTTTTAAATGAACGATTTTTTTAGAATTGTAACAGGTTTTGAAATTTTAGATGTTTTTTTAGGCTTTTGTATCGTGTTTAAATTAAGTCAAGTTTGCATCACTTACGATATATAGTCTTTACAACTTGTTTTATTTTGCGTTTTTTTTTCTATGCGTAGAAGATACGTATTTATGTATGAGTGTTGTGTATGTGTTATTATTGAAAGAACAAACTGGGGATTTCCCTTCTTATTGGCTGCAGTGTTTTTCTGTGCATAGCTGATACGTATGCGTATTGTGAGAATACCTTATTTTATTAGTAGGTTCATTTGTTTAATTATGTAATTATGTTGCAGTGAGTGAGTGATTCTTATCTTATGTGAAGACTTTTACAAACTATTTGAGAACTCACAAATGAAAATGATTTTCAAAAATCACACCAGAATAAGCATAGTAAGTAGGCCATGAAACTCATAAAAACCCACCAATATATATAATGAATCTAATTTAAGAATTTTGGAAATCACTTTCATTTTTGAGTTCTAAAATGGGTTTTAAAAGTCTACATAAGATAAGAGGTTTGAAACTCTTTACAACTGTAGCTGACGTCTACTGACGATTTGGTAATGCACCAATGTAATTCATATACATAGACATGGCTTAACCACCCAACAAATAAATTTCATTTTGTAACATAATTATATTTTTGTTGATTTTTTTATGCGATTTTGTTTTCATTTTTTAACTAAAATTTGAATTTATGCGATTTTTCAACGTTGCTAGTGCTCTCTAATTAGATTTAATCTTAGAAATATATTCGCAAAGATTAAAGAAATAAATAATAATAATTTTGTATGAATGTTACAAATTTTAAAAATGTTGCTGAGAATTTAAAAATTTTTTTTGTAGTTTTACTGTTTAAGAAACCTTTTTTCTACTGAAAATTTTCACAAGATACTAGTATTTGAAACTTAAAAAATACAAAAAGTGAGTCTTTCCAGTGTAATCATAATATTTTTCCAACAACGCAAGCAATTTCTTCAAATATTTAAGAACACAAAGAACCTTAAAATTGACGCTTACAATAAAAATAATAGAAAGTTGTGGGTGCTGTTGGCTGAAGTAGTAGAACACGAGACTATGAAGCGGAGGGTCGTGAGTTCGAGCCCGCGTTGAGTCATGAAATATTGTGTTGAATTCTTCTGATCAGCATTAGTGCGTGGTTGTGTTAGTTGTTGCCAGCCTGTTTCAATGATGAAGGCATAGTCACTGATCACTGAACATAATTGGCAGCGACTGACACGATCATGCACTAAAAAGCAGAGTAACAGCAGCATCCTCCTTCGTCGGTCCTGTAGCAAAAATTAGCCGGCGAAGTAAAAGGTTAAAATAGCTACAAAAACAACTGTCTATCTTCTCATCTTTCTTAATCTGTCCCCTCAATACTATCCCCTCGTTTTCAGTTCCGGCGCAATGCATTGCATATATAGGGGTCATCCCCTGAGTGCTGGTCCTACTCCTAAAAAAAAAAAAAAATAAATAAATATGTATGTTAACGTAACGCAATACTTGCTTCAAAACATATTTAAAAAATAATTTATTTTATATTAAATTCAAGTAAGATTTATAGGCTAATTGTTCGAATATTTGCTGAATATATAGCAGACGGAAGCCCCTTAAAAGACCCCTCAATCGAATTTTAAAATTTTTTCTTTAAGTATATCTAGGCTTCAGTTTGCAACCGTACTCATGCAATATATTGTAGCAGAACTATTGAAAGGCGAAAAAATATTGAGTGGGCAAATTGACAAAAATTAGAAGACAGATTATAAGTAGAAAATATTTGCTGTAATACCCGAAAAGATGACAGCCTTGAAGAGCTCTTTAGTATATGATAATCCGTACTGTCCATGTGATGGTACTATCAGATCATAAACAAAAAATATTTATAGTCTGCTTTTTAGAAAAAAACGGAGGAAAACGCTTTAATGTAACGCATTTGTTGAAAAATTTACTTAGCATCGGTACTAGAAATTCGACTTTTTCCGAAATAGGTAAACATATGTCTTTTTGTACCATATTCTAACATTTATTTAATAATATTTATTTTCCCAATTGATTTTTGAAAGTTTGTGTAAAAGTTAGTGGTTTTGATATTTTTTGACTTTTAGTTTAAGTCTACTGAAGCTTTTTCTTAAGTTTGAGCTTAAACTAATAAGTTTTGTAATTATTAAGTTGAAGAATCGGAGACAGATGTTCAATAGTTTCCATAACGTATCCATTTGGAATATCAAAATAATGTTTAATAAACATAAAATTTGTGGGTGCTGTTGGCTGAAGTAGTAGAACACGAGACTATGAAACGGAGAGCCCTGAGCTTAACCCCGCGCTGAGTCAAGAAATTTTGAATTCTTCTGATCAGCATTAGTGCATGGTTGTGTTAGTTGTTGCCAGCATGTTTTCAATGATGAAGGCATAGCACTGGCCACTGAACATAATTAGCATCGACTGACACTATCATATACTAAAATTCAGAGTAACAGCACTTTCCTTTGTCGGTCCTGTAGCAAAAATTAGCCGGCGAAGTAAAAAAAAGTTGAAATAGCTACAAAAAATTCTTTATGTTCTCATATTTCTTCATCTTTGCCCTCAATACTATCGACTCCTTTCTAGTTCCGGTGCAATGCACAGCATATGTAGGGGCCATCCCCTGAGTGCTGGTCCGAGAAAAAAAAATTAAGTTCACAGCTTTAGTATTTAATATGATTCTTGTGTCTAATTTTTTTAACCTTTTTTCTTTGAATAGTAAATAGATTTGTTTAAGCTTTTAGGTTATTTTATATTAATAATTATTGTTCGATATTTCGCTAACCATCGGTTAGCTTCTTCAGGAAATTATTTAGTTTTGCTAAAAAAATGTTCTTTTCAATTAGTATATGTATATAAAATTTTGTAAAATTTTTTAGCGTAATATCGAACAATAATTATTAATATAAAATAACCTAAAAGCTTAAACAAATCTATTTACTATTTAGTATTTAATTTTTTACTGTCATCAACTCATCAGTAAAAATTTATGTTCAAAACTTAAATTAAATTGTTTGATTTGATTATAAATTACAGCCTATTTGGGTTCTGTTGGGCCTCTGTGGTAGCTAGAAGAATCAAAAAATGTTCATATATAGATCTGGTAGGAGGCAGTTTCGGTTCTTGATTACATAATGATAAATACTAATAAGTTGATGCCTGATCAAAAATTGTGATGTAATTGAAAATAGTTTATAATTCCTGACTTTTAGCAAAGTTTAAAAAAGTATTGGAAGAATTAGTTTTTCGATATAAAATTAATGAGTACTTTCGGTTGTAGTATAACTGCATAAAAACCATCTACGTATGCAATCTGATTAATTATTATTATAAAAACCAAAGAACGCCTTAACCAACGCTTTAAAGTGACTGACTGACTGAGTTCGACACCGGTCACTCTAGTACAAGTTGGGTTAAACGGTGCTCCAAATCACGCCATCACAGAAGACATATTCGATCCAAGAAACAATATCATATAATAAGGTTACTAAGACTACAGGCATTACATCCTTCATACAGGTGTATGACGGAATTATCACACCACCCTCGTAATATCTAATTATATTTCATATTAAAAGACTCGTGCTTGTATTTATAAAAAGTGCACAAATAAATAAAGACCTCATCGAACAATGTAAACATGTTGGACAAAAGTCTAAGAGAATTTTAGAACAGGTTTGTAGCTTAAGTCTTTCGTTTTCAACGATTAAAATTATTATGAATTTTTTTGCAATTGAAAGAATAAACAATATTAGATCATAAAAAGTGTTTTAAATAATGCAAAATTAAAAACTTGAAATGAAAACGTGTTAACCGAGTAGGAAAGATACTGTTTAACAATAACGGCGAAAAAGGTTTAACATTTTCATTTTTGTAAAACGAATTACTCGTAAAGTTGCATTAGCTTCAGTTTAAAAAGTTTTACAAACAATATGAGATTAGACTTTTGTATCGCACATATTCTAGTACCTATAATTGCATGCTAATTCGTTTTTATGAATTCAATGATTATACTCGTATATGGGATTGTTTAGTTACATAAAAAATATCCATTATTTGTTCCCATTATTACTAATTAATTATAGTTTATTTAAGATATTCTCTGAGTTATTTTACTAAACATATCGATGGTCAGAAGTAGAAAGGCATTAATTCAAATAATTGTAACTTTATAGAAAAATAAATCATTATTAAAAATATTCCTTTTCAAAAAGTCTGCTATTACTATTATACATACATGACACAAAAATTAAAATGTACAAATTTAATTATATTATCTAAGAAAATAGTGATGTAGACTAAATGGAAACTAGTGGTATTATTAACTGGAAATTATTTCTAGCTACGAATGCGATCATTGAAAAAATTATTTTGTTTCGAACATGCAATTATGATATGTTCCAATTGCTAGGGTTTCAAGTCAGACTAGATTTATTTTATGTTTTTAATTATATATTATAATGGTTTGTATAAAGACTGAAAACAAACACTTTTAGACATAAAATATAAAGTTATTTTCTCCAAAACTTTTGTTTATATTACTAAAAACATATGTTTCTAAAAGTGAATGAAGATTTGTAAAATGTTTTAAGCTAATATAAGTTTTGTAGGCTTTGCAAATATCGGCCTGATAGACCGACAGCGAGTATAAGTGTTTCGTGTATAAGTATTGACATTAGTATAGGAAGGTTAATTATCCTACTTAACAACAGTGTATAACAGCTGTTTTCGAAAGCCACTACAATCTTACGATCAGTGCTCATGTGTATTTTTATTTGTCACCACTTATTAGCTGGGTTAGTTGAATAGTTTTTATTTATAGATACTTAATAAAATTGCGTATGACAAATTTATAACATCGATGGTACCACATTTTTAATACATGTTGCCGTTTGATTATTTTCTTCGCGCCCCATCTTCTGAAAAGTTCGGCACAAAATACATATCCCCTTATTCATAACAATTACGAGCGTCTAATAACAGCGTAATAACACAAAATTTCATATGAAAATTGCTCTATTATACTTTTATAAGCCTTTCATAATTTTTAAGAATAATATTTATATCATTTAAAATAATTTGCTTTTCAACAGCTTAATATAACAGACTAAGCGCACTGTCATGAATGTAGTGTCGAATTCTTCCGATCAGCATTAGTGCATGGTTGTGTTGGTTGTTGTCACCTCTTTTCAGACTGATAGTCTTTCTAGTTCTGACGTAATGCTTTGCATATGTAAGAGTTATTCCCTGAGTGCTTGTCCTTCTGAGTGCTGGTCCTACTGAGTGCTTGTCCAACTGTCATAAACTATTGAACTATATGAATGAACCCAAAGTGAGCATTTATATATAATAAAAGAAATAAGTATAAAGTTAATGTAGCTTAAAGGGTTAATGAGTACAAAGTAGTTTGTAGTTCTAGGTTATTCCTTTTAATTTGATGATGTTCCCCTCCTAAATTGTTATAATTTATTTACTCTTACCTATTTTCACTAGTCAATGAATGACATATTTCCATTACATTATCTCTCACAAGCGAATGCGTTTTTGAGAAGCTCAACTCCTCAACAAATTTAAATTATGTGCGATGACATTCAAATACATCTAGAAACCGTCTTTTCACTTTATATTCCTTCATATATTTTTTGTTGGCTTGAATTGACGTAAGCATTAATTTTGTGTATCGCAAGTAGCTTACGAGTATATTTGAACACCGCTCAATAAACATTTACATTCACTCTTCCATATTTAAAAGGTTAATATTTATTAGTCCAACGAAAAGGTATAGAGATAAGACAAGCTAAATATACTATAAAAACAAAAAGCAAAACGAACATATTCTAACAGCACCTAAAAATCAGCGAAGCTGAAAGTACAACACATGGCAAGCCAATAACAATGTTAGATCTGACTTAAAAGATTTAAGTAAATAAAATACTAATAGTGAGAGTAATAAAACAAAATTTACGAAACCATTCACTCTCTCAGTGATAAACTGGCAATAAAAAAATTTATCTATTTACCAATTTACCTTGAAATATGAATAAAGCGAGTAGAAACTCACCGCGAATCTAAATATTATAAGCGTTAGCTGAAATAATACTAATAAAAAAATACCAAACGTTAGAGTTCAAACTGTGGTGAAACCAACTAAGTCTCCACTCAAACTAAGAAAAACACATTTCGGAGCGAAATGATTAGACTGTTTTGAGTATGGAGTACAGATCATTATTACGTTGGCCAGGTTTATTTAAGCTTTATAACGTTTGTTAAATGTGTGGTACGTAAATATTTTATACAATCTTACTACACAATGCATGGGATGTAGACCGACAGGCAGACAAACATACACACAGACAGACGGACTGGTATGGCAAAAGCAAGCAACAGATTGCAAATGAATGGAATGGCTAAAACGGGCAAAACTTTTTGTTGCCAGTCGTGAGGTGGTAACTGAGAAGAACGGGTTAAAGTTACGGAAAGGTAACAAATAAAATTACAAATACGCGACTAACAACTAATCAAGTGAATTATTGGAAAATAAATTTGTACGATACTGATATATGAAGACAAGTCAATTTTCATAAAAGTGTTTATTATAAAAAAATCCATAGTTATTAAATTAAAGTCAGCTGAACTTATAAACAAAAGTATTTATTTACTTAAATGAAAAAATCTCCAAGCAAAACTAGTTTAAAGAATTCATATACTCGTATATTTCGCATAAAGCTGATCTAATGCTATTAAGCTTTTGTATAATGTCTATGTATTGGAATAAAATTTAATGATCATAACGAATACTTTTAAAGTATATAATAGAAACGTATATATTTACATACATACACATTCTGTGACGGTTAAGAAATACACAAAGCAAAATAATATAAAAATGTTGCCTAAATATATGTCGAAGCAAAATAAAAAGAAATTTTAAAAAATTATAAAAAAAATAATATTAAATTTATACGAAATAAAAGCTTAAAGAATTATCAAGTACGATCGCATAGTTAAATAATTCATAAAAACACAATAAAACAAGCAACATTTAACAAGTTGAATGTTTCAAGGCAACGGAGTTCATGAAACCAACGCAATATGAAATAATATATATATATATATATATATATATATATATATATATATATATATATATATATATATATATATATATATATATATATACATATATATTAATAATAATTACTATATAAAGAAAAAACCCACACCTTTAAAACTTACTCGTCTTGTTAGGGTTAAGAGAGCAAAATATCTTACGACAATATGATTGAATAACTACAGGGTCCGCCAAATAACTTTTTTTTGTTTTAAATGCTATAAAAAACTACTGAATATTGTCTCAAATTTCTTTTTTTATTTGAAAGTACAATCCTTCCGGTTAATAATGAAAAATAATTTCATTCCAATGGCTGCCTCGGCTGGCCATGCAGTAGCCTACACGATCGGCCCAATTGTAAAGCACATTATCGATTGTGTGCAGCTGTATTTCATCAATGGCTTCACGAATATTGTCCTTTAAAGCGTCAATTGTCTCTGGCTCTTCGGCGTAAGACTTATCCTTGACGGCACCCCACAAATAATAGTCCAACGGTGTCAAATCGCATCATCGAGGTGGCCAAACGACATCAGCTCTGAGGCTGATAATGCGATCTTCAAAAACAGGGCGCAACACATCGAGTGTAGCTTCGGCTGTGTGGCACGTAGCGCCGTCCTGTTGAAACCAAATGTTGCCAATATCCTCCTCTTCAATTTTTGTGAACAAAAATTCGTTCAACATGGCCCGATAACGATCGCCATTGACTGTAACCACCACTCCTTGCTCATTTTCGAAGAAAAATGGTCCAATTATGCCTCTGGACCAGAATCCGCACCGAACAGTGACTCGTTTTGGGTGCGTCGGCTTTTCAATTTATGCGTGCGGGTTTTCTGTGTCCCAAATGCGACAATTTTGCTTGTTTACATACCCGCCAAGATCAAAATGAGATTCATCTGAAAAGATGGTTTTTTTTGGCAAAATCGGCATCTTCTGTAAGTCGATTGCAGGCCCACTTAGCGAAGCGTTGCTCAAGCGTATATACAATCATATTCGTTCAGCGAAAGGATAAAACTAATTATCTGTCAAATCAGACATGAGCTAAAAAACGTTAGATGGCAGAACCTTTATATGCACATAATTAGTGGTATTAAATCGTAGAAAAAAAATCAATTGAGTGATCAAATTTAAAAAGGAAATCACCAGCCACTACATTCGGAATGTTTGTTTGAGTGTGTATAGGTTTACCTAGCATTTATTTAAAATAATTTCACAGCCATTCACATATTCTGAAAAATACGAAGATTTAGAAATGAGTAACTTGAAATTTTCCCGTTTGTGAAAGATCTTATTTATCTCTATTCTCATTATCAAAATATTGAAATACTGGCCACTAAAATAAATTAAATGATGAGGTAATATAATGATGCAGCAAAGTAAAAAGCTTTTCATTTCAGATAGGTTTCCGTTTTGATGCTTGTGTATTTTGTTTAAAATAATTTTCATTTATAAAAAATTGTTTTTTATAACCACCTTTAATGACGTTTGACCCAGAGTATATTACAAATGTATAAATACAGTGTTTAGCCAAGTTTGATAAGTAATGTTAAAATTCATTTTTTAAGATTATAGCAACAGGTACTCAAAATTTTTCTGAGTTTTAAATCAAGTTACCATCACTTTCCCATCATATGATGTCACTATTATTTATACCACTACCACCCCACAGAAAACAGTATAAAACTCTGCTTTTTGCCGGTCCTTCATTATATAAAGAAAGGGTGAAGAAACTTAGTTTTTGTTACTATAATGCAAACTCGCATGATGGGCTTGTGACACAATATGGAAAGTGAAAACTAAAATCATTTAATAAACCTTGGGTAACTTCTAACACACACATTATTTTTTTCGTTGCAAATAGCATGAACATGGCTTTTCAAAATCTGTTCGAAATTGATTATTTTAGTGAAATGTTTGTTAAGAAATTTAATTTGGCCATTGTACTCCAAAATGTTTTCTTGCACATTTTATTTATTTTTTATTTTTTTGTATGCCATTTTTAAGTTTTTTTCTTTTTCAATTGATATCACTATCTTGGGACGCAAATTGTCTGGAAAGAATTGTATCAGCGATCGAATGAAATGATTTTTTTTAGTACACGTTACATTGAAGTTTGTTTCTAAATTTATTAATAGAGTGATTAATGTTGCCTTCAATGACAAACAGAAATTCTCGATTGGCAATTCAAGTAGGGTAATTGATGGAAAAAGGTTTTAAAGTAACATCTTGTAGAAGTGAGCGGATTTTTGCTATTTGCAAACAATTTTAAGATTGATGAAAATAAAACTAATCTTTATTGCTAAGATATATCTATCTAAACTGTATCACAAGAATAAATCAGGCAAATGGCGATGGTTTGTTGATGGTGTGTGGCTCTACAAATGCTACAAACAATATTATGTATTGAACTCTTATTAATTTTAAAGCAAATTATTGAAAAGAGAAAATTACCGAATATGCGAATATTATTTTAAATATAACAATTAAATTTCTTGATAACTATATAAGCGGATTTAAAATTTTGAATGCATGTGGTGAAATGTACTCCTTTCCCACGTGGTCCAGCTTAAGACAAGTTTGTTGCAATAGGAAAATACTTTGCTGGAGAACTATTCTAAATATATAATACACACATCTGGTCAAGTTTACGACATGATGGTTAGTTAAAAAATCTGATAAACTTCAATTAACTACACTTTTCAAAGTCCGAAGACCAAAACTAATTCTCGACGTCTTAGTTGTTCGTATTTCTTTCCCTCAAATTTTATATTGCATCTCTATATGTGACAGCGCGTTTTATGAAGTGATGGTACACCAACGATACACGTATTTAAATTTTTAAAATGACTCTCCTGAACAAAACCGATTTTTACCCTTAGGTCCCTTTGTATTTTGCGCGTACTACACGATTTAGTCATATATACTTCATACACTATTGGTGTACTCGTATAAAGTTATCCTCTTCTATTTCACATGTAAGATAGTTTTATATTATATTTGTTCATGTGTGAAAGGCATTTGAATTTAATTGGAAAAACATTTTTTGAAACAATTAATTTGCATTAAAATTGATGCATCATTTGTATTTTGTTATCCGTATCTTTCACAAAGGTTTATATAGAACTTTGGAAAGTTCTTCTTTCTTCTGATTGTGTCGAATTTTTCGGATCAGCATTAGTGCATGATTGTGTTAGTTATTGTCGGCCTATTTCTGTGATGAAGCCGTAGCACTGGCAGCGATTGACGCTGTCGTGTACTAAAGACCAGAGGAACAGCACCTTCCTTTATCACTCCTGTAGCAAAAAAAAAAAAAAATTGTCGAAGATATAAAGTACAAAAAAGTTCTCAATCTTCTCATCTATCCTCATTTGTCCTCTCAATACTATTCTCTCCCTTTTGTTTCCGAAGCAATGCATTGTGAATGTAAGGGTCATCGCTTGAGTTCTGGTCCGAATTAAATTATATTCGATCGGCTCGAATCTTAAATACCTTCCAAGTAGGAGCAGCATGGCTGACACCATTCCATCATCATAAAAGCAATTGTCGTTATATTTGCAGTTAATGTTTTAAATCGACGCGCATAAAAGGGAACGGAGATATATTAAAAACTTTTAACCTACTGGGTCAGAGGTTCTTTAAGACATTTCTGTGCCCAATTCTAAAAATCTCTGTGAACGGGGTCACTCCGCGGAGGGTCCTGGGGGAAACATCTCGCCTTTGTGGTGATAACATAAAAAGTAAACTTTTAGGGTAACTAAGTGTGAAAAAAGCATATTTTTTTATAGTGTCATTTAGGAGGCAAAGGTGGGGAGGTTAGTGCAGAGGAATATAACAGAACATCTCAGCTTAGTCATAAAAGCTAGGCTTAAGTAATACAAATTGTTAAATATTTACACTATATGCATATAATATCTTACGTCAGTGCCCACTAAAGGGAGCAGGGTCCTAAGAAGAATGTCTCTGATTTTCCGGTTCCAAGTCCAACGCTTTTGTCCTTCTTTGACATAAAAATATATCACTTGCTCCACAAAATTACCAAAAAAAAAACTCTAAAAATTATGTTATTTTTTAGAGGTTGGTTTAGTTTTTGCTAGAGGATATTCTTTCCTTCTGACCCGACTTAGCCCATTTACAAACTTGACCTGTGCTATCCTTCAAAATATATTTATACAAAGTTTCAAGAGTCTGACCCTTTTCGTTTGGACTCAATCGTGTTTTCCACATATAGACGGACGGACATGGTGAATTGTCTGGGGTCTTAAAGTGATATTTTGCTGCGTTCCACAAGGAATGACAGAGTGAATATACACTCCAATTCTTTTTGGACTGTATAAAAAGGGTACTTAGAAGTAACGTGTATCAACTTTTGCTGTATGTTTTATACTAATATTTGGTAGCATATTCTTTACAAGAGCAAGAGATGCTTTAAAAATATATTTTTTTCATAATATATTGGCATAACCAAAGTCTATCTATTATATATAGTTGTCCAAATAATCCATCAATTAAGTATCTCCTTATTTAAATATTGCATCAACTGCCGGAATATAATACTTCATAGGTAAATTAAATTATATTTTGATCCTCGTTCAGCATAAACAACTTGTTGTTGTGCACAAGTATCACATAATATCATGCGTGAAATTAGTTGTTATATATTAATCTGCCGATTTCAATGTATGTATGTGACGAATTTAAAATCTTAGGTAATCAGTTTGAAAAAATTTGTAAGCGCTTAAAAATAAAAATAATCTATCTATTGACTATTGTTTATATGATTTTCAATCAAAAACCAAATCAGTGTATGTTTGGTAACAGTTTATTTTAAGCCAATTTTTATTAGTGCTTGATTCAGCAATCAATTAAACAAACATTTTTGTTATAATGAGCTTTTGGTGTAGTTTGATTTTGAATTGAATTTTGTATAAAATAATAATACAGCATATAAAATTTTTCATTATATATTAATTTTCTTAATTTAATACCAATTTTATTGTTAAACAGATGAAAATATCCAGAGGTATCGAAATATGGAGAAAATAATAGAATAGATTATTATAACGTTATTATTAAATAAAAAAAGACCTCAAGCCTTAATGAAAATTTTTACAAAAACAAAAGGTCCAAAAATTACAAACAATATAATCAGTTAAATATTTATAATTGGCTGAATAGCCTATTTTATGAAAGACAGAAGAGTGAGTGCTCATCTACCTTTTGTCTCTAACAAATAATTTTTATGTTCTTTAATACTTGGATCATATGTCTTATTTCGTTAGTCGGCTTAATTTTGAAACCAGCTACAGATGAGATAATAAAAAACACAGTGTATTTGAAAACGTTTAATATTTAATATATATATGTATCCTCATCTCTCAAGGTTATCTAGGTTGCGTGTTTTCCTTTTAGTTATTATTGTTATTTTTTTTAATTTAATTATTTATTTACTAAACTTTTTTTCTTTTTCTGTTAAACTGTGTTAATCGTATGTGTAATATTATTTTAACATTCGAAATATAATTCACAATGTTCATTATTTGAATAAGTACTTGAAGTAACTTACGAATACAACAGCAACTTCAACAACCAACATGTTTTAGTTGTCAAACCAGACCTTAAAATTTAAAACAACAAAAACTGAAACTTTTCCATACAAAAATAATTTAAAACAAAAACTCTTTGAAACAAAAAACTGTTAATACAAAAAAAGAAGAAAATAGCTCAACCTTTCTTTACAACAACAAGAGCAACACGTTTTGAAGCTGTTTGGCCAAAATAAATGCAGTAATATTTTTTTCTTGTTGTTTATTTTCTGTCTGAAGTGTTGAATTAAGTTAAACTGGCAAGAAAAAAATGGCTCTTTAGAAAAGCAGAAAATTTTGAAGTTGAAAAGGAGAAATTAAAACATTACAAAAAAATTAGTTTTATATTATATCAAAAATCATGTGGAAAATTTTTTAGTTCAAAAGCTGTTTCTTTAACCATATCCTGTATTGAAGTAAACATTTTGGTAAGTACAAATCTTATCTGGCTTGTACTAAAATAGCCGTTACAATTTATTTACATATTTAATTGGCTAAGAATAATTAGATATTTGGAACAATACAAATTTTTGCTCCATATAATTAGTTTCAAACTAAAAATTTTTTATGAAATTTACTATTTGACATATTGTCATAATTTTATTTGTAGATTAAGGGCCCGATTATGGTTTACAACACAAAAATGTTGTGTTGTTTTAGTTACAACACAACACTAACCCTTTTTTCGATTATGGTTTACAACAGCTAGCTGTTGTGTATGTCACAGGGTTGTAATGTAATTGTAGTAGATATTTCCATAAAAAAGCATGCCTGCGCGCAAACAAATGTCAAGGTAAAAAATTGAATAAACGTATTTTTCGTCTGAAATACATATATAAAACAAAAAGAATTATGGATATTAACGATGATTTATATTTTGATGATGAAATTGAAAATAACAATAATACATACATGGCACGTATTCGGAAAAATATACGCGACAAATCCATTAGAGCTACCAAATACTGAGTACGTATGATTTTCCTAAAATAACAAATTCTTAAAATGTATTGATTACACATAAATTTTATAGTTTTATAAAATTCTTCCGGATAAACAAAGATGGTTTTTTGTTTTTGTTACAAAAGCTTGACTCTTTTATAACACCTTCAACCCGCTGCTCTGCCATTCCAAAGGCTTTAAAATTGTGTTGTGCATCCAGGTTTCTTGCTGATGATAGTTATCAAAGAAGCAGCGGCAATGATTTTAATATTGGAGTTTCACAACCAACTGTTTGAAATAGTTAAATTCTTTGAGCGAAAAATTTGCAAGAAGTGGATAAATGCTCGGATGACCGAAGAAGAAAAAAAACGTCGTTTTTTCAAAAACCAGATTTCCAGGAGTAGTCGGATGTATAGATGGTACGCACGTACGAATTGTAGCTCCTTCAAAGGAATTTCAACATTTGTATTTAAACCGGAAAGGATACTACAGCCTGAATGTCATGATTGTGATTATTGTAATATTCAATTGTATTTATTAAAAACTAAATATTTCTTTTAATAGTTGTGCGATTTCGAAATCTCCTCTTGGTTTTTCGATTGGCTTTTTAATATTGCTAATCGTTCGTCCTCCCGACTATTGCTTAATGCTTTTCTATTTTTTGCCAATGGCGGCTCGGTGCATTTAACGGAAGTTGAAGGCTCCTCAGGTCCAAATGTTGATTCCGCCCCATCGGAATCATGCTGAGTTGCCAAGCCCATTGCAGAACCACTTGGGCTTACTTGTGTTTGCATTGACACAAGTTCCACAGTGCTCTGTTCCAATGGGCTCAAGCTCACTTCAGTAGATGGGCCACTACCAGTACTTTGAAAATGTCTCTTGTTTGAAGCCAATTTTCTTTTCAAATTGACTTTATAGTAAGGTAAAATAAATTATTCAGTAGATCTGCTACTAACTCGTTGCCATTCTTTGGTAGTTTTAATAGGAGGTCCTAAGCTATTTAATTAGTCAGAAAATTGATCCCATTTCTCTTTGAGATACATTTTGCTACATCCAAATGGCAGCTTCCATCGGCCAATCTCTGGATTCATTTTATATTTATATGTTTACTTAAAAATTTTTCTCCATTTTGCGTTTTTAACTTGTAACGCTCGCGAAACAACAGCTAATGAGCTGTTGTACGTTTTTGACAGTACTGACAACACATAAATACACATGTTGTAAACGATAATCGGTGTTGTCAAAGGCAAACAACTTAACATACAACATTACAGACAACAGTTGTAAACCATAATCGCTTTTTCAAAAATACAACATTGAACTAACAACTGTTGTAAACCATAATCGGGCCCTAAATTTATTTGATAACAGTTGCTTCACCATCAACAAATAAATTTCATTTAAAAATAAAAACTTCTTAAATAAAATTGGTAATGAAGTGCAAAAATCAAAAAATGTGCTTATTCATATGCCAAAAGATGATATATCCTACTATTTTCAAAAAAATAAATAACATTTTATATAAGATCTCAGAATTCATGAATCTTAACACCAAATGTAAATAATTTTATGACTGTTAAAAGTATTGCAACAAAATAACCTAATATTTAAAATACAGCGATTTTTCTGACATGACTGTGATTTTTTATACAATATTGTAAGAGTTCTGAAGGCTTTATTAATAAGTACTTTTGTCAATGCGTAATAAGTGCTTAAGTCTATTGGAAATAAAAAACCGTCTTTTTATTTTAATTGACTTTGACAGAAAAAACAAAACGAACTTATTTATTGAAAAGTTTAACAAAGAATAAAAATATGAATTATGCAAAATTAGAAAATCAAAGTAAACCAAATACAAATACAATAACAAGTATACATGTTGAAATCAATGGTAACTAGATTACAATTATAATAGATGTGTGTTGTTATTTCACACTCCCTCTCAACACAATACCGATATTAATATAAATTCATAGCTTTACAAAATTTCAAATGTTTAATTTTACATAAATTTTTCGTGAATATATCAGACATCATTTCTTCAGTGGGAACATATCCAATGTCGATTATGCGTTTAGAATAAACATCACGAACATGATGGTACTTCAAATCTATATGTTTACTTCTGGCGTGATATGTTGCATTTTTTACTAAATACTGCGCACTTTGGTTATCACCATACAAATGTAAAGGTCCATCTTCTGGAAAACCTAGTTCTTCCATCAAATTCTTTATATATATTGCTTCTTTGGCTGCTGAAGATAAAGCAATATATTCTGCTTCCGTGCTACTCAAGGCAACCACATTTTGCTTCTTGGCCTCCCAAGAGAAAACACAATTAGCTTTTACAAAAGCAAAACCTGAATATGACTTTCTATTAGTAGCATCACTACCCCAGTCTGCGTCTGCAAATCCAACTGTTGGTTTGCCAGTCTTTTCGAAATTTAGCTTGAAATCAATTGTAGTTTTCAGGTATCGTAATATATGTTTTACTGCTGTCATATGCTCAACGTGTGGATCAGTGTTACGCTGCGCAAGCTTGCTCACTGAATGCAAGATATCTGGTCGTGTGGAAATTGCTAGGTACATTAATGCACCGATGGCTGATTGATAATTAGTAGCATCGATTTTTGTACAATCATTTGCGGTACATGTTACTTGGAATCCCACCTCAAGTGGTGTCGCAACTTTTCTACATTCTTGCATTCTAAAATCACTCAACAAATTGCTTATATATTGCTGCTGGGATACTTTAATTGAACCTGTTTCATCAATACGTTCGAACTCCATTCCCAGAAAGTTATCTAGCTGACCTCCATCTTTGACATCAAACTCTTTGGCTATTGCTGCTTTAATATCATTAAGTTCAGCCTTGGATGAACTGGCAATTATTAGGTCATCCACGTAAATTGCGATGATATTAAACATGTTATTGTGATTTCTGGTATACATGCATTGTTCACTTGTACATCTGTTGAAACCCATCTTAATTAGGACCTTATTCAGCTTCGTGTTCCATGATCGCCCGCTTTGTTTTAGCCCATACAGGGATTTCTTCAATTTTAGAACTTTATCTGGCCTATATGCATCTTCGAAACATTCTGGTTGTACCATGTACACTTCATCATCTAGATCTGCATTCAAATATGCAGTCGATACGTCCATTTGATGCAAAAACAATTTATGTTCTACAGCTAAAGCAACTAGTAACCTTATATCAGCATACCTCACGACTGGTGAAAAAGTTTCTTTATAATTCACACCATATTTCTGGCTACAACCTTTGGCAACCAGTCTAGCTTTAAAACGTTCATTCATCTCTTTTTTATTTTGCTTTACAGAGAAAACCCACTTACAGCCAACAGCTTTATGTCCTACTGGTAATTCAGTTAACTCCCACGTCTTGTTTTTCATAAGAGATGCATACTCCCTCTGCATTGCAGCTTTCCATGAACTCGCTCTTGAACCATTCAGCGCTTCGTTTACGTTACTTGGTATGACGATGTTGATTGAATTTAAAGTATTGTATACCTTTTTAGGACGACCTACTAAGCCTGTTCTGATTAATCTAGGACGTCCTGGACCCCTTCTTGCTTGCTGCTCTTGATTTCTGTTATTAATATATTCCTCTATAGCTTCTTCTTCTTCTGCTGCTGCTTCTTCTTCTACTGCTTCTTCTGCTGCTGCTGCTTCTTCTTCTACTTCTAATTGTACTATGTCATTCTGCTCAAAATTAACGTCATTTACTTCGACATAACTGTCATTATTGCATTCTGTTGTATTGTATAAATTACCAAACGAAATTATTGACACATCTTTTTGTGCTTCTTCAGTATAGTATTGACCATCAAAGAAAACTACATCACGACTTACATGAACTTTTCGCAAAAGAGGTTCATACAGCCTATATGCTTTTGCCTGTTCACTATAGCCAATCATTATCATTTCTTTACCCTTAGGTAAAAACTTCTTTTTGTGTGTTTTATCTAAAACAATAGCTTTCGTGCCAAATACCTTCAAATGTGCTACTGATGGCTTATATCCACACCAAACTTCGAACGGTGTTTTATCCACTAAGACTTTAGTTATTGTTCTGTTGCGCAAATACACTGATGTTAGTACTGCCTCAGCCCAAAATTTCTCTTCCAGCTTAGACTCTAACAACATGCTACGGGACATTTCAACTAACGTTCTGTTAGCTCTCTCGGCAACACCATTTTGTTGTGGAGTATAAGGAACAGTGAGCTGTCTTCTAATACCGTTTTCCATTAAGAACTGATTAAAAGCATTGTTTACATACTCTCGCCCATTATCAGTTCTTAAACACCTTATTTGGCAACCTGTTTGTTTTTCAGCGAATGCTTTGTATTCCTTAAAGGCATTTAGAGCTTGGTCTTTCGATTTAAGGAAAAACACGGATATAAAACGAGACTTATCATCTATAAAAGTTGCAAAATATCTGGATCCAGCAATAGATGGTATATTTACAGGTCCACAAATATCACTGTGTACTATCTCAAGCAATGATTTTGATCTAAATTGCGATCTTTCAAAAGGTTTAACGGCGATTTTAGCTTTGGAGCATGTTTCACAAGAAATATCTTTATTATAATCTTTAATTATAAGTCCTTTTACCATGTTCTTTTTCGCCATTTCTCTTAAGCAATCAAAATTTACATGGCCATATTTAAGATGCCAATTAACAAAATTATTTTGTAAATCTAGTACCATACATTTATTTTGGACACTTTCGTATATGAATATTCCGTTGTTGTTATGTGCTTTTAAGACCAAATTATTTTCTTTATCTTTTATATATAAAACGTTGTCTTTGCATACAACTATCTTCCCACTATCAACCATTTTACTTATAGAAATAAAATTTCCTTTTAGCTCTGGTACATGTAAAACGTTTCTAAGAACTATCTTGTTCTGTTTATCATTAATTACAACGTTTCCTCGGCCAATTGCTTTTACACTGTTGTTGTTTGGTAAATACACATATTCGTCGCATTCTTCATACTTTTCAAACAAGTTATAGTTACAGCAAAAATGTGATGAAGCTCCGCTGTCAACACACCATTGCACATTATCGTTATTTGCTGATTTTAATGCTGCCAAAGATACAAAACAATTGAATTCTTTCTTCTTTTCATGAGTATCACGTTTATCTTTAAATTTGCATTTTGCAGCAAAATGACCTCTTCGTCCACAATTATAACACTTTTTATCATTGATGCTATTATTGGTTTTGTTACGGTCATTATCATATTGTTGCCTTTTTTCTGAATATTTTTGGTTCTTTCTATAACCTTCACTGGAACGCACAATATTCAAAACTTCAGATGTGTTATTATTTGAAGAAGCTTCCTGCTTACGAGTACCTTCTTCCAATAACTTTATCTTTAATGACGCCATATTAGGTAATGAGTCTCTGGACTCCATTGCAATTACAAATCCTTCGTAATCCTTTGGCAAACTGGACAATAGTAATATCACCAACATCTCTTCAGGCACTTCAACTTCTATTTCTGACAACTGATCTATTAAACTTGCAAAATCATTTATGTGGTCACTCATGTTACCACCTTCGTGCATAGACATATATAAAAGTTTCTTAAACAACATTATCTTTCTCGCAGGCCCTTTTGGCTGATGAATTTCTCGTAGCTTTTGCCAAGCTACTGACGCTGACACACAGTTCTTTATATAGTTCACCTGATTAGCTTTTACACATAGTAAAATTGATGCTAAGGCCTTTTCATCCTTCGTTTCATACAACTTATACGCTGCCGATGCTGCATCTGCTGGTTTTGTTTCACGGCCACTTACCACACTCCATAATTCATAATGGACCAATAAGCTTTGCATTTGAATGCTCCATATTGAGTAGTTGGATTCATCTAATTTATCAAATTGAAACATCGATGACATGATGAAAATTCTCCCTTTTTTGGCACAACAATACTAATAAACGACACACGTTAATATATATTAATATCTATTTCAATAATTAAATTTATGTGCCTGGGCCCATAACCTATTGGAAATAAAAAACCGTCTTTTTATTTTAATTGACTTTGACAGAAAAAACAAAACGAACTTATTTATTGAAAAGTTTAACAAAGAATAAAAATGTGAATTATGCAAAATTAGAAAATCAAAGTAAACCAAATACAAATACAATAACAAGTATACATGTTGAAATCAATGGTAACTAGATTACAATTATAATAGATGTGTGTTGTTATTTCACAAAGTCTACTTAAGAAAAACTTTCTTAATCACTATTTTACTCTCTACATATTATTGCATTCAGTTGAAGTTGTCAGTGGTTAATCATACAAAAACCAGAAAGTGGTCACAAAAAATATTATAATAATAATAAATAAATCATATAAGCCTATACCCGTCTTAGCAGTTGCGCTAAGACTTTAGAAAAAAGAATTGATTTTATTAAAAAGTTATTACGTATTAATAAGATAATTTTTCCATTATCTAAAGAATTTACAGTGAGATTGACTACATATGCGATGTAGAGAACAAGATCAATAGCACCCTCCTTTGTCGACCTTGTAGCAAACAATTAGCCAACGAAGTAAAGGGTTGAAAAATCTATAAAGAATTAGCCGGTGAAGTAAAAGGTTGAAATAGCTACAAAAACAACTATCTATCTTCTCATCTTTCCTAATCTGTCCCCTCAATACTATACCCTCGTTTTCAGTTCCGGCGCAATGCATTGCATATATAAGCGTCATCCCCTGAGTGCTGGTCCAAGATAACAAAAAAAAAAAAAAAATGAGGAAATTCTATCTTGTCATCTTTTTTCATCTGTCCTCTCAATACTATCCCATCCTTTCTAGTTCCGGCGCAATGAACTCCATATGTAGGGGTCATTCTCTGAGTGCTGGTCCATATCAGCGTTCATCAGTTATTTCGTATTTATGATAGACAAAATACATTTTAGGCTAATGTTTATCTTAAGGAGAGAGTGAAGTGGGCTAATTGCCATTTTTGTTTGTATCCAGTGGCCGTTCATGTCACTCAACTCCTTTAATTCTTTGTCATGTAAGGATGCAAAAACCCGCTTTCGTCGCCATACTGATATTACTATAAACTGATTAGCGCTAGTTTTGCTCTGGATAACATCCGTTCGTTACTACATATTAAGCGGTACCTTTAAAATGGATAAAATCTTATCTATCACAAAGAACTCATCAAGTCAAGTTCGGAAACTTTTTATTTAAAATTACTCAATCATATTCCAGCGTTCCTTAAGGCAGTCACTAGGGTTAAATTTCGATTCATTCGTCATTCACCAATGATCTTCTTTCCGACAAATTCCGATTGAGACTTCTTATTACATTGATACTGCTATTTTAGATAAAGTTCACTCCATATTAGATATCGGCATACTGTTGGATCACAGGTTCAACTTTCGTGATTATATCTCTATTATGGTAAATAAAGCCTTTGGGTATTTGCATTCATGAAACGCTGGTCTAAGGAGTTCCGTGATCCTCATATTACAAAACTTTATACACTTCTCTCGTACGAGCAATTCCTGAGTATGGATCAATTGTTTGGGATCGTTGTTACGCTATTCATGTTAATAGTATTGAGTCGGTACAAAAACAGTTTTTAATTTTCTGTCTCCGTGATCTTGGTTGGAATTGATATGTCTTGCCGTCGTATCATAGCTGACTTGCTTTAATAAAATTTCCTACACTAAAAAGTCGACAACCGATGCTGAGCTATTTATTTGTCCTGGACCTGATTCATGGCGATGTTGATTCTGAATTTCTGCTTAATCAGATAAACTTCAACGTTCCTGTGAGACCAACTCGCAATTTTGAACTTTTGGCATTAAAATATTACCGTTCCGTATATGCTAATAATGATTCTTTTCGTCGCGCATTTGTCAATTTCAATAAATGAGAATGCTGCGGAAAATTCCGAGTTCGACTCCCTACTCAGCTAAAAATAAAAAAAGGGAAACGTAAATAAGTATAAGAAGAAGAAAAGGAAGAGGAAAACTAAAAGGAAAAGAAAACTAAAGAAACCGCAAAATATTTTTTTGTCGATATCATTTGCTTATAAAAATACATTATTTATACATTAAGTTTAATTGAAAAATTGTCGCTTGAATTTTATAGTATTAATAATTGTATTGATTGAAATCGTTGCAAGTTAAATTAAAATTGAAAAAATAAAAATTCTTTTGTTGAACTCAAGTTCAAATCTGCAATTTGCAAACTAATTTTTTTATGAATTTTTGATTAAATGAAGTTATTTTATTAAGAATCCAATAAAATAATTCGTATCTCATTAATTTGTTCGACAAATAAAATTGACATTCATGTATTCTAAAAATATATATTTTTAATTATATTTACAAATAACAATTTTCTAAGTCCGGCAAAACTTCCGCTAGAATCCGTGGGAGAGTGAACCACCTCTTCATCGATACAGCTTAGAGCCATGGTTTTGGTGTGTATCTCAAAGTTCTAGTACCCTGTTAGAACAGTTACTAGTAGATGCAAATGACTACTAGAAAACTTGGAAAGATCGCGTATTTTGCATACATCAGAATGTGGCCACGAGGATTTAAGTTGATGTGATTCGCAGTGAATTAACCTATTGCTGTGAGATACATGAATGTTAAGAAAGTGAATGGTCTTAACCTGGATTCACCCATTGTTTCGGAACAAAAAATTTGTTCCGAAACAATTTTTTTTATATGTAGTTTGACGTCTCTCTTTTTGAGAGAGTGAGCGAAAGAGAGTTAACTTGGTTCGGAACATGAATTGGTTTAATTTTAATTTTTGTTCTGAAACATTTCAACTGTGATGCCAGCTACTTTAAATTTTTAAGTAAAGTTGAACTGAGATGCCACATCATATTATATGAACATCTATATAATACAATACAATCTTAATAAAATCAAATTTTTATTTTATTAAGATTTTTAATTTACAATTTGTTTATTACACAATAAAATATATGAGTGTGACGCCAAGAAAACAAGCAAATTGCATTCATCTGCTACTGTGCTGCCTAATTGAAAAACTAACTCGCATCGTTTACAAAAATATCTCATATGGTACCCTTGTTTTTCCAGAACAATTGTTCGAAGTGGGTGAATCGTTTCAGAACAAACTCTCAAAAAACCAAAATTGTTTCGGAACAAATTTTTTGTTCCGAAACAATGGGTGAATCCAGCTTTATTGAATTTTGATTAATCTCAGACAATACTATCCGTAATGTAGTTGCCATGATCATCCGAAAGAATGTTAGTGTGTCCTCCTGGCTTAAATATATATGAAGAGCATTTAAAATATATATAGAATTTGTTGCCTTGTCAATTTCGCTCAAAGATATGCAAAGTAAGGGTTAAAATGCGTATCATATTTTTGTAAAAAAGCACAAAAAAAGTTGGAAGCTTTATATTAAATATTGTGCTTACGTACAAAACCATTTGCTTAAGTCTTTGTTTTCATTCAAACTAAAGACTAAATATTAATACCTGAAACTTCTTTTCAATTAAAAGAGTTTCCAGCCTCAAGTTATGATATATAAGAAACAATTCTTAAAAACTGCCAAATCAAGTTTCCTAATGTGGTAATAATTTTAAAGTACAAATAGAAACACCTACTCGCTTATAAATCACATCCACACATACATAAACAACACACCTATATCAACTTTGTCAGACGATTTCATTAAATTCGTATAAAATAGAAATACTCGTATATAAAAAGCGATTAAACGAAATAATAATGTTCATAGGTAATTATGGCCATAATGATGATTGATTTGCCATGTATGGATGTGACTCACCTTGTGCTATTCTTGATAAAGCCAAAATAATGCAAAAACTTTTTTATACAATAAAACAGTTATAAATGCAGACAAATAATGGAAGTTTTGATTGACTGACTATTTACGAGTAGTCTTAGATATATATAAAAATTGTCAATAAAGATTTTTTAAGTAGAACCAGCATTCAGGGGAATTTAAAAAGCAGAGGATAGTAGTGAGAGGACATGTTTCAAGAGACAAAATATTAATTTTTCAGAAAGAGAAAATATTCATATTTTAAGTTCTTGATTATTTTCAGTGACTGACTGTATGTTATACAAAATTATTCGCAACTTTTCTTCAATTAATGCTAGGATCCTCCTGTTACTCTGTTTATCAGTATATGAAAATATGAAACGTTGCCAGTATGTTCAGTGGACATTGCTATGCTTTCTCCATTGAAACAATTAAACCCACAATGCTGATCAGAAAAATTTGACACAATTTTTATGACTGAGAGTCCGGCTTGGGATTTTCGACTTCCTAGTCTCGGGTTAACAACTTCAGTCAACTGGACCTTTACCCAATATGAGAGAAGTGCTTATGATGTGGTTTTCGAATAGGAATCTTTTCTTAGGTAGGACCATCATATATGCAGTACAATGTACCAGAAATAGAAAAAAGGGAATAGTATTCAGAGGGCAGATGAAAGAAGATTGAGGATTTTTTGCAGCTATTTCAACCCTTACTTCGCCGGAACTGGAAAAGAGGGAATAGTATTCAGAGGGCAGATGAAAGAAGATTGAGGATTTTTTGTAGCTATTTCAACATTTGCTTCGCCGAAACTAGAAAAAAGGGAATAGTATTCAGAGGGCAGATGAAAGAAGATTGAGAATTTTTTGCAGCTATTTCAACCCTTACTTCGCCGGAACTGGAAAAGAGGGAATAGTATTCAGAGGGCAGATGAAAGAAGATTGAGGATTTTTTGTAGCTATTTCAACATTTGCTTCGCCGGCTAACTTTCTTTTACATCTAATGAGCAAAATGTACTTTTCATACCATTACGGTACAGAAATTACAGAAATTAAAAAAATTGCGTATAAAAATTCTCAATTATGTAATAAAAATAGATCGTATCCATAAACAAATATTAAAGACATTAATAAATTTCGTTAAAAAATATTTATTTTAATATAATAAAATTTGTGTTATTTTAAAATTGAGATGAAGCGACATTGATGGAAATTTTTTTCGCTATTCGGAAATCATATACACCCAAGCTTTTCAATAAAATGATTTAGGTGGTTTATAACGAAAAACCAAGAGGTATGTTCGGCTGCAAAAGCGTATATTATTTTTAATTTTTTGGCAGATTCTATAATATTATGTCAAAGGGAAGGCCACTATTCTTTTTATGCCCTCCAAAAAAGAATATGGATGGTACATTCATTTTGTCATTCCGTTTGTAACGCAGCGAAATATCCATCTGAGACCCCATAAAGTATATACATATATTCTTGATCAGTGTTGAAATATAAGACGATCTAGCCATGTCTGTCAGTCCCAGACCCTTGAAATTTGGTATAAATACATTTTCAAGAATAGCACAGGTCAAGTTCGTAAATGTGCGGAATCGGGTCAGGAGGAAAAAACTTCCCTTAAAAAGAACTAGACCAACGAAAAACCACATAATTTTTAACCCTTTTTATACCCAACAAAAAAGAATATGGGGGGGGGGGGGGGGTATATACACTTTGTCATTCCGTTTGTAACGCAGTGAATTATCCATCGGAAACCCCATAAGGTATATATATTCTTGATCAGTGATGAAATCTAAGACGATCTGAGCATATCCGTCCATCTGTGGAAAGCACGATTCAGTCCAAGCTAAAAGAGCTAGACTCTTGAAATTTGGTATAAATATATCTTAAAAAATAGCACAAGTTAAGTTCAGAGATGGGCTAAATAGGGCAAGAGGGAAAAAAGTTCCCCTAAGAAGAACTAAACCAACCTTAAGCAAATGATGTATTTTTATATAAAAGAAGGTCCAACGAGTTAAGTTTGGAGTCATAAAATGAAAATATAATAATTTTTAGATCCCGCCCCCTTTAGTGGGCATTATTATATGCAAAAAGAGTGTAAAAATTTAACAAATTGTTTTACTTAAGCCCACATTCCTTAAAACTAAAATTTTTAGGCTTTAATGACGAAGCTGAGACGTAACCTGGTACTACTCTGCCCTACCCCCTCCTCCTTTATCTCCTAAGTAACCCTATCAAACAAATTTTTTTTTTAAATTTTGTATATAATTATCCCAAACATTTATTTTTAGAATTTTATGACATAGGTGAAATATCTCCCCACAGCCCTTGCCAGACGCTTCTTGGTTGACGTACGATATTATATGCAAATATTTTAAGTTCTGAACAATTTGTATTCCTTAAACCTATAAGAAGCTGAGATGTTCTCTGATCTTGCAGAGGCGAAACGTCTCTCCCACGGCACTTCCCGGAATAACTCTCTCAAAATAGAGATTTAAAATTGGGTACAGAGATGTCTTAAAGAAACTCTGTCACACCATGTTAAACATCTTAAATTTACTTACTAAATATTTGGAGGGTATTTAAGATTCGACCCGGTCGAATATAACGTTTTTACTTGATAAATTTTGCAATTGTTTTATGTGATAAAACAATTGCAAATTGTGATATATGATGTCAGTCCAAACGTATGTGTACCACATACGTTTGGACTGACTTACTTACTTGAGAAGAGCAAAATAGAAATAAGAAATATATATATATATATATATATATATATATATACATATATATATATATATATATATATATATATATATATATATATATATATGTATATATATATATATATATATATATATATATATATACATATATATATATATATATATATATATATATATATGTGTTCTCAATCATAAACTACTTATGCTAATCAATTGTTTAGGGCAGCCTAACGATAAAAAATGTATCAGAAATTGTTGCGTGCTGCCGAAAATGTGAAACACTTTATCAGAAAAGGATAAGAACCCTTTTTCTTTCGACAGAAAAATTATTTTGATCGAGCAGAGGAGTAAAAAATTACTGAATAATTTCATAAAATATTGTCTGTGGTATTGCCATATTCACAAAAACTATAATTGGGAAAAAAATTTATTAAGTTCATTAACTGATTATTTGACAAATTTATAGAATGTTTTGAACCGTAAATCTATAATCTTTGGTTGAGATATTTCAAATGTACCAAATAAGTCGTGGTAGTACGACGGTACCAACAAGCTCAAGAATGTACCATAATAAGTACAATTGTACTATGTTTTCAATCTGTGCTCTGCTCTTAGTACATGATATTCTCCCTCATTTCTGTACTCATGTTTCGCATTCAGCGATGCCCTTGGAAAAGAAAGATTCATAATTCTGGCATTGACATAGTGGCTGATAATACTATCATAACTTTTGTTATTTACTAAGTTTATTAGAATGTTTGCATAAGGAATAAAATCAGTAAATAAAGTAAAATTATTTAATTTGCACGACAATATGCAAAATAAAATCAACTAAAAAACTGACACAAAATTCAAATAAAAAACTTTTCTATATTAAATAAAGCCGAAATCTACATTAATTATAGTTTACGTTGGCTCCATTCGATATAAATGTTATAGTATTAATGCTTGAGCCCTTAAATCTTACTAAAGTTTGTTATATTTTTCGTATGATGGAAAACATCACTAAATCATACGCAGTTATTCATAAAAATCCTATATATAGCATATGTTATTTTTTATGTTTTATTTGCAGTTTGTGCTAAAATGCTGATTTACACACCCTGCTGTCTTGTTAAGCAACTTATGGGATGCTATATATTATTTTTTTATGTATTTTTTATATATATTATTTCTATCTACTGGCTGATTGCAGTGTACAATTATAACACGCGCGTTGAGTACGGTTAATATAAATTTTTTTTTAATTTTCTTTCAGATTTTCTGGTTTACTTATTCTACGGTTTCTAGTACTTTTGGCTTTTGTTGAAAGGCGTTGAATGTCGACGTCAAATCTATTTTGATTTGTTTAACATTTTATGAATGTGTCTTGAAGTACTTTACGAACTATTTCATGCATGTAAGTGCGTATGTCTGTTTGTAACTATTTTATAGTGGTCTTGTCTATAAAAGTACACATTAATATATGTGTTTATGTGTGTATCCAGTTTTGCCTATATATGAGTTAACATATTGTGAACACATTTCTTGGTTTGTACTCCAATCCAGCCAATTCTTTTAACTGACTCAATATTGCTTTAACTCTTGTTGCTTTAGTTGTATATTTTTTAAATTAAAAACAAATAAAATATATTCTTGTTTGTATATGAAAGCTAAAGTATTAAGCAAATAGTATTGATTTAGAATATACCCAGTTGGAACATTTCGTGAAATATTGTGCTTGTCTCTATCTGTAACTGTTAACTTAGGTCTGAATTCACTCAGTAATACACTTTGTATTTTTTTATTCCCTCCCAATAATAGGTCTTTTCAAGGCTGTTGAGTAGGTGTTTGTTTTGACTGTGACATCTTAATTCGACTCAAATTTCTTACCACCCAGAAAACAAAGTAGTCGCAGCGGCTAAATGTAGAGAATAGAGGATTTATTTTTGCCATACTGATACACACGTGCCCTGCTGCATGTGGTTCTCATCTCATAGTTGTTTATGTTCAAATTTCGCGTATCTACATTCTGCGATCGTCCGATATTATCTCATGAATTTTATCGACGATTTCTAGTAATCAAATTTATTTACAACTTATATGATTTTTAATATAACTGAAATTTTAAATTTGTTAAAAGCAGGGACCATAAATAACTATTATTTTTCAAATTAAAAAAAAGTCAAACCAAAAGAGATGCGCTACGTGAAATTCTTGATGCATGGACTCTGTTTAGATGCATCAATTTTTGTTTCTTTAAGTTTTATTAAAAAATTAAGAATTACCGATTATTTTAAAATAAATTTTTGATTTTCTTTTATTTATTCCTGAAAATGACGTAAAAGATGATGAAGGATTTGACGAGGAAGAGGTGTTAAAATACGTGTAAATGAGGAATAAATAAAAATTAACAAATATCTTTAATTTTCTGTCGAAAAAATAATTTTTATTTACTGAGAAATAAGTAAAAATCAAAATATAACTTTTATTTTCTGAGGAATAAATACAAATTAAGAATTAAACTATATTTTTTGAGAAATAAATAAAACTAAATATAATAACATTAATTTTCTGTGGAATAAACAAAAATAAAAAAAATAACTTTGATTTTCTAAGCGAAAGAAAACTTATGACAATTACGGTGGCTGGTTAAAAGAGCATGAAATTGTACCAAAATATAATAGTACAAAGCGAATCAACAAAATAAATTACTGTTATTAAACACCGACAGAATGGATTGAGACGTCCTGCAGGAATTGTGTATTAAAATCCTATTATGAAATGCACACTTAACTTCATAAGTAGATATATCAATAGAAATATCAACTTAATGGATATACACAAGTTTCTTAAATTCCTTTGACAATAAAGAAGAAAAATCATATAAAAGTATTTTAACTGAAAAATAATATTTATTTGTTCTGTTTAATTTCCTGTGGGGCAGAGTGTTGCCCAATAACAGGGTATTAAAAGCGGACAGCATACTTAAATAGTCGGTGTCTGCATAGACATATACTCGTACGGACGTTGGGTTTTAAGACAAGCCGCCTTTGCATTAAGCAAATTGCTGAAGAAAAAAAGACAGTGAAGTAATAATGCGTAGGTTTTCTGTCCATTTCGTTTCAAAAATAATTTTTTTTCACTCTCTGCCAAACTACGCAATTTAAAGTTAATAGACTTTATGTAGGAAAGATAGCTTGTTATGTGCGATTGCGAGGAAAATAGCAACCAAATATTACTTAAAATTAGTCTCAGTTGAGAGAGTTTTATAGCTTCATAAGATAATTATTTTTTAATGTAAAGAAACAAATTCCTAAATAAACGAATATTTTCCTCCTAATGGCGTCTATGTTTCACCAACTTTGTTTCCTTAAAGTACAGATTGCACTTTATAATGGAAACATAAAAGCAACAGGCCAATAGCAGTTTATTGTGTTTTGTTGCACGTTGCTTGTTTCTCATTTTGAGTTCGTTCAACAGGTGAAGTCATTGACCTGCTATATTTCCAATTTCCATTATATTCGTGGCGTAGTGTCTTTGTTGTAGTTGTACTGATACCTGTAAAGTACAGGGCATTTTGGGTTCATTTAAGTTATTGATTTGTTACAAACATTATTTTTGGTTATGAGCCAAAGCTATTGCGGATGCTGTAGTAAGTTTTTCAATTTGTAAGCTATCAGATGCTACGGGTTCGAATGTCAGTTGAACATTTACTTGATAATTATTAATAAATATTTGAAGATAAATAAAAAAAAGAAAAATAAAAACATGTTAAACGACGACATGTTAAACTCAGCATTTAATAGCAAAACCTTTTTAATATGTAAGAACGTGTGTGTTATTTTCCTGTTTCCAAAAAGCACAAACATGAATATTGAATTGAAGCACATCATATCTGTTTCCAAACGCCGTTATACATGCATATATAGAAAGATTGAATATCTTCCTAAGGAAAACAATAGAAATATTTACAAGGTGTACAGTCGTATTTGTCCTGAGTCAAATTTCAATGTTTCAAACTTCGAATAACAACAAACTTTATAATCATAAACGTTGACATGTTTTCGAAAGCTAACAAACCCATAAATATCCAAGGTCAAGTTTTTAAAATTTTACTGGAAAACTTTTATCTGAACAACGCTGCTATAACGCTTTTTGCAATATTTTTTATGTTTTATTTGGTCTATTAAGTTTTTGAAAACCATTTTTTTCCCTGTAATAAAATTACTCTTAATCTGATTTTGTTGTTTGGTATAACAATCATAAAAATGTCTGTTTACGAGCATTATATTACCATATAAGGCCGAGCATAATACTATATAGCAGCGAAAATCATTTCAAGGCTATCGAAGAATAAAAAGGTTTAATGTAATATATATAAATATGTATGTATGTATGTATGTATGTATGTATGTATGTATGTATGTATGTATGTATGTATGTATTTATGTATGTATGTATATATGTTTTACAATCCAAAAATGTACTGGCTTCCAACCATTTTTTCGAGAATAAGAAAATTTGCTAAGACCTATTAAAGAAACCTTGGACTTTCTTGTTAACAATCAAGAATATTATTGGAAGCATTATTCATATATTTTTTTATTTATATTAACTAACCTGTAGTTACAAATCCTTATATGCGGCTAATAGACATGTAAATTTTAAAAGATTCTTTAAAACAAATTTAGTTTGCGGTGTTAAGTATAAGAGAAGTATTAATAGATAAATCAACTAAACTATGCAATTTATTATAAGTTTTCATATTGTTCTAAAACGAATCAGCAATTTAGATGCTCGTATTAGCCGTTTAGGTGGATATCATATATAGGTGGATAAAAAAAATTACTATAAATCCATTCAAAGATTAAATTATATTAAATGGTTGCAACATCTGTTTTGGCTACTATCGATCAGCAAACATAGACTTGTGTTGAATTCGTTGATCCGCTCATTTTTGACACAAACCTATAATCAAGCCAAAGCAATTTCAATTTGTTTAATCATAGGTCCTTGTCAAAAACAAACTTTCATTCGTTTGACGCAATATATAAAAATAAGTATAAACATTTCATGGCATAAATACCACCATGGTCGTACTACTCATTCGATCGTTTTATCAAAAATCTGGGATGAAACCCATTTAAATGACATTAATTTGATCATAGATCTTATGTGTAAAACGAGTGATTTTATGTTAAATTGCCTGCAGTCTCACTACAATTTATCTCTGAATTATTGGGATCATATGACTTCTCTGCTGACAACAACTAACACAATCTTGCACTAATGCTGATCAGATGATTTCGACATAATATTCCTGACTGAGCGCGGAGTCGAACTCTAGACACTCCTCTTCATAGTGGATGGTAGACTTACGTCGAACTCTTTCATCCGCTTGTGTTTGACAAAAGCCTACGATCAGACCAATGTAATTTAAATGGGTTTGATCATAGGTTCCTGTCTAAAACGAGCGAACGAAAGAGTTTAACACAAGTCTAGTGTGTGTGTTTTAGTAGGATTAACATTTACCCTATATTCGAAGATTGATTTCAGATCAGTGGTAAATGGCTCATTCATTATCTGCTTTTTGGATTCAACCTTCACCAAACTTGGGTGTTTGGCGAAAGAGAATGAATGAGAAATGCTGCAGTCGTTCGCGGCAGAATTTGGAAAAATTAGAAAAAGAGTAGGTAGAAAAACAGAACCTTGTGTTACCCATGTGTCCACCTTGAACAAGTTTGATGCGACTCCTCTATAACACATCGTATAAGTAAATTCCATACAAACCGAGAGAAGTCACCACCGACACCAACAGCAGCCAATTTTGTTTGTATCTATATAGATTTATATATATATATATATATATATATATATATATACATATATATATATATATATATATATATATATATACATATATATATATATATATATATATATATATATATATATATATACATTCTTTATTTATTCTATTACAAAGCACTGAAGTCTTTACTGTCGTCAATAAAAGAGATAAACATGAAAAAAACACAAAGTTCTTTGTTGACAATTAATAACTTATGATAAACGGCACGTAGGAAACAAAGTAATTTTAAAAATATATTTAAAGATTGTAGAGATTGTTAATAAATATTTCACACACGTTCAATGACGAGTAATAATCAACGAAAAAACTTACAATATTATGATCGTCATTCAATATACCTTCGATTTAATATAAAAGCTAATCCATTTAATATATTAAAAGTATAGTACAGCTTTAAAAAAGTATTTAGTAGAAAAACCAGTTTCTTTCGATCATTCAGCGGTTTATTTATTATACCATCAGAACTTGAAGTGAGGTGTGTCTTTTAGGGTAATTAAGATAAGACACATGCATAATTTACTGAAAGATAAAAAGCCCTCTAAATTATTGTATTGTATTATGCTATTGTTTAGAACTATATTGACTAATACAAAATTAATTTAGTAATATTAATTTATAAAAATAAACTAACTACTGTATGTATACATGAATAGCATAAAAAATGTGTAACGAAGTTAAACAATAAAGAGAATAGAATGGAACGAATCCCAAAAATTTCGAAAAGCATATAAGTTTTGAAACATTTCCAAATGTTTTTAATTTATGGGAGACCTTTTGTAATTTATAATATTAGTTCACTATGATGTTTGTTAAAAGAAAGTATGTGTATATATACAACAAATAAGATTCTCGTTGTTTTTGTGAAAAGCCCTCTGATTATTTATAATTTAACGGGTGAATCTATACACTAATGTTCTTCTAATGATAGTAATATTATGACAACGGAAACAGTTTCAGAAACAAAAATGATTGTTAATATAGAACTCTGAACCCTTTCTATTTAACATCAGACATGCAAGTGTATATTTTATAAAAAAAATTAAATAAATATGGCAAATTAGTCAACATACAGTAAAAACCGAGATCCCAGGAAAATCAATAAGATCCTGAAGTTGTCATCCGAAACGATATCTAATGACTTTTGCCTGGGGTTGCCATTGGAAGAAGTTCTCTATTTGGATACATTTTCACTGAATCGGAATTCACGTTCTTGATGTTGAGTAAATTTGATTTTTGTATGAAATTTTTATTAACTGCAGAAGAACTAAATACAATAAAACAAGTTCTAATTTTGTACAAGTGAAATAGATAACTTCTTAATAAATTTTCTGTACATTATAAATAAATAACTAAATATTGTTTATAATCACTTCCCGATTAGTCTTATTTACACTTTGGAAGCAGAAAAATTTTTGTTCCCCAAAAATTACTTCCAATTCTTTTACTGGGGTACTAACATATCATAATCACAATTAAACGTATTTATCCTCTTGCTATAATTTTATTAATACTATAATGCGAACTGACCGGAATATTCAGCAAGATAAAAACATTATGGCTATAAAATAAAATTAAATAAACAGGACCAAGAAGTAATTATAAACTGAATAGTAATTGTTCTTATTATCGTTAATAAATATTATGCGAATATCGTTAATCATTCTATCTCTGATCATCATCAAATAAAATATATGATGAATAAATAAATTTTACAAGGAACTTTTAACAAATCAGCACAGCGTGATTAGAGGACAAGGCTGGTACAGAAATGTACATGAATAATAAATTTTGCTTACGCCCATAAACAAATAAGTGAACATACTAGCAAGATAATAGATCAGAAGAAAAAAATTCAAAATGCTTAAGCACAACTTTTATAAAAGTGTCATAAAATTTACATAATTATGGCTGAGATTGCAGACATAAAAAAATGAAAAAAGTAGATAACTACATATGCTGGCGCACTCCCAACACAAAGCACCAGCAATCTACAAAAATCTCTGATTACTATAATTTATAAGCTACTCAAAACTGATGACCGACCGCACAAAGATAAATAATGATGATACAAGAACATACAACAAGATTTACGCAACAGCCAAACAAAGACATAATACACAAAAGCATGAACGAAATGCACCTGCTGAGATGAGCGACGATATAAAGAAGAAAGAAAAGAAAAACTCTCGAAGAAAAAAAAGATGGCAAATAGAGTTGCGAAGATTGCCAACAAGAAGGTTTTTAATGATCCACCAACACCTTTGGCTAGAAATTCCTTTAAGCTAAATTGAACTAGGCAAAACTAAACTAAAAATAGAGAGAGAAAAAAGCGACGCATTTTAACTTAACGCAGCTCCGTACAACGCGGCAACTGTGATTGCAGCAACCTGCATGATCCTAGTCACTCATTCAGTGCGTCTCTTGCTTTTCCAATCTACTGTCATGTGTTAAGTCAAATTCAATTAGTTAAGCCTAAAATATGCTACATCATTTCGTATGCAACTCATGTTTTATTATTGCTGCTGATATTGTGGCATTGCCGCTCTCATAGAAAATCGTTAGTAAATTCATGGTTGGCACAACATATTTTCTTACGCTTCTATTTAGTTAATCGGATCCTTCAAGACTTGGAGTATGACTAGCATATGCAGAGCACAGTGTAATGTTCTTTTGGCCTTCGCATAATATTGTGAGATTTGGGGTCTCCTTACAGCTATAAAGGAATTCAACCTAAAAGTGGCACTCAGGAATTTTGTAGCGTTTGCTGATAAGAAAAATTACAGTATTTATACCCTCCAAAAAAGAATTTGGGGGTATATTCACTATGTCATTCTGTGTGTAACGCAGCGAAATATCCCTCTGAGAACCCATAACGTCTATAAATTCTTCATCAGTGGTGAAATCTAAGACGATCTAGCCATGTACTAAACCAACCTCGATATAACAACATAATTTTTAAAGTTTTTATTGTAATTCTGTTAAGCAAATGATATATTTTTATGTCAAGAAGGTCTAAAGCATTGATATTGCAGCCAGAAAATAAAAACAAAATAAATTTTTGGACCCCACCCTCTTTAGTGAGTATATATTTAATTGTATAATTTATACCTGCATTCATAAAAAATTAAATTTTAAAGCTTTTATGACGAAGCTGAGATGTGCTCTGATCTTCCTCTGCCCTACGCTCCCTCCACCTTTGTCCCCTAAATGGCCCTATAAAAAACTGTTTTACACTTAAACCAAAAATTTACTTTTTAGTGTTTTTTGGCAACGGTGAGAAGCCTCCACCACGGCCTTCGCGGAGTGACCCCTTCAAAATACAGTTTTTATTTAATACATATTTGGGGGGTATTTAATATTCGATCCGGTCGAATATAACGTTCTTACTTGTCCTGTTTATTTATTCTAATAGTTTTACGAAATGCGATCAAATGAAATTACTTGTAGCTTGGAAACGAGGCGTTTTGAATGAAACACATGATTTTAATTAAAAATCCGTAGTCTCCTTTGAGTTATATACACTTATCCCAAAGTTTCCCAAATTTTGTTTTGTTATCCCTTCTGACCTATTATGGGATTTTTGCCATGGAAACTGCACATGTATTCATCTTTCCATTGTGAGTAAACACGAAAAGCTTTCTCATACCCACACAATCATTCAAAACTGAAACTGAGGCATTTGAGATTTCCACGGCCGCCACAATCTCTCTTACTTTCGCATGTAAAGCCCTAAATAATAATATTTCGAGTTGTAATCGTGCTTGGCGAAAATATTCTACTTTTAACATTACAAAACCAAAATTCTTTGAGTGTGTTTATGCCTTCCCTTGAACGGTAGTGCGATAGTGGTTTTACGTACGAGTATGTGCTGTGCAAAATAAACACAATAATTTTTTCGCCATAAATTCGCCTATATTTATATTGTATGTGAATTTTTTATTATTATTGTTGCCTACACCGTGTGTAACCATTGTTGTAATATAACAGACACTGATGAAAGTGATGTTATGACGACAGCCCTTATTAATCCCATTTTATACTTCAAAGCATTTAGGATTTTGTGCTATTTCAACGTCGAGTCTCTGCCTTAATCATAATTTGTTATTGCATTTTTTTTGCTCAGTAGAATAATGAGTGCGCTAAACCCGATGTAGGAATTTTCCATATAATTTAAATTAATAGCTAATGTGAACTTCAGAACTCAAGTTTAATCTGAGATTAGTTGAAACATAAATGGCGAGATAGAAATAAATTTGCGAAAGAACTAACTTTTTGCTAGTGGTGTCGAAGATTCTGCAGATCACGTATTCGCACTCAAAGGTGTATCCTTTGTTCAATACTTGAATACAATAAAATAGATTTAAATTTATTTTTATTGCATTGAAAATCTTTTGGTTCTGTCCATATAATATTATTACTAAAGTATATAAAAACATTTGTTGAATTAAAATGTGTTTAATGAAAACTTATACAATTTTATAAAAAATTATCTTTATGTTCAAGAGTCATTAAATGTTCAAAGTTATTTTATTCCTTAAGCACAAAATATATTAAGCTTTTTTCACGAGCTTTAGCCGTAAAAACAATTTCTAAAACTTAATTCAATACATAAATGAAGAATTATGACTCATAACAATTTACCGAGAATTTCTTATGAATAAATATTATTAGTATTACGTTTGCGTTCACATTCCTATTCTTATTGTGTTCTAATGCTTCTAAAAACATTTCACAACCACTACTTCCAAACGATTTTACTAACTTGATATTGACAAACTGAAAGATCATCAAATAAAAAAATATCTCTCATACAGAAGTCAAAGTAATATCTAGTTTTTGCAAACTATTAATAATTTTTTATGCATCACTTTGCTAAACTTGAACGTGGCAAGAAATAATTTAAATTTAACAAGCCATTTCCGTTTTTCATTAAAAGAAATTGAAATGAAAAATGGCACATTATCATTAATGCCATCATCTTCATCAATTATGAGAAAAGGAATAAAAAATTTTTACTTTTACGAAGTTGTTAAGAAAGAACATTTATTTAAAGAAAATACATTTAAACAATTACTAAGAAGTAGTGCTACGATTAAAATGCTTTCCTGTGAATAATAACTAGCAGAAGGAAAATCATTGAAATCATTAATTTTTTCAAATATCTTAACGAAATCCATCACTAATGTGATAGTATTATCATATCATGAAACATGCTTCAAAAAATAAAATCATAACACATAAATTCTAAACTAAAATTATGACTGTCTGTTTTCATAAGTATGAAAACTTTATTAACACCGTATTGTTGCATACAGCGTTTACATTTCCAATACATTGTATGTATTTTGCAAGTAAGTTTGTGTAACTGCTACGTTTCCTCACGTCTGCATTTTTGTCTTTGAGATCAAAATGCGTATTCGAAATTTTCAACCTTTATAGGTATATAATAAAAATTTTACATATATACGTACCTCAATATAAATAATATAATATATGAATATAAACTATTTTAAAAATTATTCATTTTCGCTCCGCTAAAAATTGACGAACTTATCAGGCCTGATTATAATCTTAAAGAAAATATAATATATTTCACTCAAGAGATGAACTTGATATCAAACCAATTAAATTTTTTGCTTAAACATTTTACTTAAAAAATAAGTATTAATATTAAATGAATCTTTAAGTATGTGTCATTTAAAACATTTATTTAAAAGTCCAGTCTATAAGGGAATACAGGTTTCTTTGTATCATTAAAAAAAGGCATTGTTAGTGAAACATGTAAAGTTCGTATTTGTATACTTGTCAAGGTCAATTCACAGAAAGTAAATCCATTAAAATGTGTTCGCATTCGAAATGTGACTCTCAAAAAAATACACATATATTTTTTTCATGAAACAAACAATACGAATGTGAAAGATTTCAGAGCTTATTTCCAAAAACCGGAGTAAAATAAATAAAGGCAAACCTGACATTAAAATTGATATTAATGAAACAAATGCTGACAGTGTGTGTGTTTTGAAAAGCACTTTATATGAATGAAATCACAATGAATTTAACAAGTTTCACTATACACACAAGGATTTGAATCCTTTAACGCACTGCTTTATCCATCCAATGCATGTTGTTTTTTAATAAAGTTTTAAAAGTCTGTATCTTTCAAATTTAAATCACATACCTGAACATAATCGTAACAATGTCTGAAATAAGAAACTTTTGCTTTTAATAGGAATAAGGAGCAGAAAAATACACATGCCGTACATTACAGCAGAGGTCCCTAATCTTTTGCTTTTGTTCTCCATATTATCATGTGATACGAGGATGTCTGCTTGTATAATGAAGCAAAAACAGAAAAATATATATTATTTGCTTCATGTTCGTTCTCTGACTTTAGAAGTTAAATAAAAATTGGAAAATTTTTGTTGCCCACCTTAAATCTAAGAATGAAAAGCACATAAATAATTTTTTCAAGTCTGTTGAACTTTTAACTTCGTTACTTCGACGAAATTCCAGCAATGCAATAATTTAGCTTTTAACTTTTGCATTAGGTAGCGAATAAAATGGAAAGATTGGGTACAATACACAGTGAAGTCTCGCAAAGTTAGTTTAGAGATTCTTCTGCAATAATACATTTTTTTTGTTGATTTACTTTTAATAACAAGTTTTTTTTTCTTTTTTATGGAGTGTCACAAGTTTAAATCATAATGAAACAAGGAAATTTATTTTTAATAGCAATGACACAGGTTTTATTGGAAATAATATTTTATGAAATTAATGTTTAAATATGATTCTTGCCAAGTGGCCGCCGTGGCTAGTACGTAGAAGGCGTAATCTGGCACACCAATTTTCAACAACTCAAAAAATCTTTCATAAATTGGAAGGACACACTCCCCGTTGCTGAGAACGGCGACGAATTTATTGATTAGGATCATCTGCAATGATTTCTGTACAGCGGATACAGCTTCTTCAGTGCGCACTCTTCGGCATCTCACGGGATGCACATTATCAGTAACAGTAAATGTGGTCCGAAAACGATATATTGTTCTTCGAAGTAGCCGCTCTGAAAGACGATTATGTACGCCGTAAAATGGAAGAAGTGCACAATGAGTTTATAGAACAATTATTTAAAAAATTTATATGCGTTCCTCTGGTGTTGTGACACTCTAAAAACAACACGGTTTATTATTAATAATTACAATTTTAGTAAGATAATTAACGCAACTACAAGTTGGGCTAAAATTAGTCATCCGATGACTCCTCCAACGTGAACAACGCATCATGCGGGTGTAATGGCTCCTCGTGCATCACTCGTGTATTTTCGGTGCCCCAGAAGCGATCGTTTTGCTTGTTCACGTACCCGCTGAGGTGGAAATGAGCCTCATCGCTCATTATGATTTTGGTCGAAAAATCGTCCACTTCGTCCTCGAGATTGAGGATGGGGACTGTATCGCTCCATGGCTCTTTCACTTCTATTTTACATCTGTCTAGTTCACAAATGTCAAAACAGATTTGACATTGGCCGTCATTTGCAAAAAGAAGAGCATCTTCCAATAGGGTGATTTTTTTTCGCCCACCTTGTATTAATAAAACTTGTTCAATTTAAGTGATTCATTACTTGGGAATGAACAACAGAGTCGCTAAGGGAGCTAAAGAATATGCCATGAAATACATATCAGAACTGCTTCGAAGTTTGGAGTAAATATTTAAATATACATATTTTGAGAAAAATTTAAATAAAAAAATTGTCCATGAAGAAAATAATCAAACGGCAACACGGGTATTTATTTTGAAACAATTCTCGAATGTAATTTCCCAATAAAATTTGTTTAAATAATATCTCTTATCATATTTAACTATGCCATTTAATAATTAGTGACAAACAAAAAACCACATGAGTACTGATAATGAAAGTGTAGTGGCTCTCGAAAACATCTGTGCTGTGGAAGTTGGATAATTAACACTAATGTTATCTTTTCCCTGTGCTTAGGAATATTTATAATGTTTTTCTGAATTTAAAACAACAAGTTTTCAAACAATTGGGCTATCAATTTTAATTGAATTTAATGTAGCAATAAAAAGTTCGATAAAAACTCTTACATAAATTTCTCTTTATTTTCTAAACAGACGTCGTAAGTGCATAATTTTTTGTCTTTTCGCTAATGATACTCGTGTGTGTGTATGTACTGAACTTTTAAATGCAATAACTGCGTCTTAGAAACATTTTTCATCTCTATTAAACGCAGTGAATATTTCCGTCATTTAACATGCGGATAAACAAATAAATTTATAAAGTTTTAAAAACTTTTTTTGCAGTTTTTTTCTCATTGTTGTTATTTAGTAAAACTATTGCATTGGAAAAGTTGCACTGTGGCTTTGAATATAAAATCATAAACGAGATTGGCTTTGAATGTTTTCCAGGAAAGACGTGGTTTAGATTAGGACAATTTATTTAGACCTACTGTATATATACCGATAATGATTTTTAATTTATCACCAGATTTCTAATATATTATATGTTACATATTTCAAGAGTTATAGTTTTTGTTTCTTATGGGCTAAGTAGATTTCATTGACTCTTACACCAAATCATCAGTTCACTTCAAGCTGATTAAACCTGCTGTTAGATTATAAAATATGTACGAATTATTTATATGGTCTCTTATTGGTCCAAATCACGTTTTCGCATGTAATTTGATTGAATGCTTTTAATGCGAATTATACACGTGATTACAAACCATTGATAATTCATCTAACAACCCGATTATTTATGCAGCGCTCATTTCAGAAAGTGACTGATGTTGAGTGTATTTCAGAAAATTATGATGTAACTGATATTGAAAGAGAAGTGGATGCAGATGTGGCTTCAATTTTTTAGTAGGACAGCCACTCAGCGGGTGACACCTACATATGCAGTGAAATTATGCCGGGACTTCGAAAGGAGAGCATAGTATTGACAAGACATTGATTTTTTTTTTTTTTTGCTATCTTAAACCTTTACTTCGACGGTTAATTTTTGCAACAGGTCCGACGAAGGAGAGTGCTGTTACTCTGCTCTTTTTTGTACATGATATGGCAAGTCATTCTCCAAACATTTTGCTGACGGAATTACAATCGAAACTTTCTTTTAGTCTTTTTATTTCGTGAAAAATTATTTGAAAGGAATCTTACGTATGTTGGCACAGTGCCTGCAAAATTAAACTTTCATACTTCGAGAGCTGCTGGATATAAAACATATTCCTTTATACAAATCTAAGTTTGTTTTCTATGACATTGCGACATTGGTGTCATAGTCTGCCACAAAAATAAAGCAAAAGTTTTGATAAACTCAATGTATAAAACAGCTGCAGATGACGATAGAGGAGCGAAGAAGAAACGGTAGATTGTTTTCTACTACAATTCCAAAAGAAAGTCTGTTTTGATCCTTTTTGTCTACATTTTCTAATGTTTTGTTTCTTATCGGAGAAGTAGATACGCTAAGCAAATGATTGGCTCCTACACAAGAAAGCGTAAAACAAATCGATGTCCAAATGTTGTATTTGCAAATATGCTTCCTAATTTGTATTACGAAGCATATTTTTTTCTACAGCTTTAGGTATCCAATATTTTGAAATATTGTTACAAAAATAAAACACATGAGACGAAATCCCATAACAATATATTATGCCGTGCAAAATTTATTGATATTATAAAAAAACAGTTTGGACCAATTGGTCCTAATCTAATAGCAGGGTTCAAAATTTTGAAATAATAAAATAGATTTATGTCGCATAAAATTTATTTGTTGTTTTTCTAAAAACTACGAATTCTCTATGGTTTTGCTTCTTAATTCGCAGTTGGTTCGAAAATGTATGCATTAGCAAGTTCCAGTACATCCTGGCGTTTCCTAAGGCAGTCACTTGGGTTCAATTTTGTTTTCGATATTCATCAATAATCTTCCTACTGTTGTTTTGCATTCTAAAGTACTGATGTATGCTGATGACGTTAAAATGTTTAAATCTTTTAACGATATTAATGGACACAATTAACTGGGTGCTGACTTCCGGAATTTTTATCATTGGTGCAGATTTAATTTATTGGAGAAACACTCCGATTGAGCCTTCACATTAAAATTGATACTGATATTTTAGATAAAGTTCATACCATATTATATCTGGGCATACTGTTTAATCACAGGTTCAACTTTCGTGATCATATCTCTATTATGGTATATAAAGCCTATGGGATACTTGGGTTCATGCAACGCTGGTTTAAGGAGTTCCTTATATTACAAAACTTTTATACACCTCTCTTGTTCGAACAATTCCTGAGTATGGATCAATTGTTTGTGATCCTTGTTACGCTAGCCTTGTTAACAGTTTTTAATTTTCTGTCTCCGTATCTAGTATTTGTTGGAATTCGTACGTCTTGCGGCCATAACATAGCAGAATGGCTTTAATAAAATTACCTACTCTAAAAATTCGACTTTCGATACTGAGCGCTTTATTTGTCTTCCACCTGATTCATGGCGATGTGGGATCTGAATTCTTGGTAAAGCCACTAAACTTTAATGCTCCTGCAATACCAACCCGCAATTTTGAACTTCCGTCATTAAAATATTGCCTTTCTTTATATGATAATAATGATTCTTTTCGTTGCGCATGTGTCAATTTCAATAAATCTTAGCACACCATTAACTTATCTGAGAGTAATACCGTACTTTAAAGAAATCCTACTTTATTTCTAAATTGTTGAACCAATTATTTCTTTATAATACCGCTTTATTATTCATATTTTGTTAGTAAGGATGTAAAAATCTATTGACATAACAAATAAATAAATTAAAAATATTGAAGTTTTTTATTTTGGAATTAGATTATTTGGTGTAAGAAGCAATAACATTCAGATATGTAAACATACTTAACCTACAGCAAAAAAAAAAAAAAAAATATATATATATATATATATATATATATATATATATATATATATGTATGTATGTATGTTTAATAAATTCACAGAGAATATTTTAGCAAAATTGCAGTCAAATACGACGAAGGAAAAAACTACAGAATTCATTTTGGCATATGATTGTGTCTATTGATGTAAATACAACACAATGACTAGTGATATGCCTTCGCCATTTAATAGCAAATCAGAAAAATTCGATTCCATATTCAACACACAAGTTTTCGCTTCATTAAGTACAACTTGCCATTTATGAAGCTCAGCTTATATTATCAAAATCAATAAAACTATTAATAGAATTCTTTAAAGAGAAAATTATGTTACGTAAAAATTTAAAGTTCAGTATTTTATTTGAAAACATGTTTTAAGCAACACTGTAAAACACTAAGAAGACTCTTACACCCATAAACAAAAAATTTTATATTAGCACAAAAATGATAATCAAAGAATTTGTGAGATTTTTTGTTTTATAATAAAAGTTGATAGTTGAAAATTGTATATGTGCCGGGTACAAAACACTGAAACTACGTTCACATCTATCAAATATTTGACGAAATAATCGTAACCGTCATATTTTGAAAAAAGTTTCTTTCATATTTAGAGTGTATGCCCCACAAATGAAACGATAAAATCACAATAATGATACAAGGTCATTTTAAAAATATTTCCCCAATATTATAAAAAAATTAAATCAGACATTATTGATTAAGCTTATTTCGTCACATATTTGGTAGATGTGAAGGTAGCTTTAGTTTAACTCTTCTCTATATGTTTTCATGTATGTGTTTGGATGGTCCCTTTATATTATGTTACAGTGGGTCAAAATTTTGTATGTACATTTCTGTTTGATAAATTATAAGTGTGTGCGCATGCAACAAAAATTTCAACATCAGCATTAAAGTAACAAATAGCTAGATGTCTGTAAACTTCAGCACAAGTATCGGAGGTTCCGGTCAGATGAACGCAGCTGGACGTGCATATTAGAAGATACCATAATTGTATGTGATAGTCAGTGTATATTATTAGATATATTTTTAGTTTATAGAAAACAAATATCTAAAAAATGTCAGTCAATTATCCAAATAAATATATACAGCTTCAACTTATATCTGTTAAGTCTGCCTACTAGTCATGTCCTTAACTTAATATCGGAAATTTAGTTTGGATATTTTTTGGATATTTGAAAAATTATTATATTTTCAACCCACTGTTTTCATGTTTTATTTAGGCCTGATGATACAGGAAGTATGAAAATTGTTCGCTTCTTTACAAACAAAATTGCTAACTTTTTCATCTCTATCATCATTATTATCATCTTCCTCGATTTAAACTGCGGCACGTTTATATATTAAAATCATGCTTCTTTTTTGTTGGTTTGTTGTCATGTAAATGCAGGTAGTATTCTCATGCATGTCTCTACCCCGAAATACAGCAACTACTACAACAACATAATAAGAAAATGTGTAGTAAAGTTACATTAATATAAAATAAGAAAAAGTAAAACAAAACTTGGGTTACTATGCTTTTGGCTCAGTAAGCTAGTTTGGTTGACTGTTGATTTTGTTACGAACATATTCCAGCTATAGGTACGGCGGCTAACAGCACATTGTAAAATTTTGTTGTATTTCGTTAACTTTTTCGCTGGCTTCGACTAAGGCTTTAACTGAATAAATATTTAAGCTTCTGTGTACATTTACAACACCAACTGACACAGTGTATCTCTTGTAGGTTTTAATTTCACAATTGTGTGCATGAGTGATGATGTATGTATGTTACAATAATGTAAAATCACTGAACTTTTCTTTCGAAAGACAAAATAAGCAGAAATAAAAAACGACAAAAATATTATGTACAAGTAGACAGCAAAAACATCATTGAAAAGAAGAAAACCGTTTCCCTACAACAGATAATAAATGATGCCGTAATGGGAAAATAGTTTCTGCCCTGTATTATTTTCTCCGTTTTTCCATGTACTTTTTTTATTTAGTTGGTTTTCTTTCTGAATTTTCTTTGGTTTGGGCCATATAATGTTGTATTATCTTCTCTTGTTTTGTGTTTATTTCTATCTTTACTTTAGGTTAAAGCCACACCAAATTTTTACACTTGACTTCTTTGTTTTGTTGTTGTTAATGTGTTAATGTGATTTTATTTTCTGAATAAACCAAATGATGTTACAACGGCATAAACAACATCTTCTTGCCGATTAAAAGCAGAAAGAAGTTATTGCTAAGTTATAGTTCAGACATGCCCAGGAAGTGTTTCAACTATTGTGTAACCTGCGAAAAATTATATGAATATTTTAAAATGAGATACTGTTTAAATGTTAAAAATTCTCTAATTGTGCGATCAAAAAATTTCTTTTAACTTTTGTTGCTGTTGGCTAAAGTAGTTAACACCAGTCTAAAAAGCCAAAAATCCCGAGTTTGACTCCGAGCTCAGTCATTAATATGATGTCGAATTCTTCTGATCAGCATTAGTGCATGATTGTGTTATTTGTTGTCAGCCTGTTTCAGTGACGAAGGAATAGCATTGGCCATTGAGCATAATTGGCAGCGAATAACACTATCATGAGTTCAGAGCAGAGTACCATCAAAGTTCTTCGTCGGTCCTGTAGCAAAAATTAGCCGGCGAAGTAAAAACATTAAAGTACCTACAAAAAATTCACTATCTTCTCATCTATCGTCATCTGTCTTCGCATTACCTTTTTAGTTGAGGCATAATGCGCTTCATATTTATATAGCGGTCATCCCCTGAGTGTTGATTCTACTAAGAAAGAAAAGGATGGTAAAATTTTATTCCAAACTTTTATGTAAATTTGTTCAGAAGTCAAAACCATTCATAATTTTAAAATTTTTTTGGCGTCACATAAAAATGTTTTTTAACTTCTCGCTAAGAAAATTGAAAGTTTTTGAAAAGTCGGGAAGTTACTGGTTTTACCTCGTTTTGAAATATATCAAGTTTTCACCGGATCTCGGCGCTTTGATTTCCTAGGAAGCTTTCCTGGCCGTTCTTGAGAGGGTGTCACTATATCTGTATGTATGTGAGCATGTCTGTGCTTTGTGTATCCGTATAAATAAGTGACCCCCTGTAAATTGGAACCTGTTGGGACCTTTATATTTCCAGAAATACAAAAAAATTTATTTCAAAGGTGATTTTTTACAATAACTTTTAAACGGCTTTGTCGATCGATTCTAAACACTAGTCAGCTCTTGACATTCAAAAGCCGCGACGAGCGCTACAAACTGAGTTAAAATCGGTTCATAAATTCGTAAACGAAAATATTCGAAAAAACTGATTTAAAAAAAATTCGATATTATTTGTCTGATCAATTTGTGTTCGAACCAAACTAATCGCTTTTCAAATGGTTATTTCAGACTTATATTTCATGTGAATTAGAACCGATTCTGACCGATTTTTTACTAAATGTGTTGTTTTAAATACTTTTAAACGGTTTTTCCGATCGATTTCAAACGAAAATTAAAAAAGTAATTTATTTTTTTAAATTCCGAAATTATATATGACCACAATAATTGATCATATATTATTTCGGAGTTTTCTTTTGTAAGACCTAAACAACTATATCAATCACCGCATATCACGTGGGATCGCCTGATCCACTCAAAACTCATAGCAGTTTGAAAGTTAATATATCAGCATCTTTTAACGGTTAAAATTAGCATATTCTTTTCTTTAAATTTCAAGATATGAAGGAAACATTCCAGAATGACACGTCAAACATCAACTGCATCCGACGAATACTTCGGTCAGTAGTGAACCACTAATTCCTGTTTTCTCATGTCATAGATTTCTAATGTCAGATGGTTAGCCAAAGAAAATATTTCAAGACTTGTCGGAAATCTTGCATCTGACTTTCAAAGGAGCAACTTTTTAAAGGTAAAATTCGACATGAATGACACATGAAAATCAGTCATACTTATATCATATACATGTGTAAAATACATAAAGCCCTATTGGGATGCCAACAATTTTTGATCCCAGAGGAAAGTTAAACTCACCCCATGTTGGTCGCTGCAGGAGCTGTATCGATGAAGAAGGAGGAGTCAGTACAGCATTAGTTTTCTCCGAGACCTGGACTGCCTCAGAGATGCACCGCTGGCTGCCCTGGCGGGCTTTGTGAGACGTTCTGGGTGGTTCTCAGGAACCAGTACTTCGTTTTAAAAAGATTGTGTAGGGTATAGTCCTCTGGGCATCACAATGGGGCTTTTATGGCCTCCGACAGTTTTTCTCGCTTACTGCTGGCAGCCCTTTTAACCTAAACTAACCTAACCTAAAGTTAAACTCATAAGAGGCAAGTTAAAACCGACGAATTTAATATACTGTGCTATCGCCCCCACTTGCTTGTATATTAATCCTAAAATAATATATATGATATATATAGGTATTTATTGTGCTATTAAACTGGTGTTTGGTTTATTGGCTTGTCAGCGTGGTGTTAGTAAAAGTATATATTCATATGCTTTTGAAATCTCTCTAGTTGCCAGAGTTCGTGTATTAAATGTTAAAAAAGGAACTTTTTTATATACTCAAACTATTGTTAGCCATGGTAGTGTAACATATCTAAAGTTGAACAACTTCCGCAAAACTTTTTTGAGGTCATTAAAAACTAGGAAAATGATAACAATTAATTTAAATTGCCTCAAGTGGTACTGTATTAATTTGCAGATGTTGGGCGCCAGCCTTTTCTAACCCAAAAGTATTGGTATCTAGTTACTTAAGAAAAACATGGCAAACGTTTTATTGCATGGATACTCACACTTATAGATATACACTCGCAAATAGTCAGGAGGATTACTTAGAACATTATTTTCATTTCATTTGTTATGTATATGCAAGTGTAGTAACATTTATAAATAACTACAGCTTTATAGCCTGCTAAGAGATAATAATTAAATCCAGATGTTCTAGAGTTTCTGCAAATTGCTTTTGGATGCAACAATAGATATTTTCCGCTCGTGTGTATCTAGCGTGTGCAAACGAAACTACTCGGTAAACGAATAAACAATTGTTGAACGTTTTCCTGGCATTTGGTGCAGAATATTTACAAGTTATTTTTTAAAGCTGTAGGGCCTGTTATTGTAAATAAAATAAAAATATTTGTTTGGGATTTTATATTGAAAGGAAAACAAATATCTGTTTTTATACCCTCCAAAAAAGAATTTGGAGGGTATATTCACTTTGTCATTCCGTTTGTAACGCATCGAAATATCCATCTCAGACCCCATAAAGTATATATATTCTTGATCAGTTATGAAATCTAAGACCAACTGAGCATGTCCGTCCGTCCGTCCGTCCGTCCGTCTGTGGAAATCACGATACAGTCCAAACGAAAAGAGCTAGACTCTTGAAATTTGGCATAAATATATTTTAAAACTTAGAGCAGGTTAAGTTCGAAGATGGGCTAAATCGGGCAAGAGGGAAAAAAGTTCCCCTAAGAAGAACTAAACCAACCCAGAAAAAACAACATAATTTTTAAAGTTTTTTGGTTATTTTGTTAAGCAAATGATATATTTTTATGTCAAATACGGTCCAACGCCTTAAACTTGGAGCCATTAAATAAAAAAAAAATATTTTTACCCCGCCCACTTTAGTGGGCGTTATTATAGGCAAAAATAGCATAAAAATTTAACAAATTGCTTTACTTATGCCTACATGCCTTAAAAATAACACTTTTAAGCTTTAATGACGAAGCTGAGACGAAACCTGGTACTACTCTGCCCTACCCCCTCCTTCCCCTTCGCTCCCTAAATGACCCTACAAAAAAAAAATTTTTCTTTAAATTTTGTATGTAATCATCTCAAGCATTTATCTTTAGGGTTTTATGACTGCCGATTTCTGCCCTAACTACCCTCCCCCCCCCCACCTCTTCCTTTGCCCCCTAAATGACCCTACCAAAAAAAAAAATTTTTTTTTTTTAAATTTTGTATATAATCATCCCAAGCATTTATCTTTAGAGTTTTATGACTGCCGATTTCCTCCTCCCCCTTTGCCCGCTAAATGACCCTATTAAAAATAAATATACATTTTTTTTATTTTGTGTATAATCATCCCAAGCATTTATTTTTACAGTTTTATGTGTATCTGTTTCTGCCCTACCCCCTCTCCCCCTTTGCCCTCTAAATAACCCTATCAAAAAAAAGAAATTTTAATTTTGTATATAATTATCCCAAGCATTTATTTTTAGAGTTTTATGACAAAGGTGAAATGTTTCCCTCACAGCCCTTGCCAGAGCGACCCCGCCAAAATACAGTTTTTATACCCTCCAAAGGGAATTGTGATGAAGTCTAAGACGGTCTAGCAATGCCCATGCGTTCGTCTGTGGAAAACATGATATTGTATATATTTGAATCCCGCCCCTTTAGTGGACGTTGACGTACGATATTATATAAAGGAACTGTGTCCCACCAAGTTAAACACATCAAATTCACTTACTAAATATTTGGAGGGTATTTAAGATTCGACCCGGTCGAATATAACGTTTTTACTTGTTTTTTTTGTTATTGAACATTTTTATTTTACTTACAAAAACAGTTAATTTGCATTGCGTTTTGTAGCTTAGACCTAAAACTTGTGGGTGCTGTTGGCGCTGAAGTAGTAGAACACGAGACTATGAAGCGGAGGGTCGTGAGTTCGAGCCCGCGCTGAGTCATGAAATATTGTGTTGAATTCTTCTGGTCAGCATTAGTTCATGGTTGTATTAGTTGTTGCCAGCCTGTTTCAATGATGAAGGCATAGTCACTGGTCACTGAACATAATTGGCAGCGATTGACACCATCATGTACTAAAAAAAAAGCAGAGTAACAGCACCCACTTTCGTCGGCCCTGTAGCAAAAATTAGCCGTCGAAGTAAAAGGTTGAAATAGCTACAAAAAAAACTGTCTATCTTCTCATCTTTCCTAATCTGTACCCTCAATACTATCCCCTCGTTTTCAGTTCTGGCGCAATGCATTGCATATATAGGGGTCATACCCTGAGCGCTGGTCCTACTCCTAAAAAAAAAAAAAAAACTTGAGTCAAAAGTAATTATAAAAATTAAGCCCGAAGGAATCAGAGTTGTTTAAAACGCATAGATTTACGAAATGATTACCTGTCATACATTTAAGATCAGTACACTGTTACAAATCATAATGAGTAGATTTTCCATTGAACAGAATTCAATAATTATCCAGATCTACTTTGAAAATCAGTGAACAGTATAAGTGCACAGTTTGGTCTGTATGTAATATTATTGGGGTTTATTTCTACAAAATTTTTCAATGTGTTTTCGTTTATAATTTAGATAACTTTGATACGGCCGACCTCTTGCTACACTAGAATATCACTACATTTCAAATGATGATCGCCGCCCCCATCGATGTAACGAAGTCAATATCTAGTGAGAGGCTAATTTCGAGGAAGGGATCTGTCAAGTGTCTAGTTCCATTGGAACAAAGTGAAGTCGATGCCTTAAGCTGAAACACCAGTAGCAATTGACGCCTTAAGGGGAAACAGTATCGTTGCTGTATGTGACACACGACAAAGTGCCCCAAAGTGAACGTGTAGAAAATGCTTCCTACATCCGCCATGTATTTCGAAGAACAACTTTTCTTTGATTAAGTTAATTTTTAGTTCCTTCTAAACTTTAATGCTCAATCGGTATTGAAAATACACCCTCTAATTTTGATGCTTTCATAGCCTAAAGTCGACTAGTTAAAGTTAAAAAATACTAAGACGAAGTAAATATTCAAATAGCTACAACAAATGTTCTATCTTCTCATCTTTCTTTATCTGTCCTCACAATACTATTTCCTCCTTTATAGTTCCGGCACAATGCAAGTATATGTAGGGGGTATACAACTGAGTATTGGGGTCATCTCCTGTCTGGTGGTTCCATTAGAAAAAAGAAGTTAAGCAACATTTTTATTCTATTTTCAATTAAGGCCTTTTGGTTTCAGGTAACGATCTGAATGTTTGTATATAATAAATATTTTTATTATAATCATCTTGGGGTCTTGTTATTATATAATGACGTTTAATACTTTACTCTATTATTTATTGTATATTTCGATATCCTCTATATATATCTTCTTCAGGATAACAATAAAATTGATGTTAAATTAACAATATTAACATTTAATGAACAAATTTTATTATAATTATTGTTTTTTGTTCTGTTTTTTATATTACAATTGAATTGAATGCAAAAAATATTTTTATTATACATTAAAACACATTTCAAAAGTTAAATGAACGAAATGTTGAAAAATTAGAGACAATATAATGCATATAAAACAAAATGATTCTAACCAAAAACATTTACTGTCCGACCGACCCACTATTTATATACATACAAAACAAGAGCAGACTTTTTAAATTTGTTTTTATAAAAAAAAAATTCAACATTTTCTGTCGATAATTAAGCCGGGCAGTTACTGAAAAAGTTAATTGCCTCTTCTTTTGTTTGAAATTTTATTCAAGCTCTTTCAGATATTAATTTACTATTATGGATTAAACTATTGCATTTAACGATATTTAATCTATAATGAATTCTTTTATGATATAAAAATTTTTCTTGTAAAAAGCATGTATTCAACAGCGTTGAGTTCATTATGATTAACTGCACATTTTATTTATAGTTTATACTCAAGGCAGAATTAATCCATTAAAAATACAATGCGTTGCGTGAAGGAAACGTTGTTTCATTCAGAAACGAATCATTATTTTCCAGCTCTCATATAAAGTTGTAATCACTTTATTAAGCATACACTCTGCAGAGATATACATACACATATATTTACACACATACACGCACTAAACAGAAATATCTAATTAAAGTGGGGCAATAGTATTAAACAAACAAATATGTATGTATGCACATGTTAAGAAATAATTCTTAATAATACCCACATACATATATTCAACTATGAATGCTGGTGAAATGCTGCTTTTGTTGTTAACAAACTATCATTCACCATTCAGGTTATATGATTGATTAGCATTAATAACGTTGGTTAGCTTTTAATGAAAATTAAAACATTCAACTGGCCATCTGTCAGCCAATGAATAAGTAAAAAAAACTCACTCGGGGCCTACTACAAAGCGAGCTTAAAGAAGCAGTTAACAAACACGCAAACATAACAATTTTGCATAGACTTATTATATCTATTTATGATCGTATAAACAAATATGTTAAAAGCTTAAAACCACGTAATCAGTGGAACACCTAACCAATCTTAAAAAAGTGTTAAATTATAAACAATCGCTAAAAATAGTATGGGCAAATAGAAACAATTTATTATGTAATGGCAAATGTATGGTCAGACGGAACACTTATATGACACAACATACTCGTACCTCGTATACACTTCCTTTGTGACAAAAATAAGAAAACAAATATATAAAAACATATGATTTATTTCAGTGATGCAAAATGGTATTTCTATTATAGGATTAAGATATTATTTTAGAGTGCTTTTTGGGCCCGAGAGTATTCATTTTATATTTTCTGTGAACAAAAAATAATATTAATAATAAAAGGTAATATATATGTACATAAAATGTTGAAAATTGCCACTTGACTGATATAAAATTTCATTTCCCAGTTATTAGGCCATTGCATTATTAAAAAAATATAAATATATTTCTACAACAGTATCCAACAAAAATGTGTTTGAGGTTTTGTAATAACGCATTTCACAGTAATAAAAAAAATTCATAGCAAACAAATACCGGTAAAAAAGTAAAGAAAATGCCTTATGGCGGACCCAAACTTAAGCAACTTTTGACAATATGGAAATATTTTAACGATCAAAACACAACCCTCCAAAAAATCATCTGCAGAGTTGCATTGAACTGTTGGCTTGGCTATGCTGAAATTCTTTACTACAGGTATAATGTGAACTTAATTAGGGGTCTCACAAAGTATCTTGCAAAATTAAAAATTTAACTTGTGCGAGCAACATCCACACAGTTCCGGTTTAACTGAATTTTTAAATAAATTTCAAACCAATTCCATCTCTATGTATGCTATTTTTGTTGAAAATAAGTAAAATTTGTAAAAGGGGTGCCCAAAATTGAGTCATTTTAATTTTGCTGAAATTTTTTTTTAGAGTAATTTTTATACCCTTCACAAAAAAAAGAAAGGGTATATATAGGTTTGTCATTCCGTGTGTAATTTCTTCGATATCAATCAATATATGTAGCACCCCATAAAGTATATATATTCTGGATCCTTATGAATAGCGATGACGATTGAGCAATGTCCGTCTGTACGTGACGGACAACAGACCCCAGAAGAGCTAGAGACTTCGTTCTTGTACCGTTAGATTGGAAATGAACTTAAATAGAGTGATATTCAAATTCAGAAAGATCCGAAGATTCCAAAGCTGGGAAGCTTACACCTATTTCTCGACGCAAAATTTATACCAAAAATCAGTTATTTCGTACTTTTGGGAAGCCTCAATGTTCTATTAAAAACTAAAAAAAAATTTTTCCAAGTATGGGAAATTAAAATTTTTTTTTCGACCCATTTTGTAGTTTGTAGTACATGTAGTAACTAAAATTGTTAAAAATTTCAAGTTTTTCTTTAACAAAACCTCTTTATACGTCATGAAGATTTGCATTGGCCAAAAAAATTTTTTTTAATCAAACAGGCAACTGATGTTTTTTTTTTGCTAACAAAAACTGTCTTATAATTTATGAAGAACAAAATTGGTATCAAAACTTAAAAAAAAAAATTCAAATTTCGAATTAAGGTTTGGACAAGTGCAATATTTTATGGTATATGAAAGTGACCAAAATGTTTAAAAGTTGTAAGTTTGTGTTAAATAAAACTACTTTATACCTCATAATGAGTTGCATTGGTAAAGAAAAATAACAAAAATATATTAAAATTTCACTTGCAGGGTTGGGAAAATTAAAGTATTTTTTGGTACATGCAATATTTTGTAGTACATGTTATAACCAAAATGATTACAAACTTTGAGTTTTTCTTAAACAAAACCACTTTATACCTGATCAAGATTTGCATTGATAAACTCATTTTAAAATATTTAAATTTCGCTTCCAGGGTTGGGAAATTAAAATTTTTTTTGCATACAAGTAACCAAACTGGCAATTGACGTTGTTTATTTTGTTTTGCTAACTAAAACTATTTTATAATTTAGGAAAAACAAAATTGGTATCAAAATTTAAAAAATAAACGAAATTTCTACTCCAGGGTTGGACAAATGGAATATTTTCTGGTATATGAAAATGACTAAAGTGGTTAAAAAATTTTTAATTTTTCATAAATATAACTACATTATACCTCATGAAGCGTTGCACTGATAAAAAAATAAACAAAAAAAATGTCGCTTCCAGGGTTGGGAAAATGGAAGTTTTTTTGGTACATTCAATATTTTGTAGTACATGTAGTAACCAAAATGGTTAGAAAATTTTTATTTTTCCTTAACAAAATTTAAAAATTATAAATTTCGCTTCCAGGGTTGGAAAATTTAAATTTTTTATATAGGTAAAAGTAACCAAAAAGGCAATTGACGTTGTTTTTTTTTGCGAAATAAAATTATTTTATATTTTAGGATGAACAAAATTGGTATACAAAATTTCAAATATATCAAAATTTCGAATCCAGGGTTGGACAAGTGCAATATTTTATAGTTCATGACGGTGACCAAAATGGTTCAAAATTGTAAATTTTTCTTAAATAACACTACTTTATACCTAACGAAGACTATCATTGGTAAAATATATTAAAATTTCGCTTCCAGGGCTCGGAAATTGAAATTTTTTATACATAAAAGTAACAAAAGAGACAACTAACGTCGGTTTTTTACTAATTAAAACAACCTTTTAGTTCAGGAAAAACAAAATTGGCATGAAAAATTAAAAAAAAAATCAAAATTTAGAATCCAGAGTTGGATAACTGCAATATATTGCAGCACACGAAAGTGACCAAAATGGTTACAAATATTAAGTTTTTCTTAAACAAAACTGTTTCATGCCTCACTAGGAGTTGCATTGGTAAAAAAACAAAAAATATCAAAATTTCGTTTCCAGGGTTGGGAAATTGAAATATTTTTATGCATAAAAGTAACCCAAAAGGCAATTAACGTTGTTGTTTTTGCTAACTTTTTATATAATTCAGGAAGAACAAAATTGGTATTAAAATCTTTAAAAATCAAAATTTGGACGCAAGGGTTGGACAAAATGAAATATTTTGTATTATCTACATTAAAGTGACCAAAAAAGTTTAAAGACTTTAATTTTTTTTTGTCAAGTAAAACTAGGTTACACCTCACTAAAAATTGCATTGTTAAAAAAAATTAAAATTCGCTTCCAGTACCCACATAAATTCCAAATTTTGTTTTTTAGTGAATTAAACCTATTTTATACTTCAGGAAGAATTAAATTAGTATTAAACATTTTAAAACTCTAAATTCGGTTCCGGAAAATCGAAATTTTTTAGTACTTAAAAGTAGCCATATAAGTTTCTAATTTTGGTTTTTTGTAAATAAAATCTCTTTTATTCTTCGGGAAGAGTTAAATTGGTATTAAAAACCATAAAACTTAATAATCCAATTTCAGGGTTGGAATATCGGAATTTTTTATTCATAAAAAATTTTGCTATTTTTGATTTTTATGATGAATTATACCTACTTTTTATTTATCGGGAAGAAATAAATTGGTATTAAAAGCCAAAAAAATCTAAAGGACTATTCTACGTTTGGAAAATTAGAACTTTTTGGGGTACATGAAACGGATTTTTACTTTTTGTTTCTAAATTAAACATATTTAATATTTTTGAAACACGTTCAGAGGTATTAGAAATAAGAAAAGCCAAACATTTAGCTTTCTAGCCGAAAAATTTAAACGTTTTTTTAAATTTAAAGAAACCGATAACATCATTTTGATTTTTCAACTAAACCTACTTTCTGTTTTAGCAAGAAAGAAAGAAAGAAGAATTACATCTGTGAGGGGTATTTAAGATTCAAAAATCGTATTATCTTTGGTTCGAAAATCGCATTATTTCTTGAAGAAGAGGAGTAAATTGGCCACCAAAATCGTGTGATTTGCTACTTTTACATTTTTTGTGTGGTTTTTTGAAATCGAAATTATACAGCAATAATTGCACAAAACTGTAAAACCTTTAGTCCAACATTAGCGAGCAGATATCAGCCACTGACATGATTGATAATATTCGTAAAAGATTGGGAGCCTTCCAAGCCAGTGGTGGGGTTATTTGACCGACATAATTTTTCATTTTTAAACAGAACCTAGTTGTATTAAAATGAAATAAAAAGACTTTTAATATTTGAAATCAAAATGATACCACAATTTTGGACGCTTTTTATATAAAAATTTATTGCAGTTTTTAACTCAACAGAAGTATTGTGTAAGTTTTTAATACAGAGACTGGATGCAGATTTAAAAATATTTTATAACTTTTGATAATTATCGTGGTAGAAGTTCTTTTGTTCAATAATCCTTTTAAAAATTATTTTTTTTTAATTTTTCATGTGTTCTTTAAAAATGTAGTTGGATCTTTACTTTTTATAAAGTTTCGATATTTGTGATAAAGATTTGTTTTTTTAATTCAGTGTCCTCGTTTCGCATTTCACAATTTTAAAAGCAGTTCATTTATTTTTTATTTTTTTAAACATAAAATTGTTTGACTTTTCTAATATTTATACTTTTGGTGCTTTTTAATTATTAATTACAACACTTAAAATCCGATACGTACGCTAAAAATATTGTGTAAATCATATACTGACATCATAATGAATTTTCTTAATGCAACTACACGTTTGGAAATGGTGTAATAAGTAATTAATTACTGTTACACAAATATGCAAAGCTTAATGAATGTTATAAAAACTAAGTTATTAAAATAATGTTAAGCAAATGAGCATAAAAAAGAATCACCAACAGCGTTATTTTTTTTTTTTGCTTGTTGCCTTTTAAAGCCTTCTTTTTATGGTATGGCACGTAATTTATAATATTTTGTTAAGTTCAATGAACTTCCGACACCGAAATAGTTGTGAAACATTTCAACTTCTTTCTAAACAAAATTAATCTGGACGAATTTGTCAAACACAGTTTTCATATATAATAACCAACAATTGTTAGTTCACGTAATCGTTAGCAAATTGTACTATCGACTGTCGCTTTAGCAACTCATTTATAAATTGTTTTATATGTAACTAATTTACAACAGAGTAATACTTGTGATGGTGCTGACATAATAACTTTCAATCATTGTGAGAAGGAAAACGGTACTCTCGAAGATTTTCACATATGTACATATATTTGTTTGTAAAATATGTAAGATAATGGAAATTGCTACGAAATGTTTTTTTTGCGGTTTTCCCACTCTACCTCAACAGACATTGCTGTACTTTCCTTAACGATTATTAGCGCTTATTACTTGTGCTTTCTTGCCTAATGCGCTTATTGTGTTTAATAAGAACACAAAATCATACTCGATATTGTTTCCCATATTTTTGGATATTTATGTGGGTATTATATTTAAGCAATGGAAATAGGCTTTTTGGCTTAAGTAAAACAACCGAAACTAACGACAAAAATCATTTAGGATAATACACATGCATGTAGGAGATCGTGTGTAAATTGAAAGTGAGTAAATTTGCGCTCAAAGCCACGACTAATTGTTCCGAAACATGTTATTAAAAATAAACGTTAGTTAGTTTTTATTAAAAACTAATCATAATAATATTTCATATATTGACATAAAATTATTTTGTAAGTATAATGAATAACTAATATATGAAATGTAAAGTGAGGAATTTAATTTTACTATTTATACAGAGCTTCAGTAGGCTGTAGTAGTTCCTTCTGAAAATATATATTTTGCTTTTTCTTTAACTTCTTCAATTTCATCTTTGCATGATGATCAGACATACAATTAGTTTTTTCACTCCTACAATCTGCTCACTGTTACTAATGTCATTAAAATTATGTATCTTCCGTAAAATATAGAAATTTGTGACGGAAAGTATTGTAACTTGGGGCAATTAAAAATAAATTAATGTATAAATCCCACTCACACATACAAATTCTTGTAATATAAAACTCGTCAACCTAAAGGGAAAAACAAGGGAAAGAAATTTTTTTCGAAGTTATTAAAGAAAAACTAATCTCGGGGGACCTAAAATCCCTCACTTCGTACGCTAAAGGTTAATCGGACTAATAGAAATCAACAATTTGAAATATTTTATGGTCTAAAAGTGGCAAATTCTTTCTATGTTTATTAAGTCATATTGAAAAAAGTCCAAGGTATGACTATTTTTTAAGGATACGCTTTTTATAATAGATATAATTTAATATGATAAATAAACAATACGGAGAAACATTAAATTTTCGAAAAATATAGTATACACAGGTATAAATCCTTTAGTATATAAGAGATCATAACAAATTGAAAATGATAGAAATATTTTTCCTACTGGCGCACAAAAAGCAAAATATATTACGAATTAGAAAGTTTGTATATTATGGGAATCTATTATTTATTTATATTATTGAGTTGGATTGATACATACCAGAGATCTCAGAAATGTACAACAAAATTTAATGTACACCTTCAGTACACCATAAACATTGTCTTTCTTTCATCATGTACACCTTCTACTTGCGTATAACTATGAGTGTACTCGTGTACATCTCGTGTATATGCTTTTTTAATTTGAAACTAGTGGCTATGAATAATATTTTCAGTGTTTGCTTTTACTGCGCACACACACATTAATTTTATGAAGCTACAAAACAAATACAAAGTTATCATCTCCGAAAATGTGCATACATACACAAGGTGAATTCAATGTTTTCAATGTCTTCAATGTATACACTTGAGGTTCGATGCACAGTCCTGTACACTCAAGGTTTATTTGTGTATAAAGGAGGCATGCATACCTTTTTCAATGTCACGTTTTTCAATGTCGTTGATGTAAACTTGTGTGTACAGAGAATAAAATATGTACACTATTTCGAACTCTGATACATACATACGGGATGACTGCTGCACATGATGCTGGAACTATTAGACTAAAGGGAATAGTTTTATCGAACACCCGATTATATTTTTCCAATATTTTTTATTATATGTCGTCATCCGATTTACAAAAATTTTGAAGTGAAATTGTCGAGATGTAACGTTACTTATTTCACTTGTAAGTAATGAGTGATTCTCACATATGTGCAGTTGATTACGCCGAAACTGGATAAGAGGGAGAAGACAGATAAAGAAATATAAATCATAGAGATTTTGTTGTAGCCATTTTAATAAATACCACGATTTTTTTTTGCAGTGCCGGCGAAGGAAGATAGTGTCTTCGCTACTAAAGCAGCCCAACAACTACTAACCCAAGCATGCCCTAATGCAAATAAAAAAAATTTCAACACAATATTTATAACTGAGATGCGGAGTTTTGGCATCTTTGCCTCTAATTAACAACTTCAGCAGAGAACGAAACATATTTCGTTTGAGCTTGACTCTTGGTTCCAAGAGTCAAACTCAAGTAATATATGAACTTATAATCGAAGTCTTTAATTTTTTCGACTCGTCCTATTTTATATAGAAACAATATATTGTAAGACAAATATTTCTGAACATTGATAGATGCTAAGATTCACGTTAACAATGTAATTGCCACTAGCAAAAGAAACAAATGGCTTACACAAACCGTGTTTCTTTTACCTAATGAAATTTTCCTGTTAAATACGCATAAAATGTTATATACAAAAAAATTTTATATTAGTACGACTAAGAAGTGAGTACATATCTTATGGCTGACTATAACTGGAAACAGTTAATTTCTTTTGCGGTGGAATTCTAAGTTGTTAAATAATTCTTTCTGTTGTTTACATATGCATTCTTATCTACCACTTTTTAGTTAAATAATATTTTATTTTTATTACACATTTGCTACATAATCCAATACTTCAGGTATTAATATATATTACATTCAGTGAAATAATATTGTATTATATGTATGATGGAAACAAAGTAAACTTTTTGTTTCATGGTAACGCACCAGCAGAATGAAATAGCTTTTTGTTCCGCTACCTATTATGACTCAAGTCTTTTTGCATTGTTTGTCAACAGTGTTGCTTAGTTTACTGCCACTAATATTGCAGTGAAGTTACTTGAAGTCGCAACTTTATCACAACACAAAAGTGACCAAAACTTTTTCGTACCAACTGCATTCCTATAAACTGACACTTAAATTAACAGAGCAGGCACTATAATGTGCTAAAAAAGTACATTACAGCATCCTCCTCGTCGGTAATGTAGTGAAGTAAATAATAAAACAGCCGCAACAAATTCACCTTATCTCTCTTCATCTATTCTCTCAACAAAATCCCGGACAAAGCCAAGAAAAAATAAAAAGATCTGGCATTGTTTTTTTTCCGAAAAATGAGCAAAATTTTTTTGTATTTTTCAAGGACAAATTATCATATTATGTAGTTTGAAAACAGTAATTTGTTTAGAAAATTGTATAGGATCCTTTAATAAAATAAATTTTTGGTTTAAAAATTAATTTAACTTGAAAAAGAAAAGAAAACGTCATAGGTTAAATAAGTCTACGTTAGCATTATATTAAAATATAAATTATTTTAAGTAAAAAATTTAAAATGGTAAATCTCTTCACGATAGGGCGAAAATGCAGCGACGGAAGTGCCCGGAACTTATGTTATGTCGCCGTATACTTATGTTATGTCGGATATTATTTATAAATTTTTAGTGGATGCTTTAAAGATCTTCAAATTCTATAAGTAACATAGGGGGGGTAAATTTTAGATCAGCTTTTTCGTATTGAATATATATATATATATATATATATATATATATACATATATATATATATATATATATATATATATATATATATACATATATATATATATATATATATATATATATATATATATACATATATATTTAGCTAGTATGATGATTCTAAGAAAATATGCTACATAAATGACTCTTAATAAGAAAATAAACCAAGTTCAAAATAAGTTCTTAAAATAAGAGGAAGATTTGAAGTTGAGCCGTAATAATAATAGAAATACTTATTATACCCTCCTAGAAAGAATTGGGGATATATTCAAGCTATCATTCCATGCGCAACGCAGCGAAATACCCCTCTAAGACCCCATAAATATATATATTCTTGATCATCTAAGACGATGTAGTCATGTCCGTCCGTCTGTGGAATTCACTATTCAGTCCAAGCGGAAAGAGACAGACCCATGAAATTTGGTACAGATATATTTTGAAGGACAGGTCAAGTTCGTAAATGGGGTGAATTGGGCCAGACGAAAAAAAATTCCCCGAAGTTTAGTTCTTCTTCAACCTCTAAAAAACAACATAAGTTTTTTTTTTGTAATTTTGTGCAGCAAATGATATACTTTTATGTTAAAGAAGGTCCAAAGCGTTGAACTGTTAGACAGAAAATCAGGCAAAAAAAAAATGTAAATATTTAACAAATTGCATTATTTAAGCCTTCATTTCTTATAAATTTAATTTTTAAGCTTTTACGACAAAGATACGATGATTTCAGATCATTCCCTGTCTTACCCTTCCAATCACCTTTGCCAAATAAAAGAACCTAAAAATGTGTTTCTACACTAACGGCCCTTCATGGAGCGACCCTGTCAAAATAGAATTTTAAAATTGGACACAGAAATGGTTTAAAGGAACTGTGAAGCAGCAGCTTAAACATTTTTAACTTATTTACTGAATACTTGATTCGACCCGGTCGAACATAACGTGCTTACTGGAGAGTTCTGTTGGCTGAAGTAGTTAACACGAGACTATGAAGCGGAGGGTCCTGAGTTCAACCCTGCGCTAAGTCATTCTTCTGATCAGCATTAGTGCATGGTTGTGTTAGTTGTTGTCTGTTTCAATGATGAAGGCATAGCACTGGTCACTGAACATAATTGGCAGCGACTGACACGATCATGTACTATAAAGTAGAATAACACCAGCACCCTCCTTCGTCGGTCCTGTAGCAAAAATTAGCCGGCGAAGTAAAAAGGTTGAAATAGCTACAACAAATTCTCTATCTCCTCATCCTTCTTCATCTGTCCCCTCAATACTATCCCCTCCTTTCTAGTTCCGGCGCAATGCACTGCATATGTAGAGGTCATCCCCTGAGTGCTGGTTCGAGATAAAAAAAAAAGATCTTACTTCTTTTATCTTATTTTGATTTATATAATTTAAGTTACTATTGAGTACGTATAAACTGAGCAAATTGTAGTTCATGTTATGAAATAAAATAAAACAAGCGAAGGTAGCGTATGCCTGAAGGTAGAATAAGATTTGTGTTCGTGGTCTGAAAGTTGATTATGGTAATTCCGTCAAAAATGGAATAACAATTTGAATGCAGTAAAATATTAAAATTGTTTATTCCCATATTTTTCACAGGAAATAGATATTCAAAGTTATGCATATTATATTGGAATTTTCATATTATTTTACTTACGGGAACCCATAAATTTTTTATCAGTAATCTCAGAAAATGTTCGTATTACACTTGAGAATATTTGTTAAGAAAGAGTTAATATTATTAATGCAATTTATGCAAAAAATCTCTATATATATATATATTTTAAGTGTTCGACAACATTGTTTCTCCAAACGCTGCCTTTTAACACACCTTGTTTTGCAGTCATAGATACGAAATTCGTTTTACACGTTGCATCTTGTAAAATTTTGTGTTTTGCTTTTTACTTAAATATCGCTTGTTGTTATCGGTTTTTGTTTTACTGTAAGATTTCATTATAGCTGTTTGTATCTCTTTTGTAGCATCTTATTTAGAGGTCCATTCGATTACATCACATATTGTGAGCACTTAACCGTTTGTTGCTTCGCAACATTAACTTTATTACGGTAAGAGATGTCAGATGAAATGTTTTGAAATTCTTAAAAAAAAATCGCCTAATTTATTATTGAATCTTTTATGTTGTCTTTTATTTGACAAACATAAAAATATCTTTTCGCATAAACTTAAAATAAAATTACCCGTAGATTGTAAACTACAAATACAAATTATATCATAGATCATGATTTTCACATGTCTTAATTAAACAGACCAGACCACAATTTTCCTATATACATTTTGTAAATCTTCTTGAAAGAATCGATTTTAATCGATTTTAATTGCAGCACTTCTAAAAGTTTCATTCTAAACATGAATGTAATTTTTTCAAATTATTGATTTTATTATTAAGAATAAAGGTTTTATGGAGGCTCAAGTATAAATCTGTAATATACAAATTATTTTTTAAGAATATTTATTAAATTCAAATTATTTTATTAAGAGTGGAATATGTAGAATATTTTTATAATTATCAAATTATTATAGTGTTTTTGTAAATATATTTAGAAAACAAAAATTATAATTTTTTATTCAGACTCAAGTTTAGAATTTTTCTATTCGGACTCAATCTCAAATCTGTAAATTAATTGTTCTTAAGAATTTTGTTATATTCAAATTATTTATTAAGAGGGTAATATTTAGAATTTTTTTATAATCATCAAACTATCAGGTTGGAGATTTGAACTCGAGTCTGAATAACAAAATTAAAATTTTTATGTTATAAATATATTTACAAAAACATAAAAGAAATTGTCATTCGCTGAGAGAAAATATTTTTTGTACGAAATTCTTAGTATCAACCAGTACTTGCTCGAATCCCATAAACAGTTTTTATTATTGAGAGAATAATTTTTTTTTTTCAGACACAAGCTCAAATCTGTCATCTGCTAGTTTGATATTATTTTAATTTTATTAAATTCAAATTATTTGTTAAGAGTGAAATATCTAAAATCTTTTTATAACCATCAATCTAGCAAAGCCGATCAGTATTGATTTCGAGGTCGCTACGACATCTCATCAGCGCTATTTGTTCAACTTTCTCCACTTTCCATGGTGGTACTAGTCATTGAGAATACCAACTATTTAAGCCAAGTTTTCAACGAAATAGAATATGAAAACTTCTTTGGTTACTACGAAACTCCTTAACCCTGATGAACGCAACTCCAAATATTCCATTATTTCTTTGTTTTTTCCAGAGCTATCGACTGGTGAGATAGAATGTTTCCTATTATTTATTTCCATGCAATTAAAATTAACAAGTAAACGAGACGCGCGTCCTCGTTTTATTAAACGTGAATGTAAATTTGTATTTTTTTCGAAGTTATTAATTTCATTATTGACATAAAAATTGTTTAATTCAGAGTCAAGTTTAAATCTGCAAATTGTTCTAAATATTCCACTTTCAAGAAAGTAATTTGAATTTAATAAAAATTCTTAAAGCAATAATTTTGCAGATTTGAACTTCAGATTGAATAAAAATATTCTTATCTGAAGAACAAAAAATAAAAATTTACATTCATGTTGAAATCGTCAGTAACAGTAGTTGAAGAAATCCCATAAATAATTTTTGAAATAAAAAAATATTCTTAATCTTATCACCAAATTTCGCAAAAATCTCCTTATAAGGGAACACTCACTACATCTGTCATCATTGTTTGATGATGTGGCCACAAAATGGAAATTATGGCCATGGTCATTATCATGCCCGTATTATGGCCATGGTCATTATCATGCTCGTATAAGTGATTCCTTTTATTTAACCCTTCTTTGATAAGTCATTCTGCCAATTACAATTAAAGTGTTGAATCTCTCAAGTGATCATTTATTTTGAGCTTTGTTGTCCGCTTGCCATATGAATAATCCAAAGTTTTTGACATGATTAAACATAATTATGACTTTTGACCACATTTAATGGGCCATTTGTTATAAATAAAAAAAACTTTTGAGGTGCTACGAAATCTTAATGTATGACACGAGAGCAATTAACCAGACGCCTTTATGAAATTTTATGCACAGATTTAATGAGAAAAAGTTTCTTACAATTTGTTTATGTAGAGTTTTTTAACAATCTATTTCCCTAGGAGAACGTATATGCCAGCTCAATATATTAATGATAAACATTATATTATTAATAACATAGATTTTTTTAAGAACTTAAATGGTTTGCTCTATTTTGATTTAAATATCCAGCCCTTTTGTTAATATATGTATGTACATATATGAAAAAGGCGTATCTAACATTTGTTTGAAATTAACACCCAAGATAATTTGTTCGTTTTGAGCCTCCAGTTCTTAACAAGACTGACAAGCAGACGACGATCATTTCTGACCATTTTTCCAAGAACAAAAATATGTGTAATATAACAAATTAACCGACACAAGGCAACTAGAAAAAATAAAGAATAAAATAAAAACAAATTAGATGTAACACTTGAGGCAGAACATAACAATTTTAATGTTTAACTATTTTTAAACTACAAAATTTATGGTTGAGCAAAACTAGAAAATTAATATTTCAAATGTGCTGGGAACACCATTTCCAAAAATCGGCTCATTGTGTTAAGAATGTACATAAATACTGAGAATCCATAATTTTTAAATTAGCAAATTACCTGGGAATTTACCTAGCGGACTACTACGTCCATTATACTTCAACAACGAGTAAATCTAGATTTTCGAAGTTTGTGTGATTCAACTTATGTCATGCCTAAATCGGATGGAAACATCTTCTGCCACTTTCTAGCTCAAGTCATTTAGATGGGCTCTCAGTAGGGAAGAAGTTTCTTAATTAAAAATAAAAACAAGTTTTTACTTTCCGCTAAGAAAATTCATCATTTTAAAAATATCGGGAAGTCATTGGTTTACCATGTTTTAAAAAAATTGTGGTTTCACCAGATCTCGACGTTTTGAGCGCGTTTAAAAGTGTTGTTCCGGGGTTAGATTCCCTGTGAATTGGAACCGATTCGGATCGCTACATTTTAAGAAATATCAAAGAAATATCAAAGAATTGCTCCGTGACGAAGACATGTTCCGATTAAGTGTGGAATAAAATATCCTTGAAATGGGCCGGCTGTGCCCATTACGTAACGATTTCTGTACAGATATGTGGCTGTGACTCACCGACAACGCCATGGATCAGGGTTTTGAGCCCAGGAATTGCAAATCGTTAGAAGTAGTGTTGTTTATTATAGGCGGGAATACCTACCAAGTACCAATTTAAACACAATAAATATGCGCGAATATTCTTTTGAAATATTATTGCAATGGCTCAAGTTTCTTGGAAATACTGATTGATCGTTTGTGAATTATTTTACTAATTTTTAAAGCAAATAGTGTAAATGTTCCTCATAGGTACAACACATAAATTGCCACCGGCTTTTTACAATAAGATTTGTAGATCCATATGTAAGTACGTGATGTATGTGTAAATGTTGTACAACTTTATACATATTTCTATACGAGTATTCATCTTAACTTGCCTGTTCATATATTTTATTTCAAATGTCAATGACAGTGTGAGTGAATGGCATTGTTTGAAGCGTAAAAAAATTACTCGGAACTCACACACATACACACACACATATAACTGGAAACTAATTTTCTAAAACAGATCCACTGCCAAGTATAAGTGTTTCATGTTTGAGAACATTTGTTACGCTTCTATAATTCAGTTACTTCTACTTTAACTATTTTTCTACAGACTGTGGCTTACAAACGAAAACATTTCGCAAAGAAAGATATACACATTCAATCGCATTAGGAAAAGATCATGTGTACCGATGAGTACAATCATGCCTTGATGGGCATGCAATCAGTCAGTCATTCAGTCCATGTAACCAGAAAATAACTTGAAAGGTTGTAAACATATTCTAACGCCTCCCAAGCAACCAACAAGTGGTTGCAAGTGAGTAAAGAAGTGTGTTGCTTATTACAAATATTGGACATCTTTTTTTTACTAAGAAGCAAGAAATGTAGTGTATTAAAAGTAGGAGTTGTGCAAGAAGTTGAGCGTGAAAAATCACAATCAAGCAGCAAGGTAAAATTAGTGAAGAAGTAGAGTCAAGACAGACTGTGACAAGGTACATAATTAAGTTAAACGCTTGATTAGACCATCGACAGCAATCAATAAGCGGTTGTATGAAAGACAAAAAATTACATAAATATACTTAGGGCCATATACTACCCAAGACAAAAAAAAAAACGCCGTACATCAAACAATTGGTTTGCTCTGTTACAGCGGTAATTTTTGAAAAAACTTTTATAACTTTTTCGGTTTTCATGTTGGCTTAAAGTTGGTTACCGGAAATGGAATTATAAACAGTACGACCATAATCAGCATTGCGTTTTTACTTGTTTGCATTTCTTTGCTCTATTTGCTGTTAATGCAGAATTAGATTTAGGAGTTACATTTAGCTTAATTTATTTTCTGCTTTAGCGCAAAATATCACGTTTTGTTCTTAAGAATTCATTTGTTGTTAATTACGTAAATGACATTCTTGAATACTTCAAAAGGGTTCGAAATTGGAGAGACATCTAAAAGTCTTTTAATAGATTCATTTTTATAAAGTTGAAATGCTGTCACTTTATTAAATATTTAACCCTAATGTTAGCAACATGTGTCTGTGAAACACATTTTGATGTTTAATTTAATTAATAGCAACGAAAATATTCGGCTTATCGCAACCAAACTACTTGACTTTTGTTTTACGTATATTTTGCATAGTTTCACGGAAAAATAAACTTAAAACTCTTAATTGTTCTATTTATTAGAAATCAAAACAATAAAATGAAACATAAGCCACCGTCATGTGTTTCCTAGACACATTTCTTTATCATTTTAACCCAATAGAAGAATGCAACTGGAAACAAATTTATTCGATTTTGCCAATAAAATGACGTTGGTTTTTTATGTACCAAAGCAGTTCTTTTACTCTCTTCATTGTCCAATGATATTTATTGTGAGATGCAAAATGAAAACAAGTCGGAGATAAACTTACAATACAATCATATTAAAGGCTCAATTGAGACTTTGGATCAACTTTTACAAAGATTTACCTGCCGAGAAAAATCCAACAGGTGGCTGTTTACATTCTTCTGTAATGCACTCCTCTTGGCAAGTCAAGCAAGGCAAATTAGCTCGAAAGCATCATGTACGAGAAGTGACTGGAGCACCTATTGCTTTCCAAATACGCAGAAGGTCACGAAATAAATTACAACGGTCTGTAGTTCAGTACATGCAAAAGGTTCTGCAAAACGAATCTGAATCTGTCAGAGATGCTATGTGTGCAATCCTAAAAAAAGTGGTTTCAAAAATGTTATCATAATTTTTGTGATAAACATGGTATAATTTTTTTTCGTAAAAAAATTATACCATTTCGTAAAATTTTTTTTCCTAAAAAAAATCATTTGCAGATTTGAACTTGAGTCCAATAAAGGAATTCTTATCTTAATAATAAAATTAATAAGTTCGACAAATAAAAGTTACATGCATATTTAACATAACGAGGGCACGGATCTTGTTTACTTGTTCATTGTTAGTTGTTAACTAAGTAAACTTTTCAATTGCAGGAACATAAACGACAAAGAGCAAAGAGAAAAATGTAATATTTGGAGTAACAATCGTCAGGGTTGGGAAAGTTCGTGCTAATCAAAAGTGATATAAATTAAAAATTAATATAAGAAGTTCTCATATTCTATTTCGTTAAAAACATTGGTTAAATAGTTGATATTCTTAACGACTATTACTACCGTAGAAATTGGAAAAAGTTGAACAAAAAATGTTGAGGACGTAGTAAGACGGGCAAATTTGAGGTTAAGAAGTAAATTGTTTAAAATCACAATTTTTTTTGACATATTCAGTATTTGCAATACTAATTTAAAGGAGAAATATGGGAATTAATAACAGAATATGATGTCGGGCATATATTCACTTCTAGCGTCGACAGACCTCCGGTCATTCCACAAAATTTTGAACCACTGACATCGCCAAATCGAGAAATCACGCAACCGGAAAATTTATCATGTAATAACTGAATTGTTTGTCCGGCTATGTGGCGCTGGCTTGCTGAAAAAATATATCACTTTGTCAATATTAGCCAATTGTGGCCACAAAAAATCTTTTATCATGGTCTGATAGAGCAGAGAATTCATGGTGACAGCGTTTACGTGCCCATTTTTTAAAAAATACAGGCCGATAATGCCGCCTGACCACAAACTGCACCATTTCTTTTCTTTGGATGTAATGATTTTTCGATGTTTGTTTGTAGATTTTGTGAGTCCCATATGCGACAATTTTGTTTGTTTACATAGTCGCCTAATTGAAAATGGTACTCATCACTAAAGATGATTTTGTTGAAAAATGTGATGTTATCAAACAGTAAATTTTCACAATTAAAATTCTTTGTTAAAAAGTGCAGGCTCCTAAAATTAAAATTTTCCAACTTTTTACTAAATAAATGTCCAAGGATGACAGCTCGATTCACATCATTTCAACATTTGGCAGCCAGTTTACTTCCTAACCTCAAATTTGTCCACCCTATATTTAAGAATCTATTATAAACTATAAGTTATTAACGAGGTTTATATTCTTTTAATTTCAGAATGAAGCAGTGAGTCTAAATATCAAATTTCTTTATTAAGTGAGTATAAGGAACAAAATTATTTTGCCTATAAATAAATAAAGAAATAGTAAGAACTAGACCAATAAAACTGGCATGGTTCAGAAAGAAATCATGAATTTAATTATTTATAATATTGCATTCTTTAGGAAATATCCCTATCTGATGATAGCATTTGCGTGTGTGTGAAAAGAACGAGGGGATGTTATTAAAAAAGCAACAACAAATTGCCACCGAATAGAGTTTCAACAAGAAATCATATTTTTGAGCACTTTTCATTAAGATGTTATGATAAATGTTTTACAGAAATCTGTCAAGCATTCAACATGTTTTAGATATACAAACTTTCATCGTTATACTTCATTTATAATAAAGTTACAAAGAAAAAAACTGCATTCCTGTTATAATGATCCCCACTGCCATGTTTCACGACGTTGTACTTGGCGATATGAATTGTTCATCAAGAACTATCATTAGCATTTAAACAAAAACCCATTATATCTGTACTTTAACTAAAAGATAGATAGTCTCGCTAAAATATAGGTCACCATTGAAGGAAGCAAAACTAAAGAATACTTTTAATGCTTGTAGAAGAACTAAACACGTATTTAGTTGAATACATCTTAAGAAAGAGGGAAGAAGGGGAAGAAAGCAACCGTTTTTGCATGCCAAACCACAAAATACTATTAACTAAAATATTTTTACCTTCTAAACGTAATCAAAAACTAAGCAGGTACTGGTTATAGATACACTCCTCGGCAGTAGTTTAGAACTGAAAAGTTGAGGGTAAATGAATGTAGTGGGAAGAAAAAAACCAAGAAGACAAAAGAATTTATCATGTCATGACATCAGCATCACTATAGTCATCATTAATAGTAGCGGCAGCAGCATCTACATTATCTTCATCGTTTTAATGAAGTCTGTGTGTGTCAGTGTCAGTGCCAGTGCCATTCGTTGTACGTAGGCAACTAATCCCAAGTGACCAAAGCTTTAACTTATAACATTGGCAGACCACAATTGCAAACTTTGCTCGTTTAATATATGACTAGAACCATTTCGAGTCAAATTACCACTTTAGATCCCGAATTAAATTTTAATACAATTTAAAATAAAAATTTTTATCGATATTGAATGCCGTAATTTGGTACCAGTTTATTTTCAAATACATATCAATTTCAATACTTCGGTCTTGCTTCTGTTTGAGTAATAATATGGAATAGATGGTGATAAAAAATACCTGTTTTCAGTGAGTTGCTGTTTATTGTATTTTCAATGCTACTGGACTCGACAATAAATATTCAAATCTTACCCAAACAATTTTAATTAAAAGTGAAGCAAATGTTCTACGATTGCTTCTGTAATTTCGTTTAATGAACATTTACATGTCTTCGTACCCCAGGTCAAATAGATAAAGAACAACTATTATCACCAGCTGGTATAGTTTTAGCAATGCACGATGGTGGAGGAATTCTAAATTCATCAACTTTATTCGTTTACTTCTGTACTACATTTCACCTTGTTGATGCACTTTAAAAGAGTAACATCATCAGTTGAAATATATAAAAAGAGCCATCTCTTAATATCCCCTGGCAAATGTGACCCACAATTTCATAAAATTCTTATTCAAATAAAAAATATAGTTTTTAAAATACAAACAGCTTGAGAATATCTATTATATTTTGTTAAAAAAAAGAACTTGTTATGTAGGAATTTCTAAAAATGTTCCGATTTATATCAAGACCTTTTTAGATAAATACATATTCGAATACTATTCTCATACTAGCTGCAGCTGAATAGCTTTAAATGGATTTTACAGAGCTATAATTTGATTAGGTATTTTTGTAATATTTAAAAGCTTTGTATTATTAGGAAAACATTTTTAATTTACATTTATATTTAAATGGATTTTTTGAAATATTATTTGAATGAAGACATATCAAAATATGGTGAAAGTGACATTTTAAAATATTGCACGATATCATTTACCCAATTTTTAGCACCCTCATAACCTTACTTCAAGTTGCTTTATCGCTATCGAACTTTGAAATTATATAGGAAACTGTGTGTATAACATTTCAAAGCTCTGTCGTTTAAGTTTTTCGAGATATGAAAGATTGAAAGAGCACATACTCACTACTGACTGACTGACTCAATCACCAATATTGTGGAGCACTTTCACTACAGATAGAGAATTAGACCTGCAGCATAGGTAACAAGAAAAATTTAAAAACGTGAAATTTTATCGGGGAAAGGCCTAGATTCTTCTATTATTTGTATTTAAGACCATTCAAGACATGGGCCACTTACACTATAGCTGGTGTAATCTATATCTCTTTTTACAGCCTCCAAAAAGGAATTGGAGGGTATATTCACTTTGTCACTTCATGTGCAACGCAGCGAAATATCGTTCTAAGACCACATAAAGTATATATATTCTTGATCAGTGATGAAATCTAAGATGATCTAGCTATGACCATCCATCCGTCTGTCCGTCTGTGGAAATTAATATACAGTCCAAACGAAAAGAGCCAGACCCAAATGATATATTTTAATGTTGAAGAAGGTCCAAGGCCTTGAAGTCAGAAAGTCAGAAAGATTAATTTTTGGACCCCGCCTCTTTAAGTAGGTATTGACGTAAAATATTATATGAAAAAATAGTGTATATATATAACAAAATGTATTACTTAAGCCTACATTCCTTAAAAACTATTTTTTTTTAAATTTTACGACAAAGCCGAGATGATTCTCTGATCTTCCTCTACCCTACCCTTTCTCCACCTTCCTAAGTGACCCTGTAAAAAAAAATGTATACTTAATAACCCCAAAAATTTACTTTTTAGTGCTTTATGGCAAAGGTGAAATGTCTCCTCAACCACTTGCTAGAGAGACTCCGACAAAATAAAGTTTGTATAGTCTTCAAAAAAGAATTGGACCCCATAGAGTATATATATTCTTGATCAGTTATGAAATCTGAGACGACCTAGCCATGTCCATCCGTCTGTGGAAACACGATACAGTCCGTTTTTGGAACCCGCCTCTTCAGTGGGAGTTTAACTTACATTTTACATGGCAAAATAGTGTAGTGTAATCCTAGATTCCTTAAAAATTAACTTTTACGACGATGGTAAAATGTTATCTGATCTTCTTCTGCCCTACACTTAATTACCCCAAAAATTTACTTTTTGAGTTTTTTATGAATTAGGTGAGATGTCGCATCCCGGCACTTTCCGGAGTGGCTTTGCATAGAGTTTTAAAATTGGGCACAGAACTCTGATCCAGTAGGTTTAACATTTTTAACTTATCTCAGTCTCCTTTTGTGCACGTTGATATAAAATATTAATACGTAAATTGCTTTTATGCTGATAGAAAGGTTCTCATCCATGCTACTCTGAAGACATTGGAAACGATCGTATTAAAATAAATTTTTTTTGTCTACTTAAGTCAAATACTATAAAAAAGTAAGTTTTAATAAGAATAAAAATAGAGTTTTCATTTACTAAATATTTGAGTGGTATTTAAGGTTAGACCCGGTCGAATATAACGTTCTTACTTGTTTTTTTTAGTTCAATTGAATATAGAAACGAAAACGGGAAATAGTCCCTCCAATTTGAGGATCAATGTTAGTTTTATTAAAAGGAATATTTTTATATTTTGTACTTTGAAATTAAGAGTGGGTGCTATTGGCTGAAGTAGTAGAACACGAGACTATGAAGCGGAGAGTCGTGAGTTCGAGCCCCAGCTGAGTCATGAAATATTGTGTTGAATTCTTCTGATCAGCATTAGTGCGTGGTTGTGTTAGTTGTTGCCAGCCTGTTTTCAGTGATGAAGGCATAGAACTGATCACTGAACATAATTGGCCGCGACTGACACAATCATGTACTAAAAAGCCGAGTAACAGCACCCACCTTCGTCGGCCCTGTAGCAAAAATTAGCCGGCGAAGTAAAAGGTTGAAATAGCTACAAAAACAATTGTCTATCTCCTCATCTTTCCTAATCTGTCCCCTCAATACTATCCCCTCGTTTTCAGTTCCAGCGCAATGCATTGCATATATAGCGGACTTCCCCTGAGAGCTGGTCCTACTCCTAAAAAAAAAGTAAAAATTTGATTTATTTTTATTCACCTTATTAGTTTATTGTGTTATTAATCAAGCTTGTGGTCGTTTTTATAAAAGTTTATTTTTTATTGAAATTTTATAGAAAATATGTCATGTTTCAAAAACATTTTTCTATAAAATTTTAATAATTTTTATTTCCTGAAGATGTTAACAAGCTGTTAGCGAAATATTGAATAAAAATTAGAAGAAATCAAATTTTATAAAAAAAACGTCCACAAGCTTGATTAATATTACAATAAAAATTATTTATTTAAGTGGCATATTCTTAATAAAATATAATGAGCTACTTTAACACCTTTTTATAAATACATAGTGTGAAAGTTCTGTTTGTACGCTGTATATTAAGAGGTATTTTTAGATGATTACAAATATTTTAATGTTTCCTCCCGTGCAAAATATATTTAATCAAATTAACCGTTAAGTATCTCGCATTTCTTTTGTTGGCAATAAATATTAATTTTCAAATGCAGTCATACGGATTTTACGGTAAAACGTGTGTGACTTGCGCCTTTAAGGGACTAGTTATGATCAATTATTAAAAAATGTTTTTGAAGAATTTTCTGCAATTGTTTTTCTTTATTTGGACCAGCGCTCAGGGGATGACCCCTAGATATGCAGCGCATTGCATCGGAAATAGAAAGGAGGGAATAATATTAAGAGGACAGATGAAGATAGATGAGAAGATAGAGCATTTTTTGTAGCTATGGCAACTTTAACCTCACCGGGTGATTTTTTATTGAAGAGTCGAAGAAGGAGGGTGCTGTTACTCAATGCAATGCAATGTAAATTAATTCCAAATTACAGCAAGTAAACAACAACATGGGATATAGAACCGTAATATGATTAACACAATATGTATTCCGAAATAGATTCCCTTGATCAATTCCAACCACATGATATTACGCTTATCTGCACGCCACTGCTCAAAATTGTTCTTGGCGGCGAAATTTGCAGATAAATGGATTGTCTTATAAAAACGATATTAGAAGCAGAACGTTAAGGTAGAAGTAGAAATCAGTACGCGTCGGTGCAAACTTAAAGCAACAACTTTCAACAAAAATTTGGCAAAGAATTTTTATAACATAAATAAATATGGATGCTAGAAATTCTGTCTAGACTCATCTTGCTCCTCTGTCTTCTCAACGCTGTACATCCCTGTATGATTAGCAATAATTCTCTGGGTGCCGGTCCTAGTTTAAGCCAAAACAAACCGTAGTTAGTTAAGCGCTCCTAAAAAGAGCAATTTAAAGCCAATTACTATATGAAACTTCCACTTTTTAATTACACAACGGCAACGCCGCCAGTAATTTTACAGACTTGACTGGAAAATAAACTGAGACTGACTGCAGATGAACAGGCAAAGAAGGACATGAAGCCCTTGAGAACTTGTTACAAAAATGTCAAATATTTCGCCAATTAATGCCAAAAACCATGAAAGTCAAAAATGCACACATTACAAGCAATTATTGACTAAACTCAAATCCAAAGCCGAACAAAGATGCATGACAAAAATGAAAATAAAATTAAATTCAACTGAACTTGACCAGTATGACTGGATAAAACAAATAGAGGCGGCTTGGCGGCAACAGAGACAGAAATATTTTTGCGAAAGCAAATCAAGGGACAAACATAAAAGCGATAAAAACATTGGAAGAAAAGTCCATCACGTTTGCACTACAACGAATAAAAAAACAATAATAATGATAAAAACAAGATAAAATTACAAATGAAAAAATAAATGTCTCTGAATTTGTAGCAACTAAAAGCAAAGATTGTGGTAAAAATTTGAACATGAATTGGTGTGATTTTAGCAATTTTTCTTGGTAACTTAAGTTTTGTTAACAACAAACAAGTCGGCTACAAAAACATGAAATTATGTTGCGAATAAGGGAAAATCTTTTAGCATTTCAGATAGATTGCTTTGTTAAAAATAAAAAGAAAAAAATTAATCTAGTCTAGAAGAAGAAATATAGTGGGTTTCTTGAAATAAGGCTCATAAATACATTTAGCCATGTTTACAAGCACAAAACATTGGTTTGTTTAGCACAATAAAATATAGACCTACATAAAAATTGATACTGAACATGAAATATTTAAAGACACACGAACGGACGTGCGGATAGAGAGGCAGCTAGCAGACAGCAGACAGATCGTTACACATTCAGCCTACAACTGCTGCTGTTGCTTTTGGTTTAAGCCAATAACTACGTATTGCTAAAGCTGATGTTGGAGCTACAATTGTTGCTGTTAAAAATCCGTGAGCCAGTCACATTAACAATCATCAGCCATCCATCCATCCAACCATTCGTCTTATCTGGCCTTTTGTTTTCTGTTACAGTCGCACTATAACACCATTTAAATTGCTTTATATCTTGCACACACACTCTAAAGTCATTATTGTTGTTGTTGTGGATGTTTTCGGCTTTATGTTGTTACACTTCTGTAGAACGCGGTCAAAGTGAATTATTTTCGCTTAAGATGAATGGCCTTCTTAAAATGACAAAAACCTCTGGCCAAAATCCCAAACTGCCAGCCAACCAAATACAAAACCCAGCCATCATCACAAACATAAAGGTAAAATGAGTACTCGTACAAAGCCAGAGATAAGTCAGGATCTTAAGATCTTTATCGTTGGTTCGTTTGCTATGTACGAGTATGTGTACTGATTGTTTATTCATGCTGTACACGGTTGTTCCTGCGCCTGCTTGGTCGGTGAGTTACAAATGTAATGATCTAGTACAACATGGTTACAACACCAATTTCAAACATATTTCTGAACACTTACACATATATTTTGTTTGCTGTATTACGTCGTGTACCCTACAATTGGCATTTCAGGCAACTCTGTTCATTTGTTTGTGAAAACCTTATAGTTTAATATGAACAGATTCTTAGTAGAAAATTTTGTTGTTGTTGTGAAGGCCACAGACACATATTAAATTATGCCAGAAATCTTTAAACAATAATATCTGAAGTATCTAAAACTATTAGTAATATTCGGTTGTCTTGTAGTTTACTTTCAATTTAGATGTACTAGCATAATATAAAAAGTATTTTTTATAGAGGTGTAAAATGTACTTTTTAAGTGTCACCTGTCAAGTGGTTTTGTATTTAGTTTTGGTTTGTCATTTCAAGAGCAATAGGCTGACGGTTGAACAGCGTTTACACATGAGCCCAAAACAAAATTGACGTTGGTGCTGATTTTCATAAGCGAATTTTGTTTAGCGATGAGGCTCTCTTTTTTTTTTGACTGGACACGTTAATAAACATAACTGCCGTATTTAGTGCGTATGTTAAGACACCGTTACATCTAGGAAAACTGACTCTTTGGTGAGCTTTGTGGAATGGTGGAATCATTGGTCATACTTCTTTAAAAATAATGTTGGTTAGAATGTTACCGTCAAGGGTGACCATTTTTTAGAGCCATGATTACTGACATTTTCGTTCAGCAACCATGATGTGCAGGAGTTGTGGTTTCGACAATACGGCGCAACATGTCTCACGTTTCGTGCCACAATTGGTTTACTCAAGGAAACGTTTGCACCCGTGCACAGTTTCAGGTTTCGACCCCGTGAATTGACTTCTATTTAACGCCGCTAAACTGTTTTCTGTGGCAAAATGTGAAGTGTCTAGTCAACGCCGAAAAGTCCGATTGACCACTTGGAGGACAACACTCGCCTCGTTATTGCCAATATACGGCCACAAGTGTTTGAGAAAGTCATCGAAAATTGTACCTCCAGAATGGACTACGTTCGAGCAAGCCGTGGCGGTGATATGCCAGAAGCCATATTTAAAATATAATGGCAGAGGATTATCTTTCGAAAAAATTAAATTAAATTTAAAAAAATCATCTTTGTTTTGTTCCACTATTATTCCTCTATAAAAAGAGCCTTTATAAATAGAACATAAATAATATATAAAGCATAATTTTTCTGATAGTCACAAATCAACGAAAATCACAGTGTAAATCTTAATCTAAGTTTTAGTACATTAAATTCATATAAACTTCCTGAATATTCGTGTAGTTGCAATCACCACCGCTTTTTGCATTGTCTGCCACAGCTATTCAGACAACTCAAGCCTTATTATTACTATTATTATTGTTATTGTTATAGAGTTACTAAATCTCTCAATCTCTATGACATTGGAAAATACCTATCCCGGGCTATGCCAAGGGATTAGGCTCTGATGATTAACTGTTTTTTTATTATTATTTATTTTACTGTGCTTGTAGGAAGCGTCTTACAATGTTGCATGTATTCAGAGAATAACAGATTTCTGAATAATCCCCAGCGTGTCGTCGAGGTTGTTTGTCTTAAGCTGGACTACAAGGTTCTTTGGTGTTAGTCCTGTGACGATTGGCGCTATATCTACCTTTTCTACATGGTACATAGCTTTAACTTCATCGGCAAGCTAAGTTAATTTTTAGATTTTCGTGCTATACGTTGACTGGATGTTATTGTTTAGGGGGACAGCGATATCAAACAAGATGATTTTCTTCTCCACCTTGTCGAACAGAACGATATCCCGCTTGTTAGCTCCTATGGAGCGATCTGTGACTGTCGATCTGTCCCAATATAGCTTGGCATTTCTGTCTTCGATGACAGGTGGAGGCTCGTACTTATAGTATGGACATTTTTCTGACACAAGCTTGTTGTTTATTGCTAGGCCTTGGTGGATGATCTTCGCTACCTGAGTATGTCTCGCAGTAAAATCATGCGATGCATTCCCATATAATATGGTCGATTGTCTCTGTCCTTTTTTGGCATCGCCGGCATGTATCGTTTTCTAGGTTTTCCCTCAATATGTATTTCCGGTGATTCCTAGTTGCTATGACTTTATCTTGTAAATCCCTCCGTTTCTGCGAAAATAGACCCCTGCTTAAGCCATATGTTTGAACTGGTTTTGTCGATGAAATCTGGTTCCATCTGAAAAGGGTGTATGCCGTGCAAAGTTTTATTTTTCCATGCTTCTATGCGTTCTTCACGTGACACAACATTCGCTGGTTTTTGTAGTTGAGTCGATTTTAAGTTGAGCGGAGTGTAGTTTTTGTCCGCTAACCACACTGTTCGGATTAAATACGATGTTTCTATTTGGGTTCTAAAATATTCTCTTAAGTTATTTATCTGAGAAAAATTAAGATTCGGTACATCGAGTAACCCTATTTCGCCATCTTCATGTGGGAGAGTGATTTTCTCCATTGCACTTCGCGGGTGGTGACAAAGGAATTTGTTTAGGGTGGTTCTTACCGAGGTTGATATTTCATCCAGATTTGTATTTGACTAGTTAACGACACCGAAAGAGTATGTAAATACTGGGGTAGCGCAGGTGTTAATGGCTTTTCGCTTATTGCCAGCGTTTAGGTTTTATTTGAGAATTTTGACTAATCTCTGTTATTATCTTAATTTTCGATTCCGGAATTCCTTTAAATTGTAAGAACCCAAGGTATTTGTAGCTGTCGTCTTGGGCCAAATTGGCAATGATGTTGTGTTGATCTATTTGGTAGCCTTCGGTGTCATTTTGAACGATCCATATTCCTTTTTGAATATGAATCGATTTGCATTTTTCAATACCAATTTCCATTCCATTGTCGTCGCTAAATCGCTTCACCACTTGTATCATACGGTATATTTTTTCCTTGCTGCTTGAGTAACTAATACGGAGTCGATTGGAATTTGTTCCCTACAACCCATTGAATGTCGGGCACATCCTTCCTGTTTTTTTTTTTTTTTTAAGAGTAGGACCAGCACTCAGGGGATGACCCCTACATATGCAATGCATTGCCCCGGAACTGAAAACGAGGGGATAGTATTAAGGGGACAGATGAGGAAAGATGAGAAGATAGACTCTGCTTTTAGTACATGATAGTGTCAGTCGCTGCCAATTATGTTCAGTGACCAGTGACTATGCCTTCATCATTGAAACAGGCTGGCAACAACTAACACAACCACGCACTAATGCTGATCAGAAGAATTCAACACAATATTTCATGACTCAGCGCGGGCTCGAACTCACGACCCTCCGCTTCATAGTCTCGTGTTCTACTACTTCAGCCAACAGCACCCACAAATATGTAATGATGTTGCACTCGACACAATGATCATAAACGCGGTTGGTAAGAATTTTTGTCAACAGTTTATACGTCGTTGACAAGCATGTAATTGGGCGGTAGTTCGCTGGGTCCAGGGTGTTGTTTCCTTTTGCTATGAGGAAGGTATTTCCAGTCATCAAGAACCAAGGGATCTCGTGAGGATTTCTTAAAAGTTTGCAGAAGTACTCTGCAAGCAGCAAATGATAGGTTAGTCGATAGTTTATGCTTTGTTCAAGCTCGTTGGCTATCTATTCGTTCTCTAGGTTTATGGTTTTTGGTTTACTCCATATTTCGTTCCAGATCGACTACTCCCTGGATGGTCTAATTGTCGATAGAACTGGTTTTGGTTTCTTTCGAAAAGGGAATTTTCTAATCTTCGGGCTCTGCTTTCTCTGTATCTCGCGAGGCGTTTGGCATAGGACGCAAGCTGTTGGATTTTCTTGTCGTTTATTTCCATTAACATGTTTTCTGTTAGCTCAATGATTTGAACTGGATGGATGATATCCTTCACTAGCTTCCGAATTTTCCGGGATCTTGTTCCGTCGGAATAAGCTGTGAGTCGAGCTATATCCTGCCTGATGCAACTAATTTTATTGGTTAGACGTCTTTCCCACGCTAGTAATTTAGGATTTGTTTGTCTTGAGTTATTTTCTGGACACCTTATTGTCTTTTTTCCCATCGTTCTAACTACTGCTACTGCGCCCGAGTATATTAAGCAGTGCACATCCTCTATGTTTGTGGCAGTTCTGATGTAGTTGGGCAAGATGTCACGATTAACAATGTATGTGAGTTCATTCACTCTTTTGTTGTTGAAAATTCTCGGAATTCCTTCTCTGCGGGATCTGTATCCAGGCTACGCGAAATTATTATTATTATTACTATTATTATTATATGACCGCTTGAGAGATACCCACTTTTAAAATGGGTGATATTTCACCCGAAGATCGTATGAGGGTTAAATGATCCGGTTTAGTTGAAAACAAAACTTAGTTTTTTCTATGTAGATTCTAAAACTTAAAAGTAAATTATAACTCTACCCAAAGCAGAGTACGGCGATCAAAGTGTCTCTTGTTATCTAAAATATTATTTGCTCGTTTGCAGAATTGGGATTCCGTTTCCTAAAATATTAAGACAGTTTCCTCTGGGACTGCTTGTGCTGCATGTATTCGTTGCTTTATCTTTTCGTTTTACATTGTCCATATTTGGTGGGAATCTTATGATTACATTAAGAAGCAGTAACGCGTGCCAATCCTGTAAATATGTTGTATTTATGTTGCACTGGAGCTATAAATTATGCATATTTATTAACCATAAATTTAAGCAGAACATAAAAAAGAAATTAAATTGTGTACGTCAAAGAGCAGATAATACTTTGTAACAAGAATTTCTTAAATTGGCCTGTGAATATGCAATGCAAAGTTGAAAGATTTATTTTTAGATTATTATGTTGCAGATCATGTAAATTGTATGGCCATAATACTTTAGTAATTTAAGAGAGAATTTCAGCAAATTCATTGAAGTAAAGCGGTATCAAAAAAGTTATAAATAATATATTTATCCATTTCCATCGTTTCAGTAACTTTGCTAGTACACATTTTTTGATATTCGCAGTAGCAATATGGAAGCAGTGACTAACTGTTGGATCTGCATCAACCCACAATGCTTTTTGACTTATTGCTCAATAACTGAGACATGAAGTGCCACATGGGTTTTCTCTAGAAGTCAGTGATTTCTGATACTCGACAGAATATTGTTCATTATACCTCCAACCACTGAATTGTTAGTGGTTCCGAGCAGTTTATTTTTATGCACAGTTTAATTAACGCATACGTTCATTTACGACTACTTCACTATATAATACTAATTAGTTGAACTACTTTTGGGTTTTTCGTAGCCACATCCTGCCTATTAACTAACATATTTAACTGTAAATTTTCGTCATCGCTCATATAAATTATTAATAAAATCATGATTTTCTTCTGCGTTTTGAAGAAAATAAATTTTATGAGTTAACGATGGTAATCGGTCGGTTTCAGTTCTTGATTGATGTTTCTCTATCTTCACGAATACTCCCGTTCCATCGTCGTTTAGGTTCCTTACTACCCCTTGCAGTAAAAAGTTGCAACCAGGGGGTTTATTGTTGACTCTGAAGGTCCAACCCGCACATTAAAGCAACGACGATATGAAGGCTGAGTCAAAACAATGGATCGTATTCCATTTTAAATTCCCCAACTCTTATTTAAAAAATACTGGAAAAAAATTATAATAAACAGGCTATAAGGAATTCAAACCCATTTGGTAATTTGGGTCACCCTGTACAATATTATTATCCTAACCAACTACACCTGAATACTAGTTTATATATGATGCAATTTAGACCAGAATCTCATTACTATTGTAAATATTATTATACAATTACTTAGTTTGGATGTACTTGCATTTGATTAAGGCGTACTATTAACGTTAAGTAGAGTAATTAATTTACTTATATAAAAGAATATGCATTAAGAACGTGCACATCACTAGTGATTATATAACATACAACTCTGTGTTAAGCCCACGCAGCTTATAAAATAAGTGTAGAAGAAACAAATTAACTTGTGACACCCCTTAAAATAAAAGTTGTTTTTTGCTGCAAAAAAGTTAACAAAGAAAACCTTGAAATATTTGCGAGTGTTTTAAGAAAAACATCTAATACGATAAATAACACTTAGTTGAACTCGTTTCGCCTTAATCTAAAATGAAATACACAAATGCAAAGCTTGATTTTATAAAAACAAAATACCAACATGATGCTGAATTACTTAACGTTTAAAAGCACTAAATTGCTAAATGAAGTAGAGAGATGATCAAACAAGGAAAGAAAATATTCTATATATAGGTTTCAAAAAAAGTTTGGTAATTTTGAGAGAATTGAATCAATGTCTTAGTATAACTTTTAGTATGGGGGACTGCATGCAAACGAGAGCATAAAGTAATCAATATACGACAAGTATTAACTAATGCAGCTTTTTTTTATTTGTGGCAGGCCTTAGGTAATTACTACCTACCTAATGTGGCCATAAACGAAGGAGGTTTTAACATATTCATACATACTACTTACATGGGTGTACAAGTGTATCTAAATAATTGCAGAAAAGTTGATTAAAATATACGTTAACATAATAATTTATTACATAAATGAACTCACAAAATTACATGAATGCGGTTTGCATGTGTATTTGCGCTGCAAGTTTTGTTGTTAGCTGAATGATAGTCTAAAGAAACATGCTTATTTTAACAATGAAGAAAATATGTACTACAAAATAGTTTTTAAAAGTATTATTGTTATTATTTCTAAACTTATTATAATTAAAACTATAACAAACTCAAGAGATGAGGCACTAACAACTGTTGGCTGTCGGTTTATGAAAAATATTTAACCGGTATTCAACCGAAAATAAAATAAAGTTTCAAACAAATAAGTTTCAAACAGTCGGCTGGGTTGAATTTTGCACACCCTTCAACGAAGTGCGTCTGAAGTAAGTACACATTCATTTCAACCATCTTTTTGATATTTATGGTTTCACAATTTTTCCTTTCTAATATACTATATTTGATTACCAAACAAAATAAATATTTTATTCACTTAATTTAATGTTAAAAAAATATTTAAATTTTCCAGTCCCGTACCTGTTTCCTTGGTTTTTCTGATTTCTAGCACCAATAAATTTTTTTCAGAAACAGCAAAGATCTTTAATATATAAAAAATGCTTTTAATCGGTTACTTTTAGGAATTACATTAGGTCCCATCCTACAATTATCTTTTTAGTTCTTTCTAAAGTATAAATTAGGTTTAATTAACACAAATCTAGTTTTAGTTTTCGCTAGTGACTTTTATGTATATGAAAAATATGTTTAAATTTTCTGGTCTGGAACTGCGTTTTGGATTTTACTGATTTTTACTTGCAGTTTATTTAAAACTATTTCCAATACTAAAAACCCTAGCTTTTGCGGGGGCTTCGGAAAACTGATTTCACGTACAGACAGATGGTCATGAGGATCGAGAATATACTAATAACTTACAGAGTGAAAATTACACACGGGCAAATCAATTAGTCATGCCAAAGATTTCAAGTCCATTCGGAAAATGACTTGATTTCTTATTTTGGTTCTTCAGAAAACGATAAACTTTTTTTTTTTAAATTATGTATGAATTTCTATTGTAATAGTGAACCTTTATTTATGTAAATTGTATTACAGGATGTTAATTTTCTCAACAGGCTATAAGTTCAAATCTGCGAAACTGCAAATTATTATTTAATTTTTTTATTTTAATAAATGAACGTGATTGCATTCTATTTATTATTTTTGAGAGTGGAATATTAAGAATATTTTTCATAGTCATTGTTTTTTTTAATTTGGGAGAAGAATCAGCACGAACAAAATTAGAAATTTGATGATAAACAATTTTCTAGTAAAAAATTGTACTTCCTACAAGATTCATGATAGCATCGAATGCTATATCCAAGATGATGAGTTCTTATCGCTTGCTCTGCAAGATCGGTATTAAATGGAACATAAAATTTCAGATCGCGATCTAAAAAATTTTAATTTTTTTTTATCACATTCGAATGGGATATTAATTCGTTTGAAATTATTTATCGTTCGAAAATCGCATTATTTCTTAAATAGGAGGAGCAGATTGGCCACCAAGATCGTCCGATTTAATAATTTTTTTAAATCGAATAGTACAAGAGTTCAAGAGCTTAAAACCAGCATTATCGAACAGGCATCAACCAGTTTATTGAAAAACGTGATCTATAATTATGGTAAAAGATTGGGAGCCTACTGACCCAGTAGGAGCGCCACTTGACCGACACATGTAAACTGAAATAAAAATATTTTTAATATCTGAAAAAATTTTTTTTTTTATTAATATCAGCTGCTAATGGATCAGATTATGATTAAACTGTGCAATAAGGCGCAATTTAGAAAAAATATACAGCATTTTATTTAATTCGGATCAGCAGCAAGAGACAACCTCTACATATTCAATTCATCGCGCCGGAACTGGAAAGGAGGCCATGGTATTGAGAGAACAGATGATGAAAAATTAAAAGAAAGAGAATATTTTGTAGCTATTTTAACCTTTACTTCGACGGAGAGATTTTTGCTACAGGGCCGATGAAGGAGGATGCTCTTCCTCTGCTCTTTAGTACATGATAGTGTCAATCGCTGTCAGTTAAGTGACCAGTGATATGCTTTCTCGGGATTTTTGGCTTTTTAGTCTCTTGTTAAGTACTTAAACGATCAGCACTCGCATTTTTCCTTTAGCTGAATGAAATTTCCACCCTTCTATTGTGACTAATATTACCTTACTTTTCTTACGAACATATGGAGCTAACACGCTTATGCAGCCCGGTGCCGGACTAATGTATTTGTTATTGTGCATTTGTGCAAGATCATATGTGTGTACTTGGTTTGAAATAAAAATGCAAACCATTCAAATAGAGTCAACATGTGATCCAGTAACAAAAACGTCTATTACTGGCTACACAGCTACAGCTTGTGGCACATTTGGATATATTTGTATTAAACATTATAAATAGTGTTTCATATTTATTCGATATTTGTTACTTTATTTAAACGTTTTTGTTTGGTACTCAAACTAACAATTCAAAAACTCATTTAAGAAAAAAGAAAAAAAAAATGCAACTGTAAATACTTCAAGGTATTTGGAAAATATATTGCTTTTGTTTAGTACATTCAACAATTGTGACCTATTTTGCAAAACCTTTGGCTAACAGTTCAGCGAAATATATAAAAGAATTTGCACAGCTGTGTTGTTTATAAAAAAAAGAAGAAAAAGAAATATTGTATTTTGACGGGTATAAAAATAATATTTTTTTTCTCAAATGAAACATGTTCGGCCTTAGCAAAATAAGAAACAGATTGCCAAGCAACTAACTGTTGGAATAGTTGACCAGCGTCTAGAGGGGACATTTGGCAGTATTATATAAAAAACGAATATGACTTTAGGCCACATATTTTTTAAAGGAGGCGGAGAGGAAAATACGATATTGTCTAAATTTATTTTTGTGGTTTTGTTCATGCTCTGTTCAGACATATTTGTGATCATAGCACGCTTGAATAAGCCTTGGGTTTAATTTTTGCTTTAGTCATTCAAGTTGTTTGTTTCAACACAGCGACTGACCATTAATTATTTACTCTTTCCATTCTACAAATTCGAATGTACTCGTAGCCAGCAACGGCTAGAAGCTTAAATATAATTTTTATACTAGACAATGATTTTATGATTTTTACTTGTGGTTTTCATTTGACGCATATAAAATCTAACCAAATTTTATTTGAATGCTCATAAATTTTCATAATATAGCCACATTGTGTACGTTTGTCATGACCATTAGTCGATTATCGACTTGTTGTTAAACCAAAAATAATTTCTTGCCATGTTGGAAAATAAATTCATAAAATCAGTTACGTGCGGATAACGATGAAATATGTGTGAGATATATGTTTTTTTATAACCCGAAAATCAGAAAATCCAAATTGGTTTACTAATATTATATATTTGCCATATGGAACATTTTTGCGCTTTTGTTTGAACAAATGTTTCAAATATAGTTTAATTTTTCAAAATAAAACCCAAGTCACAGAGTTCAATTCCATTCGGAGACGGAACCGATGCCGTATTTAGGTATTTCAGAAAATGTTAAACGCAAAAACTTTGTAGACCGTAATCACTTTTAATATCATGAAAAAAATCACCTAGTGAAATTATAATTGATTTCACAACGAAAAATTATTTACTTCTTTGTTTTTTGAGGAATTAAAATACGGAATTAGTTCGAGTTCCGGACGGAATCGAAATCTGTGAAATGGCCGTATATTTTAAGAGAATTGTGACACCAAAGCTCCAAAATAAAAGTTTGATTTACAGGGTGACCTGCAGTGCATTGCGCTGGAACTAGGAGGAAGAAGGGATGGTATTGGGGGTGATAGATGAAGAAAGATTTGAGAAGATAGAGACTTTTATGTTGCTATTTTAAGATTTTACTTCGCCTGCTAGTTTTTTGTTACAGGTCCGACGAAATAGTTTGATTTGTAAATTAAGATATCAGTTCAAATTAATTTATCTTTTAATTATATATAACAAAATCCGTTTAAAAAAATTATTTTGATTGCAAGAAATAAATACGGAAAAGAAAAGAAAAATTAGTAACAAATAAAAATACACATGAGAACTGATGATGAAAGTACAGCGGTGTTCAAAAACAGTTATTTTGCTCTGCTGTATAAATTGTATAATTAAAACTGATATTGACTTTTTTGTGCCTTCGAATATTGATTATGTCTTTCCGAATTTAAAATAAGTTTTCGAACACTTAGCCTATCAATCTTATGTTGATTTCTTTTCTAAAAAAGAATGCTACATTTTTTGCACTTTTCAATGGAAAATGGCAACATTATGGCATTTGAAAATAGTGAATTTATTGGAAATTGATCTACGATCTCCTATGAAGATGTGTTTTATTTTGAAATTGCTCCTAATTGTGTTTATTTAGAATAAAAAGTGACAAAATGTTACATATTTTCCAGAAAATAAATCGCCATTAATTGAATTTAATATAGCAATTAAAGGGTTCGATAAAATACACAGAAAGTAAACGATATCTTTTGCTTGTCAACGCGACTTCATCTCCAAAGCCAATTTTGAATGAATAAACCAATTATTAAAGATTTAAATACCATCGATCATCATATCAAAGCAAATTTTACTTGCAGAATGCGACCTTTATTCTAAAAATATTTCAAAAAAGATTAACATATGGAGATGTTAAAAATGGTTAACATAATTTTTTCGAATGAAGATGCCAAATCAACTTGTGATCCGCAATTGATGTAAATCTGGATAATTTCTAATGATTTTTTGCGTTGCAAGAAGTTCCCTTTTTTGCACCTTCTCAATGAATCTGAAGTCATGTTCCTGATGTTAAGTAAATATAAATTTTGTATGCCATTTTTAATAAGTGCAAAAGAATTAATTTTTAATTACTTCTATGGAGTTAGGAAAAGTCGCTTACAGTTATATTTTTTATACAACTGTTCGAACCAGTCGAATCTTAAATACGCTTCATATATTTAGTAAATAAATTAAAAATGTTTAAGCTGAGAGGTCATTTTTATGGCCAATTTTAAGACTCTACTTTGACGGGGTAACTCCGGGAAGAGCTATGGGAGAGACATCTCACCTTTGTCGTAGAAACTTAAAAAGTAAGTAAGTGTAGAAAAAACATTTCTTTTTTTTTATAGGGTCATTTAGGGACAAAGATGGGTAGGGTCATTTATGACTTTTGTCATAAAAGTTTAAGAATTTAATTTTTAAGGACTGTAGACTTAAGTAATACAATTTGTTAAATATTTACAAATTTTTGCGTGTAATATCTTACGTCAACGCCCTTTGAAACGGGGCGGGCTCCAAAAATGGATTTTTTGGCTCCAAGTTCAACGCTTTGGACCTTCTTTGACATAAAAATGTTTCATTTGTCTAACAAAGTTACAAAAAAAAACTTTAAAAATTATGTTTTTTCAGAGATAGGTTTAGTTCTTCATAGAGGAACTTTTTTATTCCTGGGACCAAATTACCGCATCCGATATCAATCGAAATTTCCATACAACTTAAATACAAATTTCGATCGATATCGAATGCCGTAATTTGCCCCTGATCCGATTTAATCTATTTACAGCATTTGCTCTACGCTGTATTTCAAGATTTATCTGTGTAGCTGTATAGTGCTTTTTATAGACATACGGACGGACATGGCTGGATCGTCTTAGATTTCATCACTGATTGATCTATACCCATACACATACTTTATAGGGTTATACCTGGAATTGCAATTCTTTTATGGCGGGTATAGAAATATAATACTGCCAAACTACAAATAACTTTAGATTTTCTTAATCAATTAAATGAATATCGATAATAATCACTTCTTGATAACTAGAAAATACGCACTCCAGAAATTCCTTCCAACTTTTAGGAAATAATTTCACTATATTTAATTCAATACAAAGAACTATTTATTATATTAAAATGTCTCTCATGCATATAGTTGAATTTATAAAATTTGAAGCCAAAATATGTTTGACCCTACTGCTATATATTGCTTTCACAGAACTATTTGGAAGAGTATTGAATTAGTTTGACTGATGCTTTTATTCCTAATACCTAATCTAACCTAATTCGGATGTAGACGGAGTGATACCCGGAACAGAATATCACCTATTACTCAGCAGCACATAAGACCCCGTTATTGTATGGTTTAAGTCATTTCTGTTGCATATGAACAAATAAGCGAATTCTGTTGCATATGAATAGATAATCAGAATAGGAGCTGAACTCCTTTTTCTGAAATGCCTCTTTGGATCGTGTAAAGACGCTGCTAGGCACTAACTGCTTTATATCAACTATGAAATTTATTCTATTATATTCAATTTATTTGTCTAACTAAGCAATTCAATATCCTTTCTGAATGAACACTTTAATAAATATTTTAAGTATTAGAATTTTACTAGGACTCGTAACTTCTATAGTTAGAAAAATATGACAATTACGTACATGCATAGGACACATTTTTGTTGTAAAAATATAAGATAAAATTTTAGTTGAAAAATAATTGCATTAAAAGTCATTTTAACATTTTTATACAGAAAATATCCATACATTATTTAAGTATGTCTATTAGGAAAAATTTAATAGAAAACAGAAACAGTTAGAAGTAGACGAACATGTAAATTGAAAGGAAAAAGAACTTAAGCAAATGATGTCAATTTAACTGAGCACAAAAAAAAAACAAAAAGAATGTTCGTACCACCAAACAATTTTATTCGAAGTTTGTTTTTCCCATGCATACCACCATATGCCTTCAAATCAATGCAATTCATTCTTCTATATTTCTACGCTACTAAAAAATAAATTCTAAAGAGATGATACACTATGTACGAGTACAATGTAAATATATGTTTGGAACATTCAATTATAATAGATATTTTTAATCGCTGAAGTTTTGCTTGTGATATTTGTGCGCTACTTAGGGCGATAGTACTTTTTATGCAGTTTTATCTCATTGACTCACAAAGAAATTTGACTTCTTAAATTTACTGACTTTGGCGTAATGAGACTAGTACATTAGTTGGTTATGAATTACAAAACTATTTTCCTTATTAGGAAAATCTAATGCAAAGCATGAAACAAATGTATTAATTTGATCAAGAAATAATTCGCCAGTTATTCATATTATCGACTTCATCCAGAAACGGAATAATTTACATATAAATTACGACAAATTCGAAGTACTATTCGTATGAAGCGTTGTAAACATGTATTCATACATACTTCTAAAAAAAATTATTTTTTAACAAAAACATATGCTTGACTCAGTCGCAAAGCAGATCTGAGTCAGTCATTGCCTCGTTGGCAATTATTTTTCAAGTGTAACCAGATTACAGATCGCCTACTCTGTTTCGAGAGTTTTGCGCCCCACTTGCACTAGTTGATTTCAATACCTTAAACTGTGTAGGTTTGCGGTTCCTCTGTAGAATTATTCCATAATTACATACGTTTCTACTTCCTTTGTGCATGCATAGGACAACCAAGACGCGTGTCCTCTTTCTTCTTCAGTACGAACGTAAATTTTTATTTGTATTATATAGGGTCCGCCAAATAACTTTTTTTTTTGAAAATGCTATTAAAAAACTACTGAATATTTTCTCAAATTTCTTTTTTTATTTGAAAGTACAATCCTTCCGGTTAATAATGGAAAATAACTTCATTTAAATGGCTGCATGGCCCGATAACGATCGCCATTGACTGTAACGGCCACTCCTTGCTCATTTTCGAAGAAAAATGGCCCAATTATGCCTCTGGACTAAAATCCGCACCAAACAGTGACTTGTTTTGGGTGCGTCGGCTTTTCAATGTATGCGTGCGGGTTTTCTGTGTCCCAAATGCGACAATTTTGCTGGTTTACATACCCGCCAAGATCAAAATGAACTTCATCTGAAAAGATGATTTCTTTTTGGAAAAATCGGCGTCTTCTGTAAGTCGATCGCAGGCCCACTTAGCGAAGCGAAAACGCATTGGATGGTCAAACATATTCGTTCAGCGGAAGGATAAAACTAATTATCTGTCAAATTAGATTTGAGCTAAGTGTTACCATTCACTAAAAAAGCACTAGTTGAAAAAAAACGTTAGATTGCGGACCCTATAGTTTTATTAGTTAAATTTATTTTATTACTTACATATTTTTATATTTTAAAAATTCAATTTCCTATTAATTATTCCTGATAATGTTAACATTTTGTTAAAGAAATATTGATTAATAAAATAGTATTGTAATAATTTTATATAAAAAACGACCTCGTGTTTAATAAGTAATAAAGTAAATTACGAAACTAAAGGTCAATAACTTAATAACAATTTATTAGTTAAAGTGTAAAACATTCCATTAGTTCTGTCTAATTTGAAATTTGAATAAATGAAAATTGTTTCAAAATAAATAAGGTTTTCTTTATTACTATTTCGTAGTTTATGCTGATATTGTCAGTGTCCCCTTTTAAATTTATCCTCCGTTTTTAATTTTTTTTAAATCACATATTTGTCAAAGCCATACATGTTACATTAGATGCATGATATGATATTAGAATTTTTTGTTGTTTCAAACATTTCGGAAATCGTAATCATTTTCGACAATGTGTATAATTAAAGCCAGAATAAATTTTGTCACAGAAGAATTCATTTGGAAAAGCCTAATTTTTAAGCACAAAAATTTTAAACTCAACTATAATCAAAGCAGACAATCTTGCATTTCGACCAAAACCCAACAAATTTGCAAAATAAATATCCTATGTTTTCCATTTTCTCTCTACTAAACAATATAATCAATTTCTATCAAATATGGTTTTTAACGCTTCACTGATTTTTAAAGTGAACACTCGTTAGATCTGCCTACATTTATTTAATCACTCTCTCTCTCTCTGCTGCTCTGTATTATATATTTAGAACTATTACTTTGTCCAAGAAGATGAAAAAAGCGAATTGTTAGATTTTTTTTTATGCTTTGCCGCTTCTAATCTTTCAAAAAAAAAATATAAAAAAAAACCATGAAACCGTTCACGTACTAGTGAACGTGTAAACGGAAACTATAACAATCCTCGCCTGTCATCAAATGGCAGCGTTTACTGGCATTCATGCCACAGAGTTTTTTTTATGATTTTATGTTTGTTTGTAAAACTGTCTAATGTTGGCTGTAAAATTATTGGCAATTTATCTAAGTTGGTGTTTGCTTTTAGCCGTGATGTCTGTACATTTTTTCTATGGCCTTCGTCAAACGGCGCAAAAATATGTCACGTTGTGGAGCAAGAATATGTGCATATAAAAAAAGTTGTCTGCAGCTGTGTTTTTATTGTTGTTGTTATCGTCTATGTTAGAAAATTTGCAGCTGTGCTATTAAATAAAGATTATAAAACAACAACTAAGAATGGCACTCGTATCTTACCAAATAGAAACGACTATGCAGGATTAAAGTTTGTGGTCAAGTTTCATTTTTTAAAGCTTTTGAAAGTTATCTGATAATGACAGTTATGTGAATGGGAGTTTTGTGTAATTTTTATTTTAACTTTAAAGGATTTCGATCATTATCTTATGTACAGGCATATAAATCACTTCGGTTTCAAATGACCGATTCTAATGTGGTTTGAAAAGGTTGTCATTGCCAATAAATATGGCAAAGCTAATACAACTTAATGCTGGATTATGTACGTACATATAAAAAGCAATCCTTTTAACAAAAACAATAAAAAATTTATATAGTGCAGAGTATGGTACTAATTATAAATAATAATGATAAGTTCAAATCTGCAATCTGGAAACTATTTTATTAAATTCAAATTACTTAATTATGAGTGGAATTCTTTTCTTAATAATAATTTTTGATTTGACCGATGGCGTGGGATATTTTATAAGTACTGCTATGGTTTATGGCTTATTTACTTATATCTGCGACATAACAAAAAATGTAACGAAGTCAAATCGCATGATCTCGGCAACTAGTTTGCTTCACCTCCAATTGTGATTGGCAACCTTTAATCGGATAGTATTCAGTGTGCAATGAGCTGTGTGGTGCGTGACGCCGCCCTGTTGAAACCACATGTCGATAATGTTGAGGGGTCATATTACTGCAATACAAATTTCAGGCCTAAAAGGATGATAATCATCGAGATATAACGATCGTCGTTGACTGTGATGGCTTCACCACAATCAGCAAGATATATGGACCTTTGACGCCGTACACCACACCAAATAGTTACTTTTTCTGAATGCATTAGGTACTCTTCGATCACAAGTGGATTGCTATCGCAACAAATTCAACAATTTTGTTTGTTCACGTACCCATTCAACCAGAAATTCTCATCATTGCTGAACATTAAAAAAAAAAAATCAGGGTCAGTTGTTAGCGACCACATGTCGATGCCTATGGTCATATATCTTCAGTTCCTGCATCAGGTGAATTTTGTCACGACTATGATAACCGTAAAAGGGGCATAAATGAATGCGATATGTTGCCCGAACAGAACACAATTTTGATAAACAGTTTTAATATTTGCACGTCTTGTGAAATATATCTCTTCATTGTGATTTAGCCAAATAGACTGAATAAATGGAAACAGATGTAGCTTCAGCAAGATGGCCGTTAGCAACTGTCAAATCTCGAAAGTACCTATTTCGTATAAAACAATCCCTCTTATTTTGTAACTATTTGTAAGGTCACTTCAAGACAATATGTAATAAAATGGGACATTTTCCTAGTCCTTGTGGACAACAATTTACTTGCGACTACTTTTCAAGGTTGCTGGAAATCGTCAATTACTGAAAATAAGTGTGCATAAGTGCTCTATTTTTAATAAAGTCTTGACGTGATGTTGACAAAGAGTTACAGATTAAAAGGGGAATTTAAGAACATGATTTCAGTTATCATCAAAAAGCAATTGTCTATTTTCCCTAAAGTGTAGTAAAACAGCTTATGCTAAAGAGCAATTAATGATATCACAAGCTATTGCTCGATTGTAAAAATGGCAATAGCAACAAATACAAGCCCTAAAAATTTATTTTATTTCAAGTGGAGTGAAGCGACCGAAAGATAGATTTCGACATTGCTAAACAGGTAGTTAGCATGAGTTTTAATATTATGAAAAGAAATATCTATTAATTTTTTCATAGAAGACTGTCAATACTAAACCTGTGTGCTGGTGGCTGAAGTAGTAGAACACGAGACTATGAAGCGGAGGGTCGTGAGTTCGAGCCCTCGCTGAGTCATGAAATATTGTGTTGAATTCTTCTGATCAGCATTAGTGCGTGGTTGTGTTAGTTGTTGTCAGCCTGTTTCAATGATGAAGGCATAGTCACTGATCACTGAACATAATTGGCAGCGACCGACACTATCATGTACTAAAAAGCAGAGTAACTGCACCCACCTTCGCCGGCCCTGTAGCAAAAATTAGCCGGCGAAGTAAAAGGTTGAAATAGCTACAAAAACAACTGTCTATCTTCTCATCTTTCCTAATCTGTCCCCTCAATACTATCCCCTCGTTTTCAGTTCCGGCGCAATGCCTTGCATATATAGGGGTCATCCCCTGAGTGCTGGTCCAAGATAAAAAAAAAAAAAAAAATGAACTGAACTGAAACGAAGCTAATTTTATTTTAAAATAATATTCTCACTTGAGTTTACAAGAAACACTTATTTAAAATTTACTGTCTAAGCAGATTAATTATGTATATATTTAGTTATATTTTGCATGTCAAATTATAAGAATTTTATAAAAAAAAACGTTAATAAATATTTCGGTATTTACTGAATTTAAATTTCACCAAATTAATTACTTAAACATACCAAAAAAAAGTACAAACTTATATTAATAAGTATTTATAAACCATCATTAGTTTTTCATGATTTCTTGAAATTGAATTTTAAAAATATGTTCAACTTATGTACAAAATTTTGTAGAAATGATTTTCCAAGTTTCAACCAACTACGACTGAAATTATTATTCTGAAATAATAAGTTAATTCCTTCCTGCTATTAAACTCACATAATCTTTCAAGAAATGCCAGCCAAATGTGTGTCACTATAATATTAAATTGTGTTTGATTTATATTAATATTTTAATCCGCAGTAATACTTTCAGAATTACAAATAACATTCAATATTATTGATAGCAAGTGAAGATGGATTGAAGAAATATAAAAAGCAAATTCATAAGATTAAACACACAAGACAAGGCTAAAAAAAGACCTGCCATAAAGTCTAAGAAAACATATCAAGTGACCAATAGTCATCGCGCAAAGCGAGTATTAGAAAATTTGTGACGCATGATGAGTTATTTTCTTTTAATTCCATCGTTTTCTAAGTCAAACTTCCTATCATTGAATGTGAAAGTATTATAAATGGCGTTAATTCAATTTTAAACTCATTTCCATTAAAACAAGTATGATAGAACAAATAATTGCAAGTTGAAAGCAAAATTACAAGCGAAGTGAAAACTATTGTACGATCATGTATTCACCTAGTTTTTTTAATAAACACACTTATGAGATAACGAAAGTCAGCATAGGAAAACCAATTTTTTAGAACTTCAATTCAATTTATTTATCATATCCTTTGATTTATTATAGTGATCTTTTGCTAAATTGAGTTTATTAAATTGATAGCTTTTTTTGGAATTTATTGCATATTACAAATATTTTATATGTTTGTTTGCATAAATGTGTCAGTGAAGTATTTTGCTAGTGTATTATCAAATGAAGCACTTTTAATTACATTGAGATAATTAAACGCATATCTTAAATGCATATTGATATATTCCCGCTTATTCTGTAACCAATTGTCATTGTCACGTCAAGACAATATCAAAATTATAACATTTCTGTACTTGTTTTCTTTAGTAGTTGAGAATTTCTAACATCTGCCATATCCAAGGCCTTACAGCGTAGACATAGACTGTCAGAAGCAGTTAATTGTGGTCTACAATGAATAGGTAAGTGCGCTATTGACGTTGACAAAGAGTTACAGAATAAGGGCAATTTATAGCTTGTCAATTTAAGGGAAAAACGAAAAAATGGGTAACTAAATGAAAAGATTTCATAGAATTTTTTAATATATATTGCGCTCTTCTAAAAATATGAAAATTATAATTAAGTTGAATAAATAATTGTTCTAAAATTTGTTCTAAATTCAGGCAGACATGAATAATATTCCAAGGAATAAGGGACAGATTTATTTATCGAACTTACAGAGTGTAACAGCTGCATTCAAAAGTTACTACACTATCATCATCAGTATTCAAGTGTAGTTTTGTTTGTCGCTATTTATTAGGTGGCTTATTTGAATATGACAATTCTATTGGTTAAGAATGCAAAATTCTTATCTTAATAATAAATTTAATAAGTTCGAAAAATAAAATTTACACCCATGAAACACGTCTTGCTTACTTGTTCATTGTTAATTTTTTACTAAAGGTAAAAATTTCAATTGCAAGAAGATGGAAAAGAAAAAATCTTTTGATCTCAACAGCCGATGGCTCTGGAAAAAAAAGAAAAAACAAATAATATTTGGAATAATAATTGTCTGGGTTGGGGAATTTCGTACTAACCAAAAGTGACTAAAGTTAAAAATGAATAGAAAAAGTTCTCACATTCTATTTTGTTAAAAACTTGGCTTAAATAGGTGATATTCCTAATGACTTGTGCCGTAGTGGATAGTAGAAAAAGAACGCTGATGAGTTGGCGTAGCGGACTCGAAATCACTACTGATCCGTGCTGCTAGTGTGATGATTATAAAATATTCTAATATTCCTCTCTTAATAAAAATAACTTGAATTTAATAGAAATATGTAAAAATGTTGCAGATTGCAGATTTGAAACTGTGTCAAAATAAAAAATTAATAAGTTTGAAAAATAAAATTTTCAATAATTTTTATTTATACAAATTTTATTGAAAAATTGTATACGAGAACTATATCAAACGGTGATAATACACTTTTAATTCCCCGTGTGATTGTTTTCTTCATGTCCCATTTTTCTAAATTTTTTGTTCTATTATACTCAAGCAAAACTTTCTTTATTTTTGTTTTTTGGTTTGAATTCTTTTATATCAAAGTACATGTGAACGTTCAATTTTGAAACAAAATACTTACATAATTACGATGTTTTGTCGCAAATAAACAGAATTTACAAGTAGGCGAAAAAGTCGTCACTCTAACGGACATTTTTAAAGTAAACATAATTTTTATCAATAACATATAGACCTCTTAACTTCTCAGGACTGCAGAGTAATTGTTCCAATTTTTTTGCGTAATAGTTCGCCGGTGGTGTTAGCACAGCGTGAATTTAGACAAAGTTTTGCAGAAAGTTCGAAAACGAATGGGCAGATACTATGAAATTTATCTGCTCGCCTAAGAGTATGGATCAATACGAGATGCTGTCAGGTCTAAGAGACCCTAGTGTAGAATTTCTGTTGAGAATATCGAGTATGTGGTTAAAAATGTCGCAGAAGAACCACTCAATTAGGCATCAATTGGCTGTTCTTTATTCCAAAAATTCTCGTGAAACAATTGACTACGTTCCCTTACAAATGGCAGACTATGCTTCAGCCACTACACTCACATGATTCCGAATATAATATATCATCGAAAATAATTAGAGCCACTAGTCCCATTCCCATAATCAAAATTATGCCTTGTGCGTTATTCAAAATACGTGTACAATACACAAAGTACCAGTACACTGCTCAAATGAGGGTGCTGTTGGCTGATGTAGTTAACACGAGACTATGAAGCCGAAAGTATTGAGTTACACTCCGCAATTAGCCATGAATATGGAGTCGAATTTCTCTGATCAGCATTAGTGAATGGTTATGTTAGTTGTTGTCATCCTGTTTCTGCCAGCGATTGACACTATCATGTACTGAAGAGCAGATTACCAGCATCCTGCTTCGTTGACTCTGTAGCCAATATTAGCAGTAAAAACGTTAAAATAGTTTACAAAAATTCTTTATATCTTCATCTTTCTTTTCTATACTATCCCCTCCTTTCTAATTCCGGCGCAGTGTACTGCATATGTAGGGGTCATCCCCTGTGTGCTGGTCATAATAAAAAAAATACTTTATTTTGTGGTCTGTACGTAATGGCGTCTTAATTTTCCGAAAAGCTTGAGAGAACCAATGCCATGAACGGTGAGTGCTATAGATCTATAACCAAAGATTTTCTCCTCACTTAACAGAATGAATTGCTGCGTATGGATTTCAACAGAATGGACTAGTGGGGCTTCCTACGGGACCCACAATCGAACATTTGAAGAGTGTATTTCTGATTCAAATAATCCTCCTTATTCTGTAAATATATGTCGACATCATCGTCAAGACAATATAAAAGATGAAATCCATAGATACTCGTTGTGGTGAACAATTGAATTCTGCTGCTCAGACTATCTCTAAGGGTTGCAAATTAGCAAGATGCTGTTAAGAGCAGCCAATCGGTGGAGAAACAGCGTAAATAATGGCTTGATATTGACGTCAACAGATAGTTACAAAATAAAGCCTGGTACTCTATCCAAAATTTCGTGTGGCTTATGTCAAAATACATGAATACAAAATTTTAGTGGAAAATTCATGAAAAAATATTGCAATAGTAGTACTGTGTTTTCTCGTGGAAAAACATATGATATGTGTCTGGCAACATTTTAGCAAAGCTGTGAAATAAAGCAAATGTTCTTTATTTCATACGGAATTTTGACAGCTGTTCATAAATATACAAAAGAAATTAATAGACACCACATTTTAAATGTCATATTTTCCAAGTGAAATAATTAATGGTGCTCAATATTTTCCACAAATTCGAACAGAGTACTAGGCTTAAGGGAGGAAAAATAGACAACAATGCGGGAGTCTAACGCCAAAACTTCCGGCGAGAGTGATGAAAAATTCTATAAATTTGACCCGTGCGGTCACTAGTTCTGTCGATGGTCACAGAGGTGATATCATGTACACAAGACATACTCGTTAACGCAATCCAAAACAAGAGAAAACCAAAGCTTTTAATTTATTAAAGATATAAAAGTCAAAAAACATCGGATGAATGCATTTTTACCACCTCGTGTGTTAAGCAAAACTTGCGTGCTGGAAAAATTACTTTAACTCTTCTAACTGATATTGGCTGTAACAAATTGAAAACAAGACCACGTCTTAAAGGTCGTTCATTGAATTCCTAAATATAGAAGAAAGAAAAAAACACATATAAAAAGAATAATACAACAATAGCTTCAGCTTAAAAATCCTTAAAATTGAGTTAAACTCTAAAGCAGATTTTTCCTGTGTTTTTTGCCTCAAACAACAATACACCAACTTACAGAAAATCTTCAGTATCAGCAACATAAAATACATTGTAAGTTTACGCCTTGAAAAATGTTTGTACATACGAGTTTCTGTGATATTTTCAACGAACAAAATTTAGTTAGTATGTGCGGATGGGTTGTGGTGTGCATAAATACATTCCGAGATGTACTCACTTTTACATCGTAGTGGCTGTTATCGCTTATTATGCATTAAATCAGATTTTAGATATTTTTCTAAAAGCGTTTTTTTTCAAAGCCAGATATACTTACAAGTCATATAAATACAAGCACTTAAATTTTATGGTTAAATCTATATTTTCATGTTCTTTATAATAAAGGAAACAGATTTTTATGAAAATCTTTATTTAGTAGATTTTTGTTCTTTCTTCGTTAAGAACTCTATTTTCAAGCATGGCATGCACTCATGGACGAGAAATTACATATGCAACCATAAACTTGAATCAATTTGCGATATATTTTTAAAGAAGCCCTTTTGCAATACGAAATCCATTTAATTTTTAAGCACAAAAATTATGGCTATAACATCTACACACAAACAAGCCTGCTGCTTGTAACAAGTATCCATGAAACTGTTAACATCTTGAGATACATGCTTTTATTGTAGTAATAATATACAACCTGGTACTGGCCTTTTCTCTGTTGTACTTTTTAGTTGAATAAAGAGCAGTGATTTAAGTTTCTTAGCCAGTCATAGATTTAAATTTATGATATCGTTATCAAATCTATATTAGATTAAATATAAGCCTTAACTTACAACATATCGGTTATATAGGAATCACCATTGCTGGCATAGCTTGTATTAGGTTAGGTTAGGTTAGGTTGAAAAAGAGGGGCATAAGCATCCCAATCCGTCCTGGATTACACTTAGGCCTCATAGGACTGTTGTGCGCTCTATAATAAGGAGTTCCCATTCCCTTGTATTTCCTTGTATTACCTCAAGACAATATTAAATCTCAGGGATGGATAATGGCTATTTTGATTTTGTAAGAAGCAAAATGTGCTTTTCACACAAGGGCGGTAGCATTTTTTGTATTTATTAAAAACAGTAATAAAAAAAATTGGGGACAAATTCACAAGTACATAATAAAGGCCTAATTATTATTTTATGTATTTATTTATTTTATTTATTTGAAAAATACTTCACAAAGTCAATTTGCAAAGTGTTAATGCACAATTGCCGACGGGCTGGCTCAAACTATATGTCGGCACAGTGCCGGATTTAGGCCGCCCTAGGCCTAATCCGGCCTGAATAGAATTTTGATTCACAACTATTCATTTTTATTGAATATTATTATTTAATTTAATTTTTCTCAAAATATATTTATTTATTCACCAATTTTTATTTTAACGCTCTTAAATTTGTGCAAAAGAATTGGAAACCTCGAAACAGTTCTGATTTGCACCATTTGGTTTGTCACTGCGCTCTCTATCTCCTTAATCGTCCCGAAACGACGACTTTTCACGGTTCTCTGTAATCTTGGGAAGAAGAAAAAGGCATAAACTACAGTTGCAATTGTATCATGTTTCCTATCAGTATTGAAAATAATTTTAAGTTTTTTCAGCCGTATTTTTCCTCTAAAAATTTATATTAAAAAGCAAACATTTTGATGTACATTATAATTTCAGTATTGCTAACTGTTAGCTATTGGCGTAAGGACTTAGCTCTATAACCACGAATACAAAAGTTCCGGCTTAAAAACAGCTCTCATCGAATTTTTGTGATCTGAATTAGTGCATGACTATTATATGAAGGTTTAGTACTGTTTGCTGAACATTATGGGCAGCACTCTCATTCTACGTTACTGAAGCAAAACTTCGGTGCAGCAAATGCTTCGGTGCAGCAAATGCTTAGGTGCAGCAAATTCTCTATCGTCTCATAATCTTTCATCTACCTCTCAACAGACCTTTTTCAATTTTGGTGTAATGTACCGCATATTGTTGAAGTTATCCCCATAGTGCTGGTCCTACTAAAAATAATAATAAACCCAAACAGTAAAATGGAAAAAAAATTTTGGACTTTGAATGGAGAAATAAAAATGTATACTCGTATTGTAAAGTTTTATAATATCTTGGAATTGAAAACTTTGTTAAAAAGTTTGATCTTTAAAATGGTGGATTACAAGTATTTATTTTAAGAACAATAAGAATCAACATGAATAAAATTAAAAATTGAGTGTAATATCCCTGACAGACATAGGATTTGTATACCATGATATAAACACTATGGTTTTTGATACTACTTTGGCATGACAGACATGTGGTATATATACTAATATTTTTGTTTTTATTTTCGTGTAATAAAAAAAAAAAAAAAAAAGAAAAAGAAAAACTTCTTAGCATAATTGTTAATAATAACAAAAAAATTGCATTTTTTAAGCGAAAAAAGAAACTGTGTTTTCGCTATTCGTTAATTATGTACAATCGCCTTAAAAGAAGAATATGCTTTTTTCATTTTAAAATAATAAAGTACAGGCGTTTTTGGACACGTGTAAGTCTTTATGGTTTATAAATCCATTATAACTATACATATTCATGGACATTTTTCTTAATTAGGTTGAGGCGTCGAACTTCTCGAAAGTAGAAGTGGCGAAATTGGACGATGACTCATTCCCAATGCAATTGAACAAAGCTAAAGGGTGTAAAATGGGTTAATATATTAGTATACTACGTATATTTTCGTAGTATTGAAACCAGATATAAACCACTTTATTTTGTGGTTTAATTGTAGTATAGGTTGACACACATATAGTATAGAATACTAATGTGGAATAGAAATCCTATGTCTGTCAGCGGTATTAAACAACAGATTCCCAAATATAAAATATACTAAAAAGAAATCTGGGAGTGCTAGCGCAAAAATCGTAATGTTGTCAACACTGCGAATTGAATTAAGATTCTATAGGCTAATTGTTCGAAATTTTAATTTAAATCTCAGAAAGACATGATAAATATTCCAAGGCACAAAGGCAAGTCAACATCAGTTTTTGATATTCAACTTACACAGCAGAGCAGAACAGCTGTTTTCGAAAGACGCAACCCTTTCATCATCAGTGCTCATGTGTATTGTGTTTGTCACCACTTATTAGGTGGCTTAGTTGAGTGTGATAACAGTTCCTATTTACACAAATTTTATTGTGAAAAAGGATACGAGAACTGTATCAATCTGATGTTAACATGTTATTGTTATAATACCCGTGTTATCGTTTGATTATTTTTCTTCATGTCGCATTTTTCTGAATTTTTTGTTCCATCATACCTAAGTCAAACTTTTTTGGTTTGAATTTTATACTTACATAAGTACATGTGAACGTTTTCCAATTTTTTATTATTGGTAGCTCAAGTTATAGCTTAAATTTGTATGTAGCAAGAATTTTAACGAACATTTTATATTGCTATATTAAATTGAATTAAGATTCTATAGGCTAATTATCCGAAATTTTAATTTAAATCTCAGAAAGACATGATAAATATTCCAAGGCACAAAGGCAAGTCTCATTGTCGATTTTATAAAATAATTGTTAGCTGTTCTTGCTTTCATTGTCTCTTACATCTACAATTAAAGTTGGAAAAAAGCGAGCCAGTTGTAATATGACATAATAAGAAAATAAAAAAAGAACAAGTGGTTATTGAGTTCTTGTTATAGCTTTGATATTTGTTTAAGATTCTGATTCAATTGAGTCGAATTTTGAAATAATATCTCTAGTTATTCTAAGAAATGTTGGTTAAAGGTTCCCTGACGATCTGCATTAGCCCCAGTGAAATGCGCATTGGAACTACCTAAAATTCCTCAACAGTCAATTTTCAACTTTTTTTTGTAAATTTGGGAAAAGAATCAGCACGAATAAAATTAAAAATTTAGTGTTAAACAACAGATTCCCATTTATATAAAATAATAACAAGTCATTTCTAACACTTTGCATGTACTCGTATGTAAATATATTTTCACTACTGGGATGCATAAAAAGTCGAGCCCTTAACAGTAGTTGTGACTTCCCTCTACTAATTTTATTTTGAGTGTTAACAGGAGGATGTCAATTATATATATGTTGTGTCATGTAAACTTACATGAACATGAGTATGAAATAGTGAAACAAATAAAAAGATAAACATCAGGTATAAAGGCAACAAATTGTATTAGTGTAGAAGGTAGCACTATAAATTCAAATAAGACACAAAAGTATTTACATAAGTATATATAATTTTTTATTTTATTGTGTACTGAAGTGTAAAGTTTTTTTGTACGAAATATAAAGGCGACCATCAACACTGTTCTAGCAACGCATAATTCAACAATAAATGTTTGGAGTGTAGACATACATTAATTTCAACCCTGGAATTATCTCTTTAAATTTATATAATATTTAATACTAAATAATTGTTTTCTTTCTAAAATATAAAATACTATTTATTTCCGAAGAAAAATATTACTTTTATTTAGTTACTTTAAGATTCTAAAAGAGATTATTTTTTTCGACTCTCAAGGTGTCTTTTTGTCTCATCAATTGTCTTTATCAAATTTTTTTTTCAAAACATCAAAAAGGGTTAAAAAATAAATTGGCTTAAAAACACTCTTTCTTTTGCAAATTCAGTTTTATTGAAATAGAAATATGGGAATTAATAATGCAATATGCCGTCGGTCAAATGACCACCTCTAGCACGTTGACAAACGTCCGCTCTTTTCGCAAAATTTTTAACCACAAAACTTCGCTTATGCCGCAAATGAAATTACGCGATTGGGAAGTTTCTCAAGCAATAACTGAATTATTTGTCCCTCTGGGTACCTTGTGGCACCGTATTGCTGATACCAAACAACATTAGCCAATTGTGGCCACAAAAAATTTGTTATCATTGTTTGGTAGCGCAGAAAATTAACGCTGACGGCATTTCGTTGCTCATTTACAAAAAAATACATACTCATAATGATGCCTGACCACAAACCACACCATGCGATCACTTTCTTTCGATATATGGGTATTCGAGAACTGTTTGCGGATTTTGCGATCCCCATGTGCAACAGTTTTGTTTATTTACATAACCGCCCAATTGAAAATGGGTCTCATCACTAAAAATGATTTTGTTGAGTTTTTCAAACAGTAAATTTTCACAATCAAAACTCTTTTTTTGAGAGTGTTGAGTTCCAGATTTTTTACTAAGCACATGTCAGAGGATGACAGCGCAATTTTGACATTTCATCATTTGACAGCCAATTTATCTCAACCTAAAATTTTGCCCAGCACGTATGTAAAAAATATTGCTTGCCTTTTTGATATTGCTTGATTTTTAAAACTAATTCAATTCTTTTTAAGATATAACATAATTGATATAATACCAAATATGGCTTGTTACTTGTATAAACAAAAAAGAGTGTTATTGGGTGAAGTAGCTAATATGAGACTATGGAGCGGAGAGTCCAGAGTTTAAATAGCTACAAAAAATTCTCTATCTTCTCATCTATTCGATTTCGGTATTCAGAACAAAGGACGCATAAAGGCATTATGTTAAAAAATATGTCAAAAACAGGAATGGGTATATTCATGAAAATTCGCACAATCAGCTAAAATTGCGTTTCAATAATGATTTATGGAATTTCTTATGTATCATCGTACTTGTTTTTCGTAGAGCACCTTGTAACCAAATATGTTTCAATTACAGTGAAATCCACATGTGTGTGATTTTTTTCTGAATAAAATAGTTACACTTAAGTAAAATGGATTACATTTCGGAAAACATGTCATGAAGAACACAGTTAAACGACAACAAAGGGACTTAATTTGTGTTATTTATTGATACAGTTCTCTCACACAATTTCGATGGATATGTAGATATTTCCAAGACCAGCTATTCTGCTCTGCTGCGTAAGTTTGATAATTACGTTGATTTTGCATCACTTTTGATATATACTTCCGAATACAAAACTTTAGAAAATTTAGAATAATATAGAATTTTAGTTAATTAATTGCTCAATTAACACTTAATTGTTATAGTATTGAGAAATATTACAAATGCAGATAAAACGCACAACTCACTGAACAAAGTTCATCGAGACTAAGCACCTAAAATGTGGACAAAGCAAAAACGAAAACTATAAGCAAAATATTTCGAGCCCAGTCGAAGATTACTTTATTGATATTGAATTTATTATAAATAGAAAATAAAAAAATAAAATAAATAATATGAATCCCAGATTTAAGCGTGAGGTCCTCATCAATGTGAACAATTTTTAATCTTAGCTGTCATATGGTAATTGAATTGAGTAAATTTTGTATATGTGAACAGGAAGATAATTATGATAATAAATTGAATATTTATTAAATTAAAAATGTATGTCTGAACACCATATTACAATCCTAATTATATTTGGCATAGCAACAAAAATAATTCCAAATAAATTTGTATAGAAATTTCACATGATGAGACCCGCTGAACGTTATCGAGAATTTTGACAACCAGAAATGTCTGACGTCTTATTCAACCACCCGATACAAATATTTTTTATATTGACTATTTCAGTAACCAAATGAATAACATTCCTAAGCGAGTTAATAATACCTACTTTATCCTCGAAGAATTTGTTACTCAATAATACAAGTGCATAGGAATAACCTAAAATATGGCTACTTGCTTTTAGCCAAGTCACGACACGCGTAAGGTAATGTGAAAATGTTTAACTTGTGTCTGTGTCACATACTTTGTCTGTAGGAGGTTTACATTAAGTTACCAATTTCATTTCATTAAAATTTCTTGAAGTCATTAATCTTATAACAAAATTAGCAAGAATTAATTTAATAGTTCCTTTCTGCATAACACATTTCATGCCATATTACGTGATACTAATATAATGTACTGTGGGATAAAAAGAAACAAATAGAATCATAATTCAATAATTTGCTTTGTCTACTCAATGGAGTAGTTGAGCTTTAGATCTAATTTGAATACTTTCGTGGTATTAGATATTGAGTAAAAGTACTTCCAAGAACTTCATATTATGTAGACGGAACAATGAAAATGACATAAATAATTAGTATTTTTTAATGTATTCTTTATTTGTAATCTATCTTAAGATATTAAGCAAATGTGCGAAGAAATTAGATGGTCATTAAAATAGGCATTTGTTTGTAAGATGATTTCGTTGTTGGTGTCAAATCTCTTCCACCGAGGTATTTATTAAAGTTTGGGAACTAGTAGTAGTCAATTGGGGTTAATTCTGAAGAATAGAATGCATGAGGAAGCAATTCGTGGGCCAATTCATAGAGGTTTGTCATGGAATCTTCATATGTGTGCACCTTGGCATTTTGAGCAAACGTGGCACCAATCTTGCGAAAAGCTTTCTCATACTCAAGTGATCACTCAAACTGGAAACCACTGAATCGTGTGAGGCGTGTATGCCTTTCACAATCTCTCTCACCTTCCATCTCCGATCGGCTAAGTCCATAACGTGAAATTTTCCAATTGATTCGGATGTAGAGACCCAACTAGACGTCCAAAACGTGCTGTATCTTTCGTACTGCTTGTACTGCCACATAGAAAATCTGCACACAACTTCTTTCTTTACCTTGGAAATGGATGGTACAGAGCTCCATAATATTTATCAGTCTTAGCCTTGTTTTTAATGATAATTGTTTTCGCAAAATATAATACTTAATGAGAGCAGGAGATTTATTTTTTCTTAAAACGCGCGGAAGTCTGCTATCAACGGCTGCCAAACACAAACTAAATGCCGCAGTTTCTTCAAAAATGCCGCAGTTTTTTCAACTGACAGTTGCCTGTGGACAGGATCAGCGATTTCAATTAAGGGCCGAGAAATTGAAAACGTCGCGGTTGGGTGAATAACCGTCCTCGTATATTCTGTAGTCGAAAGAAATTTAATTTAAATTACACTGCCCGTTTTTATGTTCCCCTTATTAATATTTCTATTCCACTGTGTGATATTTAGGCAATTAGGAATAATGAGACATCTATTTTGACATAACTCTAATTAAGTTGTTTGTGTGTGTGGGCTGCTAAGATGACAACTGTTTTAACTTTGCAGCCTATAGTCCATAAAAAGAGTTTGCTGATGTTGTTACGAATGTCTTAACCAATCAATAAATTAATATAAATGAGTGTGGTTTGCGGTTGTATAATCATAATAAATATTTTGTTGAGGTGTGCAATTAGAAACTATATATTGCGAAAGAAATGAATAGATTCCATCTTAATTTATTTACAGCTTGTAACTGTATTAGAAACCACGTAAATGTTTCTGTAATATGCCTGATATTTATATTAAAATGAATTAAGATTCATAGGCTAATTGTTCGAAATTTGTTTTTAAATCTCAGAAAGACATGATAAATATTCCAAGGTACAAAGGAAAGTCAACAACAGTTTTATTCAACTTACACAGCAGAGCAGAACAGCTGTTTTCGAAAGTCGCAACACTTTCATCATCAATGCTGATATTTGTTTATCAGATGAATGGAGTAACTAGCAGATGTCAATATTAAAACCCTTTTAATTTTCTAAATGTTTAACTCAATAGATTTTCATATTGTAGAAATATTCTATATTTTAAGCATTCCAGAATCTATAGAAAGTCGTTAAGGATCAGTACACCAGTAAATATGGTTTCATATAAACCTCAAAATAATACAAAATATTTCAGAGAAACCCATTACCTTCCCAATAATGATACATTTATTTACATATTAAAAATGTTATATCAGTCACTAAATTTGTATTTTTTAGAGATATAATATAATACATTCACATACTCATACATAAAAGAGTCTTAAAATCAATCTTGTTAAGCCTTTCAGCAAAACCATTCATTTATTAGTCAGCCATCTCCTCTGTTAGCAATTTACCTCTAATGTGTACCTTAACTGGAGCCACCACATACAGCGTTAAGGTGATAAATATTAAAATTGACATTAAAGCTTAAACATAAATATAAAAATTTACTTAAAGAAACAAAACGATGAATGCATAGAAGCGAGAAAAGGTGGAAAAGGAATAAATGGTTTGTACAAACGCTTTGCATAGACATGTTAGCACAACATAAACTAACACCACGGCCATCGGAATGCAACATCATCAGCTCCACCACAAAGATGACCATAATAGTTGCTACTAAGTAAATGGCTTAAAGGTTAGTTGACAGCGTATGAGACTGGGTTAGCTGGTTGGAATGCATGGATAGATGGTTCACCAATACCTGGTGGATTGTATATATGTAGTCGATTTCTTAATGAGGCGTATTTTAGCGGCATGTGTAAGAAGATATGTTGCTTGTGCGAGTTGACTCGTACGTAGAGAAATGTCTCCTAGATAGTGGTTAATTATCGTAATTATAAAAAAGGTACTCTGGGGTCGGCAAAATTAAAAAGGAAAACAAAATTGCTAACGCATCTATGAGAGACAAGAAGGGATGCATACACTCCCAGTCACTTTGATAGATTCATAATTATTTTTATTTGCCTTAATTTAGTAGAACGCACGGCATAGCTATTTTAGTTTGTATATAGTTTCAAACTAGGCAACCATAAGTTATCTATTAAGTTATTTGTATATGCTATTGTGAATAAGCACACTGTATATGCTATTGTGAATAAGCAGAATATGTGGCAACATCTGACCACTGGGTTCAAATGTTGGAAAAATAATTTCATACCACGAAGTTCTTCACCTAATAGTACTAAAATCTCGTATGAAAACATATGAGATTAAAATTAAAAATTTTTTATTCCAAATCAACAGTTATTTAAAAAAGGAAATAATTTGCGCTTTTAATCTACTTTGTTTTCATAATATTTTGATATAAATTTTTTTATTAACATCGTTGATCTGGAGCTGACATTTCTCTTTAAATTAAAAACATCCGAAAAAACACATGCAGCTCATGTTTCATTGATACTATGAAACAAATGAAATTCTTTACCAACAATTTTTAAGAAATGAAAATTTTGAGAATCTTAAACTTGCTTTTTAAAATTATCATATTTACAATTCACAATATATACTGAATAGAGAGAGATAGAGAGAGGGAGGGAGGGAGGGAGAGAGAGAGGATGAAAGAGAGAGGGAGAATGAGAGAGTGAAACGACATTTTATGAACCGGAAGATCAGATGAGATAAAATTTATTTATTCGCACTCAAGGCGAATTCACTACAAGGTGAACTCGATTTGCAACTCTGCAGAAAATACATGTATTTTGTTTGTGTAAAAAATTTCCATCTGTCAAATATACTTAAATAGAAAAATGGCGATTATGATGGCGATACTGGTAACGGCAATTTTGCCTTGGTATCACCTGATCGACATTTTTTGAAATAAGGCCACCTGGTAGTGAATTCGCCTTGATTCGCACTGAAGATGCGCATGTTGTATCAATTATCAGTAATATATTGGAGTTATCAAAGAGTACCCAATGAGTCGCGGGATAGCAAAGTACTTTTAAGGTTTGAATCAAAAACAGTGCAATTGTTCATATTTTATCATTCCTTGGTGATCATGTGAAAAGCTTCAGAACAAAAACATATTCAGCTTTATTGATAAAACACTGACGTTTTCCAGAATATATAAATATTGAAACATTTTAAAATTGCAAATAACTCGTGTTTTGTTAAAACAGACATAAGCATATATAAATTGGTTTTAATTATTTTTCTTTAAATGGTCTTTCTTTGTGATAGATTAAGTGCTGCCAAGTTAAATAATACGAAAGAAATTCCACAACATCTGTATTTTTCCTTTTTTTTAGTGGGATCAGCACTCAGAGAGAGCCGATGAAAATCGTTACATTGCGCCGATAGTGTGATCTTAGCTTTAAGCACATCAGCAAACAGAATCCTTAATGGTTTACTAGCGATCTACCATTTACAGATGTTATGTAAAAATATATATGGAAAACTTTTGAATGGATCAGCCGACTCCCACGGGATCGTGGGAAATATTACGAACGCATCAACCGATTTTTACCCGGTTAGTGACGCTCGAAGTGGTTTTTGAATGTCAAGAGCTGATTATTTTTTGGATGGATCAAAAGGCCTTTTAAAAGTTATTCTAAAAACAAAGACTTTTTTATATTAAATTGAATTAAGCTTCATAGGCTAATTGTTCGAAATTTAATTTTTTTTTAAATCTCAGAAAGACATGATAAATATTCCAAGGCACAAAGGAAAGTCAACATCAGTTTTGTTCAACTTACACAGCAGAGCAGAACAGCTGTTTGCGAAAGACGCAACCCTTTCATCAGACTTTTTTATACAAACGTGTAACACATTTTTGTTTTGTTCTAAAATTTCCATGCAACTCAAAAATGTATTTTATTAAGGGATGGCAGACAAATTTGTAATAAATTCATCGTTTACGAAATACATAATATGGCCGTTTTTCGTTAAAAATTACAAAAAATATAGCGCTTTTTTGTAGGAAAGAAAACAAAATGTTTTTTTTTATATTTCTCAAAAAGTACCAATTCACAATTTGAAAGAACCCTTAGAAACGCAATACATACATACACATTTACATATACAGATTTAGTGACGGCCTCTGAGGAGCAGTCAGGAAAGCTTCATAGGATCTCAAAACGTGGAGATCTGGTAGAAACTCAATATTTTTTAAATAAGGTGGGTGCTGTTGGCTGAAGTAGTAGAACACGAGACTATGAAGCGGAGGGTCCTGGGTTCGAGCCCGCACTGAGTCATAAAAATATTCTGTTGAATTCTTCTGATCAGCATTAGTGCGTGGTTGTGTTAGTTGTTGCCAGCCTGTTTCAATGATGAAGGCATAGTCACTGGTCACTGAACTTAATTGGCAGCGACTGACACTGTCATGTACTAAAAAGCAGAGTAACAGCACCCGCCTTCGTCAGCCTTGTAGCTTAAATTAGCCGGCGAAGTAATAAAGGTTGAAATCGCTACAAAAAAAACTGTATCGTCTCATCTTTCCTAATCTGTCCCCTCAATACTATCTCCTCGTTTTCAGTTCCGGCATAATTGCATATGTAGGGGTCATCCCCTGAGTTCTGGTCCTACTCCTAAAAAAAAAACCATTAACTTGCCGATTTTTAGAAAATTTTCAATTTTCTTAACGGGGAATTAAAAATCCTTTGAAGAAAAACCAATGAATTATTAAATGAATTTGAAAACAAATTTAATACGTTTTTAGTAGTTACAGTACTTATTTTAACGTGTTTTTTCATGTTATTATATACTGCCCCTTTAATGTATTTTGTTATTTTCACATTATCATAAGTATTTATATATTTAATTGTAGCAGCTTCATTTTGCATATATATTAGCCTCCACATACTAACCAAACGTTATTGCATATTAAATATGCCCTCAAAAAGATCCTGGATATGTGTTGTAGCCTTAGAGGCTCTAACACTATTCACAAGAGCGAAGTCATGCAGCAGTTAAATGATTTAAATACTTAAATAATAGTACAAAATATTATTTTTATTTTAATGAGGTTAAAACAGATATTTTACAATTTTTTAAATTAATAGAAATTTTTTAGCAACGGCTAACAAGCATGTAAACAACAACCATGTAAACCTATTTAACTGAGCGGCAGTGTATGGTATTTATGAGGTTTTTGTAGTTAAAATAAATGCTAGACTCCTTATGTCCCTATTTGCTTTTGTGTAAAAGTCTGCCTGCAGATATATGAAAATGAATTTAACGACTCCCAAGACTATTTGTGGCTTCTCCCCACATATGTTACACATACATACACATACATATATGTATATGCATCTGAATTTTTTTCTATCTCTGCCTACATGAACTCTTGTACTTAATTTTGTTCTCATTATTTATATCTAAAAATGTTTTACGGCTTCAAAAAATGTTTTAAGATAATTAGTTTTAAAATATGTATTTTCTTGTGAATAATAATGAGAATGTTATTCTTTATGTTTTCAAAATGATTTATAGTTATAATATTTAGTGACAATATTATTGTGGTTAGACTTTTGCTCGACTTAAGGTGATGCTCAAGAGCGGCGAAACAAGTCATTACATTAAGAGAGCTATTTAGTATTTATAAATGCGTTCCTCGTACTTCTGAATGTCATGCATCTTAATATTTTAATTTAATTCACGTGTTTGTTAATTTAAAATTGTATTTATTTCAGTTAAAACCACGTAATAGTTGATTCGTTTAAATTGATACAAAGATTAGATTTTTATGATAGAAAGTATAAGGACGAAGTCCAAAAAAATGAGGACCACCACTCAGGAGATGACCCTTATATATGCAGTGCATTGTGCTGGAACTAGATAGAAGGGGATGGTATTTAGAAGAAATAGGAGATAGCGAATTTATAGCATTTATTTTTAATCTTTATTCGTCGGCGAAATATTGATACAGAGACGACGAAGGAGCGAGATATTAGTCTGCTCTTTTAGAACATAATAGTGGCAAGCGATGCTAATAAAGTTAATTGACCAGCGCCATACCAGGTTATTTAGAAAAATTCTACACCATATTCAGGACCGAATGTGGGGTCGAATCCGGAACTATCGGCTTCTTAGTCAATTGGCGGACAAGTTAATTATACATTAACTCCACGGAAAAAAGTATAATGAAGAGAGCCACAAATAGAACTATTCTGTAGATTGATTTGAGGGTGCTGTTGACTGAAGTAGTCAACAGGAGACTGCGAAGCGAAGGTTCCCGGTTCGACTCCGTCCTCTGTCATGAATATTGTGTCAAATTCTTCTAGTCAGCATCAGGGCAGGGTTGTGGTAGTTGTTGTCAGCCTGTTTCAACGATAAAGGCATAGCTCTAGTCACTGAACTTAATTGCCAGCGATTGCCTAAAGCGATTGTGCTAAGGAGTAGAGGAACAGCACCCTCCTTCGATGACCCTGTAGCAAAACAAAATTGTATTCAGTCTAAAAATTCCTTGAAAAACTTCGTTTGTAGTTTTTTGAAATACATTATTTTTTCTTATAAAAGTTACGGATTCTCTTCAATAGAGCAGTCGCGTATTTCTAGCTTTAACTCCATATGATAAATAATACATGGAAATTTAAGTACACTATTTTAATAGAAAAATGTTGACAAACTCTTGTTGAAAATTAATACGTAAATTCTTAAGCAAATATAAAATAATTGAACCGATTTAATATTTCCTAATGTTATTACAAATCGACCAAATAATTAAACCAAATCATTATTTTTCTCTTTCCAGGTAATGAAAAAACAATATTTTCAAAATAATTACTATAAAGCCATTTAAACTTCAACAAATTCTTTCACGGCATGAAAGAATAACACAACAGCAAGGTCTCGCCAAATCCCCTTCCCAAAATTTAATAGAAGGACTATTAAAATTCCACCGAACAAAAAAATAACATTGTACAGCAAAAAGCAAAGCCTCCTGAAAAAAGTATTCTCTACACAACACAAAATAAAAAAACAAACCAAAATGAACGAATATTCAATAAAACTGTTGCCGTTGGCAGCTCTACTAGTCATGAGTTGTCTACAATTTGTTAACGTTACAGCACAATCGAATTATGTACAACATGGTGACAGTGGAAACTACACAACAAATGGTTTACCCGAGGAAGCCACTCTCGATGGAAAGGTAAGACAATAAAATAAGCTTGTGCACATTAAAAGAACGAAGCAAAAGAGACACAAATAAAACAATTCCAGGCGCACACAATGCAAAAATAAATTTGATCATATTTTCATATGCTTGCATCTAACATGACATGTTGTCAGTTTCCATGGAAATATATTTACAAGAAAAATAGCAGCCAATATGGCTACGTCATGTTGACAATCGAATTAATCTGTTCTGCTGTCCTCTGTACTAACCACATCGTGTAGCTTGACCCGTCTGTTTGTTTTACTTTGTTTTTCTAATAGTCGAATGATCCCAGCGAAAAATAATGATGCCAAAGAAAGCCATCCGGATCATTGCATACGACTTCTGCTGGGGTTTATAACTTCAAGAATATTTTTTTTTTTAATATCAGATTTTTTCGCACTTCATTGCAAGCGTTATTAGTCACTAAATCATGAACAAAAGAGAGGTAAATCATGAATATAAGAGAGGTAAATTTAACCAAAAACTGTCAAAATTAAACCAAAAAAACATCAAAACCGTAAAAATTAAATTTAAAATTCGTCAAAAATCGTCATATGCTAAACTGTTCTGAAATCAAGAACAATTCAGAATTTGTATTAAAATAAAGTAAGGATAACAGATATGTTCCAAATGGTATCTCTTCAATCGTTGCAGTTGCCAAGACTTGTGTGACTAAGTAATCGTTCAACGTCAGCAGATGAAATAGGTTAAACAATCAAATCTCAATATATACATACATATATATATATATATATATATATATATATATATATATACATATATATATATATATATATATATATATATGTATATATATATATATATATATATATATATATATGTATGTATATATATATATATATATATATATATATATATAAATAATGTTCCAAATAATGCTAAAATTTTTTCAATTTTCATAATTGGGAACGTGTGGGGTACTGTTTTGATATCTGTACTTTTAGGGGGTAAAAAGGGGTATATATTAATTTTGGTATTTTTTTTTAGAACTTTTTGGAACAAGTATGTTATGATTTGCAAGTCGCACAGAGCATCCTATTTCTCGCGATTGAATAGGGTTTCTTAGTAACATACACTAACGCGGTTAATATGCTAGACGTGTATAAAAGCATATAAGCTGTAATGCTTTGTTGTTTGATATCCTCAGCAAATTAATTATTTTCAAAATATATTGATATACATTCTAAAACTTTTGCTGGAATTTACGTTCATATTTTTTCATATTTTGTATAATTTGTTGTTTAAAATTACGTCAATTTTAATCTTACAGCAAAAAATATGAATGAGAAACATAATTTGTACTATTTTAAACAAAGTACTAAATATTATGTAAAAATTGTCTTCTTAAATTAAACAAATCTATCCAAAACACAACACAATAGCAACTTTTTCATAAAGAAGAAGCATTAGAGAGTTTTTATTTCACTAGCATATGGCATGATATTTTCTGTGAAGAAAAAAATTAAGTTTCGAGTAATTAAATGAATAGTGAGATAACTATTTGTTGAAATTTCGGCCACAAGTGTAAATATATAAACGTCCTTAATATAATATAATACCTCATATCAAATAAATATTTTTATTTTAGTTTGTATTTTACATATGTTTTTAATTTGTATTTACTTGAACATACAGTATTCATTTACATACAGGTAAGGAAGTTTTTATATCTTTTTTAAAATATATATAATATTATATGAAATTGTACAAGTGTATTTTATTTAATTATATAGGACTCAAGTTATATATATATATATATATATATATATATATATATATATATATATATATATATATATATATATAGATATATATATATATATATATATATATATATATATATAGATATAGATATACATATATATATATATATGTATATATATATATATATATATATATATATATATATATATATATATAAATATATATACCTAAAATATGGGGAAACTAGACACAATATGTTTAAAAGTATTAAACATCTCTTGTTCAATATTAAACATATTTTGTTCAAAAAAATTTTTTGAAAATATATGATGTGTAATTTTAGGTCAATTATATTCGGTAAAGTGTGTCCGACTATTATTGACGTAAATTTCAACAAAAGTGTTTTAGAGTGTAACAAAAAAAAACTTGCGTCTAAATACCTATAAATTTGTTATTTTCCTTTGTTAACAAATTATAATTATAAAATAAACAAGTATTTTTATTTAAAGCTAAAGATGTAGTAATTAAATTAAATTAAAATGATTTAGGAAGAGTGAAATTCGACTTTTTGCTATTAACTGTAATTTCGCATCGTGAAATTTTTCCCTTGAAAAGTGGAACTATGAATTACCATTTCAAACATTCTCTAATCCAATTTCAAAATAAAATTGGTATGAATAAAAATTGTTATACCATTCAACTGAGAAACCTAATAAGTGGTAATAAATACATAAAAATATATGCAAAAGTACTGATGATGAAAGTGTAGCAGTTTTCGAAAACAGCAGCTATCCTGCCGTATACATTGGATAAATATATTGATGTTGAATTTTACTTATACCGTTTTATATTTATCAAATTTTTCGGAATTAAAACACTATATAAAAAAAGACTCTAACTCCTAATTGAATCTAATAAAAATTTCATTCGTTTTTTGAATTTTGAATAACAGGATTTTCTGTATTATAAAAAAGAAAGAAAATACTGATTCGTAACTAGTATATTCCGAATATCTTGCTGTAAATGAAAATAATATTTTTTGCGGCACTAAAATTTAAACTATCTTATTGTCTAAGGAAAAACATTTATTTTCAATTACGTATTGCATCAAAGAAATATTTGAATAAAAATATATTAACACTTTAAACACAAAAACAAAACACATTCAAATTTTTAATTGCCCAACCGCTATTATTCAACAAAATCAAAATACAGCGATTCATTACCATTTTCTAAAATATTTATTAAAAACCTATTTTAAATAGAATATATCGCTGAATTTATAGATTTTGTTTAGTCAAAGTAAATTTTACAGCTGAAATAAAGAGTAGGCAGATTTGAGGTTAGGAAGTAAATTGATGAACACACGTTTCTTTTGTGACAAATTCAGTTTCATTGATACCGATATAAAATAAAGATATGGGAATTAAAAATATAGTGTGATATAGGATAAATGTTCACCTCTGACACGTCGCCCCATGCTCACTCTTTTCACAAAATTTTAACCACATTTTGCAACAAAACTTTGTTTATCTCGTCAATGCAGTCTCGAGTTTCATCTCTCAGATCGTCGGTTGTATGTAGTTCGTTCTCGCAAACCCGACCTTTCCAATGGTGCCAGAGAAAATAATCCTGTGGCGATAAATCACAAGAACGAGGCGGCCAATTGACATCGTCCAATAACTGATTTGTTTGACCGACAATGTGGCCTCTGGCGCCATCAACCAAAGGCAACCAATGTTAAGATTAAGGTGATGGTGTTTCCTTATGTTCGAAAAAATATGTGCCCAACACAAACTGCTTTGCTTTCCTTCGGTTTCTCCAACAGCCAATCCGCAAATCTTTGACGCATCATTTAACAGACAATCTACTTCGTAACCTCAAATTTGCCCACCCTGTATAATATACAGTATATTTATTTACCAGTGTTTAGAGAAAATTTTAAAAAGAAGACAAACATTGTTGAAAGGGCAGATGGCTGCCGAATATTCGAAAATCCCAATTTCTTTCTAACGGAAAATTTTCATTTAAACTTCACAATTTCAAGTAGATAACTTTTCTATAAGGATACTAAAAAGTATTCCTGACAAGTAAAAAAAATAACTATTACTTAAATATGCCATTCCATGTTTTTCACTGGGTTACCTCGGCTGAATGTCAATGTTTATTTTATTCAAACGTAATTTGCTGTAACCTCATACCGACTGTTATGGCAAATTCAAACTTGTGTTAGATTTACATTAGTAAAACACATGCTTGTGAATTATAAGTTTAAACAAATTTCACTAAAGGGAACATATTTTAATAGCATCGTAGTGAACAATTTTGTTTTACATCTTCCAAGAATATTTCAAGTATGAATTTATAAATTTGAATTGTCTGGGTTGCTATTCATAGAAATACCACAAAGCGGAAGCATGTATGTTGACATGTTTGTTATTGAAGATTAGACGATTTTTAAAAACTTTCGGACTGGATTAAAAAATATATTCGATTCTCTAATGAAATCTTTATTTGAGTGGATAGAACGATCTATATAATTCAATATGTAAAGATGGTTTCATATAAATGTTGACGGCGTCTACTGGGTCCATAACGGTTCACTGAACCCTCTCAACTGGGCTATGGTTTCGCATGGGGTATGGCATATGGCACCGTCTTTTTGAAATCGCATATCATCCAAAATTATAGCCATCGCACGGTAAAACCGAACTTGTAACCATAGCACGGTAGCAATTCCCATGCACAATAGGTCCTGGTTCCATTAATTGTTAAAAAAAATTCTGTGAAACTTTATTATTAATCCAATGATTTGCAGTCATTCCGTTGTACGGAAACGTTTTATTGTTTACTTAAAATTATGCGAAAATTTTCACGTAGCACTGGTATGCATTACGTGGTTCTTAAACACAAAAAATATATGAGTTCAGAAAGCACATAAAAAATCAACAAATCCTTTGGCTGAGAATTACAGTTCAAATAATATTTCTTTGTTGTACATTCTGCTATTTACCAAGAATAAGAAATTCTGTAGTACTACTTTTTTTCTATGCACCAGGTATTGATATTTGGAAAAAAAAACTTATTATTACTTTGAACGTATAAAAGTGTAAATCAAAACTTTATTGCATATAATATAGCGCTCTTAGCCAAGCCTGTAATTTGTTTTTTCCCGCATTTTTCTGCTTTCTTTTGTTTCATGTCTACACGTCTATAAAGTTCATAGACTGGCAAACAAAAGCTTGTGCGCATAAAAAAGGAACACATCAAAAAAACGCAGCAGACAAGCAAATATTCCAAAGTATTTAATGATTATACTCACATTCTCATGCTTAGGAATTTGGTTTAAAGATGGTCACGCGTGATTACGCATGATCCTAACGATTAACGATAAATTTTTCATTGCAATCCCATCAGCTATTATAAAGTGAGCATAAAAAATCGTTATAAGTGAGAGTGCATATTTCGAATTTTTTTAATATTTTAGAATATCTTATTTTAACAGTGTATATCGTAATTTTTTTCGTAATAAAAATATGTATATAAAATAAACTAAAAACCTCTGCGGGTGCTTGTGCAAAAAATAAGTGTCAACACTGCGAATTGTTGGTTTTTTAAACCATTTCCTAGCCGTTGTTATTTTCTTTATATCTTACACCTACAATTAGAGTTGGAAGAAAGCTAACCAATTGTAGTAAAATATAGTAAGAATATAAAAAAAAGGTAAGTAATTATTGAGTCTTATAGCTTTGATATTTGGTTAAACTTCCCATTCAATTGAGTCCAAGTGTAAAATAATATCTCTAGTTATTCTAAGAATATTTGGCAAAGGTTCCCTGATGATGCATTAGCCCCAGTGAAATGGCCATAGGAACTAGCTAAAACTCCTCAATAATCAACGCAGCACCTATCTTGCAGGAAGGTTTCTCATACCGAAATTATCATTTAAAATTGAAAACAGTGAGTCATGTGAGATACCTATGGCTTCCACAATCTCTCTCATTTTCAATCTTCGATCGGCTAAAACCATATAGTGACTTTTTTCAATTGTTTAGGATGTTGAGACTTCAACTGGGCATCCAGAACATTTGCAATTCTTTTGTGTTTTAACAGTCACATCGAAAATCACTTCTTTACCATGGAAATTTTTGGTGCAGAGTGCACATAATATTTATCTAGCTTAGCCTTGGTTTGAGGGATGGGGTTTTCCGCAAAATATAATGGTTAAAGAGCACACGAAATTAATATTTTTTTTCCATTTTCTTTTTAAAACCCACGGTAGTCTGCTATAAACGGCAGGCAAACACAAACTAAATGATGCAGCTGGTTCGAATTTTGACAGACGTCAACTGACAGTTAGATATTTACAGGAGTAGTGTTGCCGTTTCCATTAAGAGGCGGTAAATATAAAAAGTCACAGTGTTATTGACCCTCCCTCGTATGTTGTAAATCTAAAGCATTTTGTAATTATAGGTGACGTGTGATTATACGCCATTAATAATCGTAATAAGTGACCTGATTTCCACTTTATTCATTTCACTGATCATTTTTGTATGTATGATGACCAAGCAAATCATATTTTTCGATACAAAAATTTGAGAAACATTAGACTAAGTATTATTGTTATCACTGTGAATAATCGTGGCTTAAATATTAATTTAAATGCCATCTCTGGTTTGAGTAACTGTTCGTGAGTGCCATCTCTAATTTAGCCACAAAGCAATCCGTGTATTATTATAATATTTTTCTAAAAATATTAGGTTTGATATAATTGAATTCCAATGCTTTCTGTTCATTATATGCAATTTGCAGTTTGGGTTTCTCATGTCTTATTTCAAACGGATCAGGTACTTGAACTTGCTAAAGACTTTGATTAGAATTTATTTTTTATTTATTTTATGGTTTTTACTATTGGCTGGCTACTAGGATATAAGCGAGGATGTAATAAATTTTCAAAAAGGTATTAAAAATTGTTTATCTGATATTTTCAAAGAAGTTTCTTATAAAAATATGCGTGCATTACTTTGTAATGCTCCCTTGGCCACAAAGAATCCATTCGAATAATATAGATGTCTGTAAATGACTTTATGTAAAAATAATGAAATATTTCTACATGATTGACAGAAATATATAAATGAAGATATTAAACTTAATTAAAATTATCCGTTTCTTTTTAAACAAATCTGCTGTCGTAACGGCACAGAATTTAAATCATAAATTATTTGCTTTTATAAAAAAGAAATGAAAACCTGGAGCGCAATTGTAGTTTCTTTTAAAATCCAGTCCCATTTCAATTTAAGTACGTAACTATAATTGCAGGTAGAATTAAATGTTAAGTAATTACAAAATAGCACACAGCACTCAACATTACTGTCAGAGGGAGGTTGCCGAAGGTGTTGCAATTTCTGCATATAAATTATTGAGCAAAACTAACCTAAGGATATGCAGTGTTTGTTGAAATAGTTCAGAAGACACTTTTTATCAGTTAAAAAGTTTGATATCAGAGGATATTTGAATATAAAATTATAATAAAGGCTGTAACAAGTTTTAAGAACATATGAAGCTACTAAAATTAGAAAACTATTCCCCAAAAACTTGAGTTTGTTTTATATAAATTATTAACATGAAGTGTTTAAGCTAAAGAGTTTAGTTAAATATCAAGGGGATCTTCAGAATAGCTGATACCTTAATATATGTTATATTCCAACCAATTACAAGTATCCTTGGGAAACACGCAGATTCAATTCTGGTGAATTCAATTTTATGGAATGTACTTATCCTATGACTGACGAAAATGGGAATGGTTGTAATGTTCAAAATTCGCAACTCATGAGCAAAGGAGACATTATAAAACTAGACCAAAACAAAACTTTTTCACTCAAGTTTATACCCTGCGATTTTTTTTAACGTAAAATGTTCTTAGGCATATTTCATAATCTAAACATATGATGACATAGTTTGCCTCAGTATAGTTCTCTTACTGGGTTTCTTAAAACTCTACTATATTGTTTTTAATTTTACTACCTAAATTTGACTGCCGATTTCACAATGTCGATAGAGTTCTTTCTTTCGAATAAATACATTTGAAACAAAAATTATTTATAAAATTTGTTTTTGTTTGAAATATATCTGTTCGAAAGAAAGAATTCATTCGACATAGTGAAATAGGCAGTAAATGCTTTCAAATTTTATTTATTATTATATTAATTTCATCAATGATGAACTATATAAAAAATATTAACAAGAAACAAATTTTAGTATTGAAATCTGTTTTAATTTTTATGTAAAAAACAATACAACAAAAAACATTAACCATAATTAATTTTTTTCATGTTAATACTGTTAATTTAATATCAAGTTCGTTGTTATCCTGAAATAGATAGAAAGAGGATGTCCAAATATTGTAAAAATAATACGATAAATTGTTACAACGTTATTATTTAATAAAAAGACCTGAAATTTATCATAATACAATTTTTTTTTGTAAAACTATGCTTGGAACTCGTATTTGGGAAATCACCACGGGGCAGATGATACCTCAAATTTGGGTCTATAATCTACCAGACACTGTCTTAATTATGTCTGCCACTCAAGTACAATGAAAACTTCGTATAAAAGTTATCGGTCCATTTCATATAAAGTTTTGAAGCTCTAGCCAGTCATCGTGGGTTTCTTAGGAGAGACTCTATTTCCTCTTTTCGGATGTTGAGAGTACGGTAAAGTTTTAAATTGGTAATATGATCTACTTAGCTAGAGGGGCAAGCTTCAATATGTGATTTCACAAATTTCAGAGGAGTACAGCACCTGAGTAGCAGATAGTCTCCAGTTCACATTGGAAGAACAGTCTGCATTCGTATAACAGCCAGCTCTTGCCAACGGAATAGAACAATTATTTTAGTAGTCACCATCCATCAAAACCTAAATCTCTTAGACCACTCGGTAAAAACTTTGATCATCAGTAAGTCAAATAATGATACTCAACCAAAGGCGTGCACTAAGATTAACTGTCCGTTTCACTGTCCGTGCTGAGTCATGAAATATTGTGTTGAATTCTTCTGATCAGCATTAGTGCATGGTTGTGTTAGTTGCTGCCAGCCTGTTTCAATGATGAAGGCACTGGTCACTGAACATAATTGGCAGCGACTGACACTGTTATCTACTAATAGCAGAATAATAGCACCCTCCTTCGCCGGCTCTGTAGAAAAAAATTTTCGGCGAAGTAAAAAGGTTGAAATAGCTACAAAAACATTGTCTATCTTCTCATCTTTCGTCATCTGGCCCCTTAATACTATCCCCGCGTTTTCAGTCCCGCTGCAATGCATTGCATATGTAGGGGTTATCCCCTGAGTGCTGGTTCAAGATAAAATAAAGATGTTCTTCTAGAGCACAATTACTTTAAAATAAGCTAACTTTTACAACTCGTGGTTTTTCTAACTGCCATTTCTGCGATGTAACGAAAGTTTATTGCAAGATGGAGCAAACAATCGGTACATATATTTGTTCAAAATAGTTGCAATAATATTCTCATGATTGAAAGGAATTTTACTAAAAATAGGCAAAATGTAACATATATTTTCTAGTTGTGTCTATTTTTTTCTCTAATATTTCGTTGCCAGTAACTCCTTCAAGGATATACTATTTTGTTTATATTATTATATATTTATATATGTTCTAAAAAATGTTATATGTTCACGACTTATAGCATTGTTGGCCACCGTTGTTTAAATTGAGGAAGTTTCTTTGTTTTAGAAAGCTTAAGTAAAACTTTAAACTCATTGAACGTGAGTATAAAAGGGCTTAGTGGAGACGCTGTTGCTAGAATTTAGCTTGAGGTAGTCATGACGTTATTGATTAGTAATTCAATAAAACCAACAATACTATTGCCAACGATTTAATTTAAAATCCAAGAATTAGATTTAAAGGATGTCAAATTTAATGAACATGAAATACTTAGGCTAAGAGATAAATGTGTCAAAGAAATGAAATTCTTCGCATTAATAAAGTGATAAAATTGGTTTATATTTATTTAGTCTACAAATTAGATTAGTTCATATTTACACGCATTTACCATCACTCTCATGTGTTTATGGTACGAAACGTACGCATGAGTACTAGATTAGATTTAAGATTTTCGTTGTTAGTATTTAAGCAAAGATATTTTTAAAAAATAATTCTTATTTTTATTAAGAAAGATTAACAAAGAGAGACGAATTCAAGTTTTAAATATGCTTATTTTTTTGACTCCGCTCAAAAATATAAACTAAGAAATTCGGAAGTAAACTTTTTTACCGAATGTTCGGTGTTGAGCTTTCCCAGGATGGGGCAGAAGACGACCTGACAGCAGATAGTAAAAGAATTAACCAAAAAATTAGATGTGTTAACATTAAAAAAAAACTTTAAAAAGAGATTTCCATGACGTTACGGAATATTTCTACGTTTAGAGAAATTCAGAAAAAGGACGGAAAAATTAGATATTGCGTATTATGGGTTGTTTTCATTTCTCCAACATCTACGTTAAGTGAAAAAATTTCTTCCAAGTCAAGTTTTATAAAAACTAAAGGAAAGAGTCGCTTCAATTCTAAACATTTGAACAAAATTATTTTTCTAAAAGATTAAAATCTCCTTAAACTATTGAACTAACTAAAAAAGTGATCACACATTTTATTTATTGATTAATACATAATATGTATCATATATTTATGTATTCTTTTTTATTTGCTCAATCTAGTTTCAGAATTGTTGTTATTGTGTTTTTATTAATATATTCCAAATCATATATAAAATATATATACTACACACAAATTTAAGCTGTAGCTCGAGCTAACAATAAAAATGTAAAACGTTCATATGTACTTAAGTATAAAAGAATTCAAACCAAAAAAATTTGGCTTAGGTATGATGGAACAAAAAATTTAGAAAAATGGGACATGAAGAAAAATAATCAAACGGTAACACAGGTATTAAAACAAAAATGTGTTATCAGGTTGATACAGTTCTCGTATCCTTTTTCACAATAAAATTTGTTTAAATAAGAACTGTTGTCATATTCAACTAAGCCACGTTATAAGTGGTGACAAACACAATGCACATGAACACTGATGATGAAAGCGTTGCGGCCTTCGAAAACAGCTGTTCTGCTCTGCTGTATAAGTTGAACAACTAAAAAACTGATGTTGACTTTTCTTTGTGGCTTGGAATATTTATCATGGCTTTCTGAATTTAAAAAACAAAAAATTTCGAACAATTAGCCTATAAATCTTAGTTCAATTTAATATATCAATATATATGTTCGTTGAAAATACTTTCTACATACAAATAATAAATAATTTATGTATATGTTTTTATTTATTGAAATTACGTAATTTTAACAAATAACTTTATTAATCGATTATAAAATTAAACCATTATTAGCCGATGAAACAAAAGCCTCGGTTAACTAATCAAGCGATTAATCGATAAAAGTATAAGACCGATAAATAGAATACCCTAATATGTATACAACTAACTACATATAATATCCATGCAAAATACAATTAAATATATTGTGCTTATATTTCTAACATCTATTCTATATTCCTGTGACTGGTTTCCCTAACTTGTGAGAATTGTTCACATTGAAAAAAATTCATTCTAGGGCGAGCTACAGAAAAATATGGTCGGTATTATATAAGTATAAGAAAAGTATAAAAAATTTACATATATTTTCAGAATTATCCTGTGTTTTCCAAAATGACAAAAAAAAATTCTCACATTAGTTGCAAAAACGAGGTCTGGATAGGCTACAGGTGTTTACTTACATAATTTTCTATGAGTGCGCAATGTTTTAAATTCCCTCTATTTACACAGAACAAAATTTAAACGTTTTATACAAGTTTTCGACATAACTGTACTTTAATTTCCATGTACGATATGATATCTTTATGCTGCATTTTATCTAACAAAGCAATGCCAGTTCCCGGCAGAATGCAATTTTGCGTGCATTTCATTTAATCATTGACTTAAGCTTTTGCATGCAGTCTGTCCTCAGTGTTGCGTCTACATAAAATGCAATCATTATTAACTGAGGCACATTTCTTTAGTGCAATGCTAATTAAAATAAATGACTGCTACACAAATTGAAAACAATTGTCTTTTTTCATGGCTGCTGTTGCTAGCTATTTCTGCGCTTTATATTTGTAACCATAATGAGTTGAAAAACGTAATAGCATCAAAAAATTTTATGAGAAATAATTTAAATAATTTATTGGCGCAAAATAAAGACCCTAAATGATGTAAAGAATTTTGATTTTGTAATTAACTTCAAAGAGGAGAAGTAAATTCAAACATTGATTTCCTGCACATATTTTGTCTTAAATACTCTTTGGTATTTAGTGCCTTCTATAAGAAAACACATACTTAAGAATGGCATAGTTTGTTGCGTTGCTTGTATTATACCAGTGGCACAGAAGGCCAGTCTGCTGAACTTGTAAATATTAAAAATATTTTAAAAATCACCTGCCACTTTAAACCTTCTAATATAATCTTTAGTATGCAAAAATCAAAATTAACCTCGATGTAAAATATATTTATTAAAAAACAGAACAAACAATTACATGCATTCGGTTGCATGCTATCGAAATGCCCCATTGTGAGTCGCTTGTGAAAATAAGTGTAATTAAGCGTTCACTGAATTTAGTACTTTGGTTACATATTAAAACTTTTCAAGTGTGTTTGGCATTCAGTAGCAGTAGTTCAGTATGAAAATATCAACTTGCCATTCCTGCTTCACTTGTATATACAATTTATATTTCTCTTTAATTTTGTTTAAATTTGCATACGACACACGTTCCTTAAAAATACATTGACGAATTTTATAACGTGTTTCTACGTATTTAACAATTTATATTCATACATTGATTCCAGCAAATATAAATAAATATATAAATATTTAAACAGTATATCTGTTTGAATATGCAATACCCTTTAAACTATTTCTTGTAGCAACAAATATTTCTCTTCCCTTTATTTCAATCAGCACTAGTTACTCAGAGATGGATTGAATGATGTTTTACTTTTGATTTCCTTAATTATATTTCGTGTCATTAAGATCAATACATTAATTATACGCATTTAGTATAATGAAAACGTTATATATTCCCATCAGAAAAATATCTGTTTAGCTTTTGTAATTAACTGTTTGCTACTCTGATGCGCTTTAGGTAGTCGAGATTAGTCGAAGAAAACTTTTTCATCAAATTGCTATAGAAAACGAACATTTAGTGATTGATTACCTTAACGTATGGACATGCTAGAATATTGGAAAGTACTGACGTCAAAGCAAATCTTTTTAATTGAATTCTAGTAAAATGACTCCTTGTCGGTAAGTCGTTTAAAGGTTTTGTTATCTTCAATAGATTGTTTGTACGTGCATATAAAATGAAGGTCACAGCTAGTAGGCTGGTATAAAACTTTTCGCGTTGGAGCAAGCAAATTATTATTGCTTTGGTCTCGTGAATTCAGTTTCTCTTTATAACAGACCAATCCAGATCAACACCATAACCACCATCACTAATTACCATACACTTCGTTATAGTAAGTTTCCATTATGAGCACATGTAGTTGATTTGAGAAAATTATGTCAAAGTGTTTCCATTACGTTGTAATTAATTTTGTGGTCGAATTTTCGAAATCAATTTGACATTTGTATTGTATTTTTTTAACAACAGAAAAAAACAATAAATTTGTTCAATAGCAAAATGAAAAGAAGTTATGAAAATGCAAAATAAAATTGTGCTTTAAGTAAATTATATTCAACAAATTAAATCAGCGCCATTTTATTCAAACTTAATGCTAGAGTTAATGTCGACGTCGTCGACGGCGTCAAATGTCAAAAAAAAGTTGAATCGTATGAAATTGTATGGGAGCAGTTAGTCTCAACGCGTTGCAACGCCGTAAAAGTTCAATCTATTTCAACTTTTTCGGCGTTGAAACGCCGTCAACGGCGTCGACATTAACTCTATCATAAATCTCACTTTTCTGAATTTTTAACTCTCCAATACTGACAATGGATGCCCCAAGGTTGTACTTGTAAGAAGAGCTGTGCGGCTGCTCTTAGAAATGTTTAAATCTCCAATTTTTCTCTTTCCTTGGTTTACTGTTTAGGAAACAGCGAAGTTACAACTTGACCCATTAGCAAAGACTTTTCCATCGTATATTAGGAACGAAATTTAATAATATTTCTTAATCATTCTAAAGTATTATTCAGTTTAAACTAAAAATTTGGAAAAAAGATTTTATAAATTTTTAGTAGGAAATTGCTTTCTTCCCCGTATGTACATTAATGTAAACCTTAATTGTATAAGACCTATCAGAGATAACATTTCATTTTAATGTTTATGGTTTCAACAGCTACAGTTTTTAAAAATAAAAATTTGCAAATATAATCGTATTCTGACATACGTTAAAAAATAATCATATGTAAAATTGACATATGACTTTATGCTATATTGTTGTACTTATATATTGATTAATTAAGAACAAGTTTATATGGAAAAATACCGAGTCTTTTATAAGAAAATAAGGGAAAACAATAAAATTTCAGTAATCAAAAAAATTTAGGAATAATGATTCTTTCTACTATCATGTGTCATTTTGACCCACGGACTAATTATATTCCGAAATTGCCAAATACCTACCGCAGCGACCTGTATGCACCATAAAAGCTCTATGCAACGACTAAGAAAACTGATATGCGCAGCGAAATCTTCTTTGGCAGGTACAATTCATTATTGCGATCAGAAAGATTTTAATTATATTTTGTTTGATGTTCATGAAATTTTTAAAAGTTTTAAATATACTTATTTTGCACGTCCAATTAAGCATATTTCCCTGTAGCAATACATTCTTATATTACAGTACAAAAACAGAAACTAGGGAAATCGGAAACAAACTTTTTTCAGAATTTTCAGATCTGAGCTTTGCCATCCTCAGTCAGCTGATGACCCGACAGAAGAAGAAACTGTCAATAGTAATATGTACAAGGATTACATTTTCTCATATACATCGAAAACTACGCAGTTGGGTAGTCTAAGTAACTTTCCACATACAATGCAAACAAATTTCGGACACGGAAGACAGCCTAAACTAAGCAAATAATTGTATTGTACAAAGTCAAAAAAGTTCGTTCAGTTCTGGCCGATCATTTAAAAGAAATTAAATTTTGTTGCCTCTGCTGCGTCGTTTACGATGCAAAGAGCAGATGAACCTTAAAAACAAACGGCAATATTTCTTGAAATGTAACTCAATTATCTTTCTAGGATTAAAGACAATTTCCTCAAACAACAAGTCTGCAATAAAAAAACTGTGAAAACAATTTAAGGTGTAACGTTCTTTTAAACATTTTTAAAAACTTTATTTATTATCAACAAAAACACCAAAAAGTAACAAATTAGGAATTTTTAAAAATGTCTCAGATAATTTGGGTGCTTAGAAACAAGTCTGATTTACTTTCTTTTTTTTTTCTCCACAATAATAACGCCATTTTTCATAAAAGTAAGAGTTTTCAGCGGATAAACAACAATTTTGTTGAGTCTTTTTGTTTGATACATTAAACTGTAATGATTAAAATATTTTCAGTACCTATTAATTTATGAAAAACATTAAACTTTTCTTCTGCTGAAATTTCAAGTCCGTAAAATTTATCCCCTTCAATAACATACTTCTGCTACGCATTAACTCGAATTCGAAAACTAGATTTCTATTGTGATTGTTAAGAACTGTCGTTATAGAGCAATTTAATAATTACAGATTTTATTTGCATTTATTATAAATACAATTGTTACAGTCCTTTTCAAAATCCGATTAACACACTTTTTTCGTCTCTGCACTGTAAGCTATCTGCTTTGTGCACAACTGTACTTTTTCCGGGAAAATACCATGTGCAAAGATTGATACGACCAACAATATATTTTCCCATAATTCAGCAAAAATTAAAAATTTCGTATGCGTAACACATTTATTTGAGTTTTACAAACCACCGTGGCATATGCATAAAATAATTGTCTGCAACATCTGGCCACAACTTTGAAGTACCAACAAGTATGTAAATTTTCGATTTAAACTACAATTGTCAACATATGAGATAAATTGTATGTATACTCATATTTGGCTTTCTCTGCGTACCAAAAAATTTTCGATACTTAAATACAGTATTGACCGAATGCTGGCGCCAATATACACTTAAATATTTTTCACAAATGTATACTTGCATAAACTACGCAAGAATAGGGTTTCGAAATTCGAATTGATGAATGGGAAATAAAAAAGCTAATGCTTAGGAGTTCCTTACAATATTCTTTTTAAGTTTTAATTCGTATAACATTTTAAAAACAAACACATGTAAGTACCTTCCTGTGTTCATACCGCTACATATTTTTCTGATTTTATGAATTAAGTGGTATTATACCAGTATTATCTTTTATGTGGTTTTGGAACTAATTTCTGTCATTGAATTATATATACCTTATAAGGAGCCAAATGTAAAAAACATCCCCAATTTTCTTGAATGTTTAGTGACAGGAGTACAGCTGATATAGACATATGCTGATAATACGATGAAAAGAAATATCAATGATAATTCCAAATATTTAATGTCAAGAGAAAGTAAAAAATATTAAGTTCCATAATCAACTGTGCCGAATCTTAAAACTGCATATATGTATTTGAACGCTGGATATAATTTTTTGGTTTGTCTGATTTTCAATGCAAATTTCTTTCTTTCTAAAACAAATTAGATTTGAGTGCCGAGAAAAAATTGTTTTATTAAGTTAATTTAATATTCCAAGGAGAGTTTACATTTTTGAGCTCTGGATTTGTTTTGTTTTACAAAACTACCAACCAAAATGATGAAATCATAAAGAAATAGAAATAATTTGTTTAGTTGGTTACTTTTATGTACCACAACATGTTTCAATTGGCCAAGCGAGTAATCGTCGTTTCAATAGTTTTTGAGTTTGAACTCCAAATTTAGTTCTTGCTGAAGTATAATTACTTATTTTAATTATTTATTTATTTTATTTGTTAGGTCAATAGATTTTTACACCTTTACTGACTAAATATGTACAATAACACATATTTTAATGCCAAAACTTCAAAACTGCGGGCAGGTCTTACAGAAAAGTTGAAGTTTATTCGATTAAGCAGAAATTCAGAATCAACATCATTCAGAACGATCTGGCCCAGGACAAATAAAGCGCTCAAAATTTATCATCTGCTATGATATGACGGCAAGACATACGAATTCCAACGAATACCATGGAGACAGAAAATTAAAAACTGTTTTTGTAGCGATTCAATACTATTAACATGAATAGCGCATTAGAAGGTTTTTACCTATATTTTTTTCCTCACATGTAAATATTTCAATATGTACATATTTATCCTAAAATAATTTCCAATTATTTGCTGAATTCTTTCTAGTAAAATATCAAAGTATGTATTTATGAAAATATCTATATTTTAATTGTAATGATGATAAAAATAAATAAATAAACAAACATGCATAGCATAACAAGGATCCCAAACAATTGATCCATGCTCAAGAATTGGTCAAACAAGAGATGTATATAAAAGTCCTGTAATATAAGGATCAAGGAACTCCTTAGACCAGCGTTGCATCAACCCACGTGTCACATATGCTTTATTTACCATAATAGAGATATGACCACGAAAGTTGAGCCTGTGATCCAACAGTATGCCGAGATACAATATGGTATGAACTTTATCTAAAATATCAGTATCAATATAATGGGAAGACTCAATCAGTATGTGTCGGAAAAAAGTTATGTGTTTGATTTTTCTTTATATTTAACTCCAATAAATTATATATGCACCATTGATAAAAATTCCGGGCCCAAGTGACTGCCTTGAGCTACGCCAGAATGTACTTAAATGATTTTAGATAAAAAATTTCCAAACTTAACTTGTTGGGTTCTTTGTGTTAGATAAGTTTTAACCATTTTAAAGCAGAATAACTCAAACCCATATGTTATAATTTTTGATACAGCTAATATAAGGCTATAAGAGGTAGAAAGTAAAATAAAATTTAGTCGCCCACATATTCCAGTTTTTCTACGATACTGGCTTATCCTCTCCAGAGTTTTAAAATTTTTGTATACAAAAAAACAAAGATTATCATCATAGCTATACTAAATTATTAATATATTGTGAATGCTATGGATCTAGTTGTCTGTTCTGTTAATTTTTTTCAAGGTTGGTTCAGAAATGTGCCCATTATTTCATTTGGAATACATACACTCAGGTTATTCATGCTTAACAGTGCTACTCGTATTTTAACATTTAAACAGAGCTCTGTTAACGTACTTGGTTTGTATCTAGAGTTATAAATTGCGAAATTTAGCTTCACCAGCAGTTTTGATCTATTTCTAACAGTTTTCCGAGCCATATATAAAATTCGGATACAGCGCGTCAAAATAGAAATAGTTCGTTCTGAATTAGTTTAAAGATTTTTATTCCATGAAAGGCTTCTCCCTTTCTGTAAGGCCAGATTATTTCATATCGTTAGATTTAAAATAATACTGATACTGAAGACGTTTTTAAAATTTAATGCGATTGTTTTCTGTCATATAATATTTAATTCGATATATAAGAGAAACATAAAAACCAGTCTGAAAAATATTTTAGTGGAATTCAGTTTCTAAAATTAAACGATTTCGAGCTGACCGGAATCAGAATTAATAGCACATACATGCTGCATTTTGCTAATGCAGTAAATCTCTGACCACCTTTTTAATACAACATAATTTACCTTTTAATACAAGAAATAATGTGCAATTTAAGTATTCCTTAAAAATGTTAAAGACTTGCCCAGAAATTCAAATAGAAAACACCCTCTACGCTAACCCTACACAACACACATGTCTGAGACAAACATTCGATAGCCAAAATTTTATTTTGCACAAAATATAAATTTATATCTGAAACCGAAAATTTTAAACGAATATTAGTTGTTTAGGAAACGGCAAAATAATAAAGTTTTGTTATTTTTAAGCTACTCCATAATTCTGAAAACATGTATGCGATATGTGCCAGTACTTTTTTGTTGTTGTTAAAGACTTAAATAAACATTTAAAAATCTTATGTAGTAGATATATAGTAGTTATACACACATATACTCGTATGTACATACATTTAACAATGTGTTTTGTTAGCCTCTCATATTTTATGAGTTATTTTTGGTGGCAAAGTATAGGATTTTATCATGTTATTGCAGTAAGTGCTGACAGCAATTTTATTCATGAACAACTACACAATATGTAGAATAGAAAGAACTTCGTTCGTATAGACGAGTCTGTAATAACTAAAAATATTTAAAAAATAAATCAAGAGAAATAGTATCAAGTTCATGCATATGTACAAATATAGTATGGACATGTACGAGGCCTGCTCGAAAGCTAAGGTGGATTTTTAAATTTCATAATATACGTACAAGCGTTTTATTTAATATGTTGGAAGGCTCGTCTCGGACACATTCAGCCATTGGTTTTATTGAACTTTGAACTGTCTTGTATGTTCGAAATTTTTCTACTGTGGATTAAGGAAAATGTAAAGGATGTTCTATAATAAATGGAATTAAGTGCACGATATGAGTACAAAAAAATGTGAATGACGAAATTCAGAGACCTAGCATTTTTATTTGTTGGCTACAAAACTTAAAAAAATATATTCGAAATGCATCAATATAATGTTTACGTGTTTATGGAAAATTCAAACTTTTTATAAAACCCATTCTTTAATAAAATGATAGGCATACGAATTTATGTATCACAAAATATCTGCCCTCCTCCACTGTGCTGAGGGACACATAAAATTTCACAGTCATGATTTTTTTATTACTTCAGAAATTTAAGCACATTTTTCTTCTATTGCAGGTTACAAAACTAGATGATATTAGCCCTTTAATATTTTTGAATCGCACAAAGGCCGCCCTTAACTGCGCAGCCGGTTCCATGCAGGTGAGCTTGAGTTAATTTGCATAATTTATCTCCAATTTTAATAACTATTTGTTTATAATTCTACGAATTTACATACCCTTAGGTTGATATGAAATTTAATGAACCATTCCACGGTATTATACAAGCTGATTATGATCGGAGTAGTGCTTGTCGCGTTAATGGCAAGGGTGCACTATCGTACAGACTGGAATTGCCATTGAAAGGATGTGGCACCCTGCAGGTATTATTTAATTTTAAATACACATAAATCATGGAAATTAAATTGTTATTAATATCGTTTATCAAGAATCCAACGCGTGTTTTTACCAATAATATCATTGTGCGCTTTCACGCCAATTTGGAAATGGATGGCGACGAGATTATAACGATTGTATGCCGTTATCCACCACCGATACCTTCACTGCCACCAGCTTTACCAGCTCCCATGTAAGTTTCATGTGATATGGCGTACGAACAAATTCAAATTAACGTTTTATTTCAAGTCTTAATCCTATTGCGGCTGGCACTGTTGTCCAACCACCTTTGAAGGGCATTCAAATCCTTATGATTATTTGTGCTATTATGTTCCTGACGTTATTGTTGTTGGGTCTGGCTGTCTCATACTATTGTCTGCGTAGCCGTCCTATACCTGTGGTTCGTCGTCTTCCCATGTCGATGGGAAGTGGCTCAGAAATTACAAAACTTAGTGGCAGCAGTTTGGGAGGCATTGGAGACTTTGAAGGTGTTAAAATACCAAGAGCTCATGCTGCCTTAACAACGGTACACAGTTCATCGGGTAGTGAAGGTGCACTGATACCTTCCGACTATCCCAGCGAATCACATTCTGAAATTGAAGAAATCGATACGAGGTATGTTACTAATTTTTATAGAATTTAAAACTATAGTAAAGAGGCACTTTTGTTACAGATCATTGCCTTTCAGCTCGGCTGGAAGCTTCGAAAATCGTGCTTTTGTCCAAGAGACTTCAAGCATTTATAGCGATCATTATGGTCATACACAAGAGGTTCAGGCGGCCAATGCCGTCGCCACTGCCATACCTCGTCATCCCATTGCCATTAAAGAGTCTTCATCACCGAAGTTCGACGTTCAGGTACGTGTTAAGAAATCACCACCGCCACCACCATCTCCTCAAACTTCCGACACTGAGAGCGTAGCTACCTTACGTCCCGATCGCAATAACCTCTCTACTATTATGGAAACTCACGAAGATCGTGAAAGTATTATTACAATGGAATCACTGCCCGGCCAGGAGGAGACTGTTCACACACAATTTGTGTACACACCTGACATACATTCTGTGCCTCAACATTCTGAAATTACTATACCACCGCCACCACAACCCGTATTCTCCGTTTATACTCGTACGCATCACGAAGTTGTTGACGGACGTCCAGAAACCTGGTCTGACTATACAGATGGTCCTGCTGTCAGCGAAATTACCGACTTGACTTCTCATGCTCCGGATATACATTCAGTAGCCGAAATGGTTGACACTTCCCACTTTATGGAAACCGAGTACATACCGCCAGAGCCGCCAATTGTCATCAAGAAACCTCAAATTACTTCCCATACAGTGGATGACGTTTACTTGCGTACCATAACAGAAAAGAAGACTATTGAAGATATAGAATCTCACAAACGTAAGATAACCGAATACAAAGCCAAGACTAAAGCACTTCCGCCACCCATACCCGATCCAACCTGGGATGTTAAAATACGCAATTACCCCACCGAACGAGAGCAACAGCAATGGGAGAATTTCTCCGATATTTCTAGCGTTTCTGGTTTGACATTGACTCCCAAAATGGAAAGATCTGAACTATCACTGCCCCCCAAAGAACTTCCGCAGCAAATCCATGACAATAAACAGCAATTAACCAGTCCTCAGTTGGTAGGTAACATGAAACCTATTGAAATACCTCCAGCCGACAGGGCTGTTCCCAACTGGGATGTTTTGATACGAATCCTGGAAGAGCCTGAAATGTCTGATGCTGATGATGTCAGCTCGGTACATTCCAGTGTACATCCCTTGACGCGCTATCTAAGCTACGACGACAAGACTAGATGGAAAGAGATTATAACCACTGAGTCTTCTTTGCGTACCATGTTAACGGAAGCGGTCGTTAAGGAAGACTTCGAACGCATACGATCGGATACCAGATATGAACGCATATTTGAACCACAAACCTGGGATGTAATTATTCGTATACTGGCGCCTCCATCTGATGATGAAAGTGATGTGGAGCTTAGGGCACCTAAGCGCGGCAAGAAGGCTCAACCATGGGATACACGATCAAGACGCAGCTCTCTACCAACTCTTTATGAGTACGATAGTGATGGCGGTTCTAGTGTACGCACCATACGCATGGATCCTGCAATGCCCATCAATCCCAATACTTTTAACATGCAAAGATCCAGAAGATCTTCACGCACTTCGTACCACACCGATCACAATGATTTCCGCTCCATGTCCGAAGTGACAGTGGACTTCGGAAGATTAGATAACATGTCCAACGCTAGCTCATATTATCCCATGCAGTATGATGACGATGATGTGTCTGAAAGACGTTCGTTCCATAGATCTATCAGCCATCCTTCATTGGCACGATCAGGCAGTGAGTTTACAGAGCACTGGGCAGCACCAGAGGATATGTCTTCACCAGAGGGTACACCGGCATCAAGAAGATCACAAAAACTGGTAAGCCTCAATAACAATTCAGAGCCAAACAACATTTGAAAATGTTGTATTCTTTTAGGCCACTTTCCAGCCACGCGGAGTACCAGCACCGCCACCACCACCGCGTGCCGGTCGTATGGTAGCACAAACGCAGAGTGAATATGTGGAAACAAGACGTTCGTCATCGTATCGCACCGGTGTTGAGCCCAGACCCAGACCCAGAGAGTGGTAAAACACACAGAAGCTCAATGTAGATGTATAAAGCTAAGAAGCGGCAGGAACCGCTGCAATTAAAATATCCCACAAACTTCCAGCTTAATGCTTTTATACTCATACAGTCTCAAGTTGTCTTTGTGCATCTGTCCCTCTCATATGGGTTTTTCGAAATGCTCTAGTTTTTACACTGGTCTTAAATAATTACCGCTTACTTTTCTTAATTGTTTCTCTCGAATTTGCTTTTCTTGCTTATATAACACTTTGCTTTGCTTGCTTATCATCTAATGCTACTTATACACTGAGAGAAAATTATAATAATAATTAATTCTTAACACAAGTGCCAATTGACTCAAATAATATATAAACATAATTTAATATTTAACAAAATATAATAACTTCAACTATAAAATATTAAAATTTAGTGTGTAGACAAATAAAATAAATTTATGACTCCCTTATATAGAGATTAATAATAGTTTATATGAAGCAATACATGTTTAGAACTTTTTTATTGCAATTTTTCGTAGTCAAGCTAAAAAGAAGTATTGTCTCAAAACTTAATGTGAAGATGCTGAATTTTATAAAACCTTTATAAGCTTTAAGTTGTTAAAGAGTTTCAGGTCAGACTACTTAAACATTTTTCTATAATTTTTAATATTGTCTGCTAAAGATTTTCTGTATGAAGGCGTATGATTAATATTCACAGTCACTGGCAACACAAGTTATATCGACATTACAGTTACAACATTATTGGCCCCACAACTTGACTGCAATCGTCAGTAATCAGTAACAAATTTATATTTATGAAAGCGACTTTAAATAGACATTGACTCGAATTGTCTGTAAATTTTAAACGAAGTGCTATTTTAAAATCGTTTATTTTTTAATAAAAATTGCTAATCACGATAATTTGGATCATCTATCTGTCAATATAGCAAAGTCGAGCCAAGTGCTGTTACGAAAATACCATAAAGGAAATTTTGGTTTAAATGCAAAGAGTTGGTGAAGCTAAATATATTTTGTTCAAGGAATACAAAACTAGTTTCGAAAACAGCAAGGATTTTAAAATAATTTGATTAAATGAAGTGATTATTCGTGACATCAATAATAACTCAAAATAGCTTATCCCTTACAACTATGTGTTGTCTTATAGAAAATTTATTAAAATTTTTAACACTTCATACAACGAATCACTACATGACTACATTGCCAATATTAAGACTCTACGTTGTTTTAAAATAAGGTTCATTACAAAAATAATTCTACTGCAAAATTGACTTTTTGTCAGTTAAGCTTTTTTCCGGTTAATGGCTAATATACTGAATTCATTTCTTCTTTTTTTATTCAATATTTAGTTTTTTTTATTTCCTTTTAAAATATCATCCAACAGTCTCTTGATATGAGCTTTGACATAACTAATTTAGCGTGTTGACGGAATTACGTCCTTCATTCACACATTTCAAAACGATTTTAAACGCTAATTTAATCAATAAATCCTTAACAAAGAACACAAAAAATATGTAAGTTTTCAGAGAATTTTTTATTAGTTACGTGCTGTACATGTGGTCTTCTCCTGTTTCGTCTTTGTCTTATTATTCTCCACTAAAACTGTCACTATTTTTAGTAGAGCCAGACATAAAAAACATTTCTAAGAAAAATTCAAAATTAATAATAGCATGTCGCTGTGTGCACATACTGCAAAATTAACACCGACTTCTCATCCAGTTGATGGAGTTTTCAATGAAATTTGAGTAAAAAAAAATAAAACGACCGCCACAATGACTTTTGCAAGAAGTATGACTATTTTCAGTTACATAACGTTTTAAACAACAACAGCAAGCGGCCATGTTATAGACTTCAATTCTGTTCGAAAACAGAATCGTTTCCGTATTTTGATTCCTCAGAAAACAAAGAAGGAAAAAATTTTTGGGAATGGAATTTTTTAATTTCACATAATTTCATTCCGAAAATTATTTCGTTTATCGTTTTCTGTAGAACTGAAACGAATGCAAGTAAAAGCAAGTGAAATGGCTGAAATCAGAGAGGAAATCATGGCATTCAATATTTATAATTTACCAAAATTGGGGGAAAATTTTCTTTATAAATTCTGCTCTTTGGTAAATATTTTTTAATCCTCATAGGTATACTGCACTCCCAAACTCTTTTATTGCTGAAACACAAATATTTTGTAATGCAATATTTTTAGAATGTCTACGTTATCATTTTCCAAACATTTTTCTATATCTTTAAAAAAACAAATTCTTGCCACTTTTTCCCAAATTGTACTTATTAAAACGATTAAAAATATTCAGCATTTTCACTATTTAGCTTTGTTATAAATTCGGCTCTTCTCAATACATTCACCAAAGCTCTTTGAGCACAAATTAATCTAATGAATTTTTGGAAACAGCTGAATAGTGCCAAACTGTTCACTATATACATATATATTTTTTAAATTATATATAAATATTTTATCAACAGGTGATGGGTAGTTTAATGCAATGCGAAATTGTTATTTTTTTTTTTATTATAAATTTTAATATTTTATACTACACGAATTAAAAAGTATTAAATACTACCTTGAATAAAATATATTTTACAAATAAAATTTTAAAACCAATAATATATGAAAAACTTCTTTTAAGTAATAATTTAATATAAAAAAAAGAAAAGGAAAAATACCAGTAGCATGTTCTGTAATTAGTTAAATAAAACTTTTAAGAAATAGGCTACATTTTATAAAAAACAAAATACTTAATAACAAATACATATATTTTAAATAAAAACAATTCTATAAGAAATTAAAGAGAAATGTAATATAACACATTTAAAACTTTATACAAAAAATATGTGAATAAAATTTTAAACGAAAGTTAAATACTAACAAATGGGCGACTTTTATTATTTTTTACTCATGTTTACAATTCTGAGAAATCATGAATGCTGGAGCAGGAGCTATGTGCATCAATGAATGCTTTATTTTTGTTAAATCGGTTTTTTTTCGAATAGTTTTTAACAACTTTTTAACAGCATTATTAATAAAAGTTAAAAAAATGCGACCAAGATCACTGTTTGAGGTTAAATGAATGCATGAATCAGTCATGCAGTTGTATTTGGAGTGAAGAGATTCCTTGTATCCTGAAGAAGGCACCATTTGTTATGTATTATAAGCAATATTGGAAAGGTCACATTTAATTTAATTTATTGGAAACTCGACTCCGCTCATAATCAATACTTTCCTGATCTCAAATTAATATTTTCCTGATCGGTATTATTACGAGCACATGGCTAAAATAGGCAATAAAAGACATTTCAATATTTCATATTTATTTTCATAGCCAACGAGTTTATTTTTGTACAAAAAACTGTTACATTAAATTAAATTAATATTGATGGGATAGTTGTTCGAAACGAAAGAACAGCTTTTTTTGAAAGTCACTATAGTTTCATCATCAGTACCCATGAGTGTTTTCGTTTATCACCACTTAGTTGATTATGATAACAGTATTTATTTATACAATTTTTATTTGGAAATTGCATACCTGAAGTGTATCGACCCTATGGTAACATATTCTTATTTAACTTTTCTTCATGTTACTGCTATTGCGAAGAAATAGCATAAATAATTAAACTTTTGCTTTTCTGAAGACAGTCTTTTAAATGATGATTATGCATATAACCAATATTTGTTTCTGGTAAAATCATTATATTAGAAAAATATGACATTAAAACATGTACGTTTGGCCCATATGCCAAAAATTGGCAAATATATTAAAAGCAGAAGGATCTATTAATTTTTAAAATTATAAAAATATCATTCTTTGCCGCCATAATAATAAATAGCAGCAATTTATTTTAGTCTCAAGACTATTCAAATATCACTTTGAAAACTTTTTTACTTATGTCTAATATTACAAAAATTGGCCTATACGTATGAATTCTTTTGAACGTGTCTTAAAGCTAAAAAGAGCTGAAAAAATTGCATTATTAAATAAACATATATTTTGTTGTAAAAATTCAAAATATGAATCACACAATTTATAGAAACCGCTATTCTAGTTAAAAGAGCCTAGAAAATCTCATAAGTGTATAACCAATATTTGCTAAAAGTTTTTGAGCTTCTAGTAAAATCATTACATCAGAAAAATATTACATTCAGAATAGGAAAAGAGACATTTAGCGCATATGCCAAAAACGCCAAAAGCAGACATACTTCCTGAATTAAAAAAAAAATTATTCTTAACCTTCCTCTACCCTCGCTTATTTTTGGAACACATATACCCGCGCACGGTCTCACAGACCGAAAGTTTGAACTTGATGAAATACTTGTTTTTTGAAACAAAACTAAAAACAAAAGATTATTTTTTAATCTCGATGATATAACAAAAAAATGAAACCACGCATTAAATTTGTATTCACTTATTTTATTGATTTTTAGTCCTTAACAAATAAGCCACCAAAATCGATGGTTTTTTCTTAGATACTTCAAATACAAAACAAAAACATATTTCTTCTTCAAATAAATAAAAATAACTTATACCAACTTAAAATCATAATACTTAGTTAACTTATTTTTCCGACTTTAAACAAAAATCAGGGCATATCGCACTGCATGTTTTTTATGAAATACACCAACACGCTTGTCTAGTGCAAACGCCAAATCAACACTAAAACGGAGTTTGTAAAAAAAAAACGGAAGCTAACAGAAAATTCAACTTTGTAAAGTTTCTGGAAAAAAAAATATTAACGTAAAATCGTTTTGTCGGTCTCACAGACCAACACGCGGGTATGGGAAGGTTAAAGGACCCACACAACTTTTGTTTAAGATATCAAACAATCACTGCCAATAACTGGCAAATATTGCAAAAATTCTTATATGATAAAAAATTTTTACAACAGAGTTTGCAAGAATTTCAAATAGGTAAAATACTTATAATTAGGCTGCAGGTGTTTAAAATGGAGTAGAAGAAACATGCAGAAGACAGAATTTCAAAAGAACAATAACCACACTTAGAACAGATGTAATTTTTCTGCAAATAGGATATGGGAACAACTTTTTTCAGATTTAAATTATCTGCAACAATTTGTACATCAGTATTTGTAATTTTTATATTCCGTTGACTTTAATACAAACAAACTTTATGCTGATTTATATTTTTTTATCTTGATTATTTTTCTTTGTAACAATTAGGTAAATATTATCCCCCATATTCATAAAAAATAAAACTTATTTGAAATCTGTTTTAAGAAAATTTTGTATGGAAAAATTTTATAAAAATACATTTATATATTTTAGATATGTTATCCTATAACAAAATCATGTCTATTACCATAATCCATCTGCATATTATTTAAAGTTTCGTACCTTTACAATTATAGCACAGTACGGAGTACGTGATTGGCCTCAGCCACTCTCCAACTATTGTTGTCAATTTTATAGAGCTCATAAATAACAGTTTCGATATGATATATACAATTCCTTTGGACTATAACTGACAAAATTGGCTTAGTTTTCAAACAAGCATATAACAATATCATAAGAATAACGTTTTATAAGGCTAAGCGCAGCCTGGTGCAAGTGGTATGCATATGTTTTCTCTTGGGAATACTAAACAAGTGCAAGGAGTTCAAAAACTTAATAAAACACAGCATTTTCGGAATACATCCTACACAATTCGGATTGTCACACACTTAAACACTATATATCGTACTCATTAAGATAAATTTAGGGGAGTGAATAGTATATTTTTTGTTACAGAATTTTTGTAATCAATTTGACAGTATATATATTATTATCCAAAATACTATTTTACCATTGAAATTTAATACTGCGCTGGGTCAATAAGTCGGTGAATTTTTGAATGAAACTTCGACTTTTATATAAAAAGTTATTCTATTTTTAATCTTGGTCACCTTTGAGTTCTACACACTTAGCCCATTGTTTCTCCAATTTTTTTTACTTCTTCCAAAAAATAGAATCGATGTTATTAAAATATGCATTGTTTATGAGATTATTTCGTCGTTGAAGTCAAATATCTCTCCATCGAACAATTTCTCCAAGTTTGGAAACAAGCAATAGTCATTCGGAGCCAAGTCTGGAGAATAGGGTGGGTGAGAGAGCGATTCGTAGCTCAATTGATGGGTTTTTGTCATGAAAACTGTACATTCGTGCACGATTGATTGTGACCAAATGCAGCAGCCATCTTACGGAAAGCTTTCTCATATCCAAGTGATTATTCAAAATGCCTATGGCCGATCAATATGCGATCGCTACGACCATATCATGATTTTTTCAATTGTTTCGGCGTTCAGACGTTTCAGTATTTTCCGCGCTTGAACGGCCACATCGAAATTCAGTACAACTCGTCCATGCCATGGAAACAGATGGTACAGAGTTACCGTAATACTTATCAAATTTATCCCTGGATTGGCAGATGGCTTTTTTCTACTTTCTTCTTAAAACTCGCAGTAGTCTGTTATCTACAGCTACCAAACACAAACTAAATAACGCTGCCTGTTGATAGGAGCAATACCATATCAATTAAGACGGTAAATTCATATATTAGCGCTTACAGCAAATTTAAAATTAATTTTAACTACAAAACTTGTTTAACTTTTTCAAACAATTCAAGTTATTATATTGGGAAATCATAACCGGATACGAATTTTGCAATCACCACAGTTTGAGAATTACGAGTTGTATTCATAATAATATGAGCAATTTAATGTTTCGGAGCTTACTTTCGTCATGTAAAATATAAAGGAATACAAGTAGCGTGACACTAGGTTTGCGGAAAATCTATTTTGGTAGGAAAAAACACTAACACAGAAACGCACTATTACAAACAGTGACCAAAACACATACATATATGGTTATAAGCCTGCAATAGGACTAATGATATTACGTTTCATTTCAACTTAGTTTTACTGACTGGCTTACTACGTCACTCGATATCGTTCTGTTTAAAAAATACACATGAAACAGAAACAAAATGTACAAACTTGTTTTTGTTTTAAACGTATTTACTCGACAGTATGATATGGAATGGCATCGTGGGGCAGGCAGTTAATCAAAAATTCCGCCATGTGAGATTCTTTCTACAACTATTAAGTTTCAACATTCCAAATAAATGCAAGTTTCCTGTTTCTGATCCTATCAGGGTGCCTGAAAAGTAGTTATTGTAACTCCTTGTAACGAAATAAAATTCTTTAGAAAAATACATGGTATTTTTTATCAAACAGTATCATTTAATTAGAATAAATCTGAATCCCTGCTATTTGTAGTTAATTTTTTCCTACCTTGAGAAATAATAAAAGAAAAACAACTTAATGCAATAGTATTGTGTAGCGTATAGTCCTCTGGGCATCACAATGGGCCTTTTATGGCCTCCAAGTGTTTTTCTTCCTTACTGCGGGCAGCCCTTCTAATCTAACCTAATGCAATAGTACAAATTCTGTGATGTAATAAGTATTTAAGATGGAATATTTGTCAAAATACAATATCGTCTGTAGAATGCTATGAGAAAAACCACTAGATCTCATAGGATAATGTTTGTAAGAAAAGCTTTGTAAGAAAAAGTTTTTTTTGCTGCAATATGAGTAGTGCTCTAATGAAATATTATTTTGTAAATTTAATGTGCCTTAATTAGTTCCATTTGGTAGAAAATAATAATGAAGAAACTTAATTTTGGTTCGAATGTATATAATTAATTTTAGTTGCAGATATAAACATCTAAAAATGCATCCTACAACTCCAACGAAAGCGCAGTGAGTTAAACCAGCACGAACAGATTAGAGTTTTGGTTTTATCCATTGCAATAGCACAAGGCTTGGTATCTTATGGTATGAATTCGGACTCGGAAATTTATAGCAGCTAATCGGAAAGTGTCAGCTTGCTTGAAGCACGATCACAGCCAAAAAGTTTGAGGACCTGCAATATTCCAAAAGATCACTTACCGAAAATTTTACGCTTCTTCTATGATAATCTATTTTGATTAGTTATTACACTAGTATTAGTTCGGTTGACATCATTTTGTTTTCATGGAAACAAATTTTTTACTATTCCACTTAAAAACCTTCATTTTATGATTATTTTTAACTATTTAAAATAATAAGATATTTTTGTAATTAGTTGTGTTTTTTAATAAAAACTATTTGCTACGATTTAATTTTTGTAGATTATAGTCATAGATGAAGAATACCATAAAATAAAGCAACCAAACTTTTGTTTTCCTCTCAAGGTGCAAATACATATTAAGCCGACGTTATGCAAATCGTTTCGTTTAAGCAAATGAGTTGATGTCGAAAATTGGAAAACCCGACAATTAAAAATTACTTTCATATTTATATACCTTCAGCAGGTAATAGATTTTTTTTCCTTTTCTATTTACATATTTATTTCAAATATTTTTGCTTAAGAATTTCATTTAAATTTTTCCCTCTTAACCAGGAAATCACTTCAATACCGAATACATTCAAAATATAAATGTAAATGTAAGACTAAATAAATAATATAAAATTTTGTTTTTCGTTTTACCCTATTGTATACTTTTATTGTTAACAAACTGTACACTAATTGTATACAGGTAGAAAAGTAAAATAGATTCATATCGAAAATATTTCTTTGTTGTGTATTCTATAAATTTCAAAGCTTATGCTATTGCTTGTGCAATTCTCAATTCTTTTGTGGGAGTTTATGTATAGGCGGAGAGGTTTTGTTAGTTTGCAAATAATGAAATGCAGACATAAAAACGTACTTGACCACACAACAAACAAAGCATTATGTTTAAAAAACAATGTTTTGTTAACTTTTTACTATGAAATATTTTATATAATATTTATTAACATATGCATATAAACATAAAAATTATATTAAGTATTTTATGTTTTATTATAACACTTTTAATATTTATTGATAAGTGATGTTCTTTGCGTACCATTTTTACAACTAAACACAAAATAATGCTTAAACATAATAGTCCTCAAAATTTTCTTCCACTCTTAACAAATAAAAAGTTTATACAAGCAAAAATGTATATAAAAGGGCTTACCTGGTTCAAAAAATTTACAATGGGACGCATAGAGTGTCGACTTTAATTTCTTCTGACCCAATGCGTTTTCTTAATGGTTGGAAATAATATTTAAGAATCTGTAAGAGAACAAGATTTTGAATATATAAATATAAATATGCTAAAGTATTACTAAAGCTAAAGTTGAAATTTTCTAGTAAGAAGCTTTTGCTTTAGGCCAGTTTAAATTTTAAACTGTAGTCATAAAATCATGTGTCATAAAATAATATTATAAAGCACATGAACGATGTGAACAAACCGTCATAATTCAGTGAACTATTTCAAAACTAGATCATTTATAATTGGTTGCTATCAAGGGAAAAAATTTAAACATTTCTTTATGCCGACACCCTGAATTCCAAAATTTTGAAAAACCATTCTTAAAGGTCATACACGACATTTCCGCGATAATTGTTAACATCAGCAAAATATATTTTTAATATAAAAAGCCATCTCTGTCAATAATTGGCAAAAAATTTCTTAGAAGTTAAACTATTGCAAAAATTGTTGTATTATAAAAAGTTGGCAAGGCAAGAGTTTGCAGACTTGTAAATAGGTGAAATGCTAATAATAAAAGTTAGACTCTTTAAGATATTTCAAAATTCAAAAAAAAGAGAGAAGGAAGAATTTTAAAAGAACAATAACAGGAACAGATTGTTACAAGTTATTTTCCTGCAAACAGGATATATAGGAAGAACTGTTTTAAGATTAAAATATTCTGCATTATTTTTAATATCAATATTTGTAATTTTTTTATATTCCGTTGACTTTAACACATAGCAACTTTATGTTGATTGCCATATTTTTCTTTTTATTTTGGCCTTGAGAATTTTCTTTGTGACAATTTCCTCCAGGTTATTATTATATAGCTTAGATATATTTTATTATATACCTTCTTGGCCTTACAAATAAAGCAAAAATGTATGCCCTCTGATTCACAAATTTGCACAAGTGAAAAACTTCCTTTAAAGAACACGTGTTACTTATTTGTACTTTACAACTTCGAATGCCAGCGTAGTTGTTGTAGTATTTGTGAGTAAAGTATTTGCCACAAACGCATACCAACAAGAGAAAGCGTTAAATTGTTGAACATCAACAAACAAAAAGTTTCATGGCTGTGAAAGTAGAAATAACAGCAGGATGGGTGAAACATCATCCAAAAGGTAAATGAGAAAATTGTCATACAGCAGTATGTACAAATATGTGTGTGCTTGTGAGCTGCTCAAAAATATGTGTGTATGTGTTAATATGGGAACAACTACATTGCGAATGTAGGACAGAATGAAACACAAAACAAAGATACTGAAGAATTTTTCAAAGCCACTACAGCAACAGGAGGATATAGTTCATGATCTAAATGTTTTTACTATTTCGGTTTAAGCCTGCTGCAACAGTTGTTTTCACGTTCAATTTCAAGGCAAAACCACATGGTTTATTTTGACTTAAATGATTAAAGGAGAATAACCTTGAAAAGCTTTGTCTGCCATGGAATAGAAAAGCTTTTCTCATGTTCGAATTTCAAGCAGTGAACAGACATTGCACGCACTTTTTCAAAAGCCAAACCATGTAAATATACAATCAGTTCTGATTTAGCCAACGTGATGTGAACACGCAACTCGGAAGATATACCCACAAGGGATGTGCTTAAAATGTTGTTAATGTAAATAACAAAAAAAGAGATATTTGTCTGTTTTGTAAAGGGAAAAGTAACTGAAAAATGTCAAAAAATATTTAATCAAAATAGCTGTAACTATTTTATAGAAACTATTAAAATAAATATTATTTTTAGAATTGTATACAAATATAATACTTTAGTATTGTTATTGTGTAATTTGCATAAATTAAGCAGAACCATAATCGCTGTCGTATATAAACAATTTTAATTGTAATTGAATTTTTGTAGAATGGACTTTGATATACAAATAGCATGTGAATAATTTTCTATAGTGTTAGAAAAGGAATTAGCTTGGTATGACTTAATTAAAATATATAACACTAACATAAAAATATTAAATAATAAAACGTCATTATTACTTTTAAACTACTTTAAACATTCACTATCGTTGTAATCATTTTAATGCCAGGAGGTAAGTGTCAAATAATATTTTAGTTTTTGTTACGCATCATAAAAAGGATGTTGCTGTAATTTGTATATAATATTGTTTTTAATATATAAAATATCGTAATAGAATATATTTTACACATACCTACATCGCTATGTAAAGGGTGTTTTTTATAGAGTGACACAAGTTTAAATCATAACAAAACAATATCAATGAAACGGGCTTTATGGGAAATCAAATTTTACGAAATTAATGTTTAAATATGATTTCTGCCATGTGGCCAATTTCCAACAACTCAAAAAATTTTCCATAAAGTAGAAGAACATAAATCCAGTTGATGAGAACGGTGAGGAATTGATTGATCATCTTCAATGCTTTCCCGCACAGCGGTTGACCGTGGACAGAAGAAATTAACAACTCTACATTCGATTTTACCATTTTCACTCTTTGGTTATTAGAAATCAACAAACATCAACGCAAATTTTTATTTTTCAAACTTAATAGATTTTTTATTAAGATAATAATTTTTATTCATACTCAAACCTATAATCTGAAAATCATTTTTTTAGCAGTTTGATGATCATAAGAATATTCCAAATTTTCCACTCTTAATAAAATCACTTGAATTTAATAAAAATTATTGAACTTGAGTCTGGAAAAATATTATCTTAATAAAAGAAATCAACAAATTTTTTTCTAAGCGCCGCATAGAAGGGTCAAATGCCGTTTTTTCACAGATTTGTTAATATCTCAACAACAACAAAATATTACGTGGATACTTCTGAAACCAATCAGAAAAATTTTACGGATATAAAAGTGGGAAATCCGCTACCTCCATATAAAATATTTATTTACTGTGCTGTATCTATAGAACTACAGTAGTTATATGAAACTAAATTCAGGCAAGTTATTTGTAAAAAAAAACTGTCATATGGCATTATGATCATTATATCAACTAATAATGGGAGGGTGACTAAAAGAGGACTTTCCCAACATCTGCCCCTAAAATACTTCAGATACGAACAATTTAAGAATTTATTTTCAATTATTTATTTTAACTCTGTTAAAAAAACAAAAATAACGATTTTTATTTCAAAAAGTTAAGAATAAAAATATTTTAAGAGGCTTAATTTTTATTCATCATCTCATCATCATCGAAGCTTTCATTAAAATCATAGACATCATTCTCATCTTCATCATCATGTCTAATTAGGTCCATAGCCTCCTCTAGCAATGTACATATGTATGTGCCCCCCTTCTCAGCAACTAACGCATGCTAGAAAGAATAGGATCAGAGTTTTACAAATGATAATTTACAGTATCTTCAATAGATTTTTCACGACTGCACTTTCTTAAATGAACTTCCCCATATTTTTTGAAATTCGCATTTCTAGCTTCTTGCGCTTCTTTTGATGTTGACCAATAGGTAAAAGAGTGTGAATAAAAATTTGTGGTGCGTAGACAAAATAGCTATACAAAGTAGGAGTCATATGTATGATTCAACTAATTTCTGAAATGCGCCGATGGGCAATGTATTTTTCTCGCAAATAATGCTAAATTGTGCAGGCTTTAAAATTAACTGACCCCACTTAGCAAGAGGCTGCTAACAACAGAGAATTTGTGAAGAAAAAGCGCAAATAATTGTCCTATTTTTGATATTGTCTTTTGGTTGACGTCGATAAATATTTAAAAAAAATTAATATATACCCGGACTTGATGACTGCATAATAAGATTTATTAATTTTTTGAAATTAATCATTGTAAGCAGTATTTATTTGGGTAATTTTTTTTTACTTTTTTTTAGTCACCACACAAATATCGTTACATATTTTACATTATTTTTTTCTTGATGGTGAAGATTTTTTTGCTCTCTAAGTGGATACATTCATTTTTCACGATACTTGAATTTTTTTTTTCAATTAATCCGCAAAATTAGTACCTTTGGCACCTTTGGCGCCGCTCAGAATTAAAGCTCTGCAGCTTAAATATGCCGCTTATTTTATGGCTTCGTCTACAGTAGTCTGGTGGAAGATGTAACGACACGCAATAGCCAAAGTCAGTAGAAAATTAACTTCCAGGAGTTAGCTTTCAAGCCTTGATCATTAACCAAGCACTGGTACCAAAAACTCCAGTATGCCCCTGGAGGCTATATCGATATTGCTCGCCAGCAAGGACGATATCACAAACCTGTTTGATTGTGCTGGGAATATCACTGTTAACATAGGGGTAATTACGAAATCTTGGCGGACTTTCCTTCTTTATCAACAAAAACTGGATGTTTGTGGTGAGATCTACTTCAGGAGTCCACGTGATGGCTGCAGTTTGTCTTAAAATCCGCTGATAGTAATGTTGAGCAAGGTTTATTTAATGCTCGGGCAGTGCTAGTAGCTTTCTAGGCAGTCTTCTCAATCAATAGTAACAATTCTTATGTGCTGGGAATTCATAAGAAGCTACAATGGCGATGCTGCAAAATCTGGTTTTGGCGAAGCCCAGTGCGCCTCGTAGACGCCTGTCTCGCTGGTTATTAGCTGGTTTGTTGAGTCATGGGCTAAAGCTTTTCGATGGAGTCTAACACCTCAACAAGGTGTTCCATGCATACGAACTTGCCACCTGTGCAAATTTGATAGGTCGCACTGATAAGACTTTCGAGTACGATTGATGGTGTTTAAGGACATTTAAGTCACAAAAGTTTTCATACGACCATCAAGTTAGGATTTGAAGGAAGATACTGAAGTAAATCTTGAATACACTTTTCATTATCTCCAATAAAAATGAAATTTGACATCGCATTTATCGCTTCGATATCTTATTTTAATACAGATTAATGAAAAATCGAAGTTAGCAAAGTCCTTTTCTAGTTGGGGCGACCATGTCTGGATAATCATTCTCATAATGGAGCAAAAAGTTAAAAAATGGGACATGAAGAAAGTAATCAAATGGCAACACGGGTATAAAAAAGTGTGTTACCATCGGCTTGATATAATTCTCGTATACAATCTCCTCACCTTTTAAGCGGTGACAAACAAAAATGCACATGAGTACTGATGATGAAAGTGTACAGGGTTTCAATGACAGCTGTTCTGTTCTGCTATGTACATTGAATAATTAAAAACTAATTTTGACTTTCCTTTGTGCCATGGAACACCAACAATTTTTTTCATATTTTGATGGTTTTGTTAATTGTTTATTATTGTTAAAATAAAAGAAGATATAAGTTATATTTTCTTAAAGTAGCCACCCAAAAGAGTGGCGAAGTATTAACTCCATTAAAGGAATTCTTATCTTAGTAACAAAATTAATACGTTCGGTAAATAAAGTTTACATTCATGTTTAACAAAACGAGGACACACGTCTTGTTTACTCTTTAATTTTCAATTGTTGACCAAGTAAATTTTTCAATAGCAGGATCATGAATAACAAACAGTTTTTGATCTCAGCAGCCGATGACTCTGGGAAAAGAAAAGAAAAAATAGTTCTCATATTGTATTTCGTTAAAAATTTTGTTTAAATAGTTAATATTCTTAATGAATAGTACCGCCGTGGAAAGTGGAAATAGTTGGGCCGAGAACGCTGATGAGGTGGCGTAGCGGTCTCGAAATCAGTACTGATCACTTCTGCTAGTTTGATGATTTAAAATATTCTAGTATTCCATTCTGAATAAAAGTTACTTAAATTTAATATGAATTCATAAAAAAATGGAAATCCTTATCTTAACAGGAAATTATAAATATATTAAAACTTTTTATATAAAAAGACCATAAGCTTAAAGAATTGTTACTAAAATAAAAATTGCGTGAACATTTTGAAGTATGTGTATAATTGACAGCAAATAGCAGCAGACTGATCCCCTTGTTTAATAAAAACATTTTCACACGAGCCAGAACATGTTTATTGTTTTTCGCATAATAATTTTTACTTGGTACGAACATTTAGCTAGAACCTAAACATCGTAGGGGACTACCGGTAAAAATAAATGTATAAAACCCAAACAAAAATTGAATTATGTTCTTATTTCATATTATCAACTGCTCTAGTTTACATGCCCTTCTTGTAGGTAATCTTAAAAAACAAACAACTTCTTTGCTTTCCATTTCCAAATGGAAAAAGGACTGTTAAAATTTGTTTGTCTCAGAATGTGGTCTAAAGTGCGTGCTTATCAAAAATAATTTACGGGAAAACATGGAGAAGGGAACACGCTTTACGCATTTAACATGTTTGTGTGTTCGTAAAAAATATCAATTTTATAATGTAACATTTCGTGTTGTTATTTAACATCTCATATGAAAGACATATGGCACATTAATATTTTTATTCACAATTTTGTTAAATTTTATACGACCGCAAGGCTTAGGAAAAACATACTTATACATTGTGTAAATATGTATTCTTATAACGTTGCGAAAAACAAATATTAGAATCCCAATACACAAAACAAATTGATAAAAATAGAATTTATGAAGCAGAAATAAGTATTTTTAAGGCTTCTTAGCATCCAATAAACAAATAAAACTGAAATTGATATAAATACGTGTGTATGTATGTGTATAATATGTTAAAGTTTTACTTTATTACTATGTAGTAAGTATTCCAAAGTATTTTGATAAAATTCCTGGAAAACAACTAAATTCTGGATTTAAAAGTATTTGTGTTGTACCAGCATTCATTGATCATTCCCATCCGCGTTAAAGAAATAATGCTTATGTATTCTTAATATAATGGTATGTCTCACTTTATTATTTATAAATATGTACTGGTATTCATATTATATAATACCATTAACCACGGCGGTTAACCACGATGATGCTTTTTATGTGAATGCATAAGTCAAGGGAAAGGATACAGAAAAAAAAAACAGATTAACAACATCGTCGGCATACAGTCTTAGTCACCTGTTGGCACCTGCACCGATGATACTTTGCAAATTTACAATACAAGGCATTCAACGAACCAATAAATAAATGTAATACAATTATACGTCATATAATTAGAACTCGTAGTTGTATAATAAGAAAAACATAGGGTTTCAAAAGGAATTTTTTTCATACCCTTTACAAAAAAGTGAAAGGGTATATATAGGTTTGTCATTCCATGTGTAATTTCCTCAATATTAATATGGGACCCCAGACCGTATAAGTTCTTCGGATTATTATAAATTTTTTGTTTGTTAATTAAACCTATTTGCCACTTTGAGAAGAATTAAATTAAAATATATCTTAGTTAGACCTAAAAACAACCACGTAAAAAGTTTCATGGAAATTGGTTAAAGTTTTCGGGTACCGGACAGTAATGGGTTAACTCGCTTCCGCAAGTAGATTTCCGTTCCAGAAGCCAACTAGGAACCAATTAGTAAGACCTTAAAAAACACACAATTTTATGCACTAGCATTAGAGTTTTTAATAATATAGCATCATTAAATCAACTTGTTATTTTAGAAGAGATTTCTGAAAATTGCCGTAGGAGTCAACTGTTAATTATACCACAATATTATTTGGTTTTGGCTATAAATAATTTTAAATCAGAAATGAAATATATACAAAATCTCTCACAAAGTAAATTTTCTTAGGGTTTTAACATTAATTTTTTTAGTAGTTTTTCTTCGCATAATTTATTTCATTTTATTGGTATTTTATCGATTGGATCAAGTCGGCGTCGTTGTTAGAGATTTAACTTTCTGTCATGAAAAAATGCCCCGAAAGCAAGGGCGTATTTGTTGTTTTATCTTTATTATTTATTGAAAACAAATTTATGTATGTAGGTTACTACTGGATCATTATTTTAATTATTTTTAGTCCTGTGCCTTTGTTTTTGTTATTGTACATAAGAGATGTGTATTTTTTTCTACAAAAACTCAATAACTTATTCAAACATGAAGTTGGTATCAACATAAAATAAGTTTAAGGGTAACAGAGATGGCAAGTAAATATATCTGAGAGGGGGTAGGATGATGTGGTAGTAGGTCTAGATTTTAATTAACTGTTATGGTTTTCTTTCTTAACAAGAAGTTAAAACTAAATACTTTTTTTTAAATTTTGATATATTAATGCCAAGTAATTTTAATTATATACTATGCATCTTATATACACAACTATTGGTATATAAAAGTAAAATCATTGTGTTATCGAGTGTACCGTATCCTAAACCGTAAAAGACTGTAAATTTTTTTCTTTTTTATAGGAAAAACGTAATCAAATTTAATTATTAGCAGCATCATTTTGGAATCCAAACTCGAAATCCAGCTCCGATTTGCTCTTATTTAAATAAAAAAAAATTAATAAAAAACAAACATATAGAAAAAGATACACATGTTTTTTTTAATAACTACTTTATAAGCCATGAAGTCGCACTTAGATGCGACTCATTGTGCAAGAACTAGGAAAATTGGTTACGGGACGGGGTATAGAGGAAGTGCATCTGTTTCAACTCCCGAAATTGAACGTAGCAGAAAAGACCTCTGCAAGAAAGTTATTTCACATAGAACTGGGGGCAAATTACAGCACTCGATATCGAACGAAATTTGTATTTAAATTGTATGGAAAGTTTGCTCCATATTGAATGCGGTAATTTGGCCCCTGGGGGTCAATTCTGGTTCTGTGAAAACGTGAAATGAAAAAAAACTTTTCATTTTCGTTTTCATAACAACTTTTCATAACACTTTTCACATTTACACAAAATGCGATTCCCGTTCATGTTATGAAAAACTGTTTCATTCCAGTTGTATCCATGAAAATACTGTAACCATGCTATATAACTTTCAATGTCACTTACAGAGGGCGAAGTTTAAAAGTTTCGAGTGCGGCGTTAGGCCGCATACACAATTTTGTAATTTTTTGAGCCGCCGCCTTAATGTTCATCTACTGTTGGTTGAGTTTTTGAATATGTTAAGCATTTTGTGTCTAACTTAGTTATTATTAAACAAATATTAGCACAATAATATAAAACACTAAGTATAATTGCAACTATCTAGTATTAATACATTGCAAAGGGAAGCTATTTTCATACACATATTTAACAATAAAACATATGTAACCATTGTTACAATCGCGCATACATGTAAATATATATATATATATATATATATATATATATATATATATATATATATATATATATATATATATATATATATATATATATATAAATATATATAGGTATATATACATATATATATATATATATATATATATATATATATAGGTATATATACATACATATATACATATATATATATATATATACATATATATATATATATACATATATTATATACTAGCAGGCCCGCCCGGCATTGCTCGGTTAATTAATTGGGTGGAGTGGTGCGCTCTTTTGTTTGTAAGAGATCTTATTATATTTTATGTTTCGTTCTCAAAAATCCCTTTCATTTTATACCCATATAACGTGATTGGAAAAAAATAGTGCTCCGCTATTTTGAAGCGTCCACCATATTGTTTTTGAAATAATTTCATTATGTTTTATACATCCTTTTCAATCCCTCTCATTTGATACCCATATCATCGGGGTAGATAAAAAGGGATGGTCCACATCTTTGGGGTATCCGCCATTTTGGTATCCTATGTCAATCTCCTGACTCTAAGCTAAGTTCCCACCAATTTGCAACCAAATCGGTTAAGTCGTTCTTGAGTTATAAATAGTGTAACTAACACGACTTTCTTTTATATATATAGATATATATCTATATATATATATATATATATATATATATATATGTATATATATATATATATATAAATATATGTGCATATATATATATATATATATATATATATATATATATACATGTGCACACACACTCATGTACACACACATACATAAATAAATATATATATATATATATATATATATATATATATATATCTATATACATGTATATATATATATATATATATATATATATATATATATATATATATATATATATATATATATATATATACATATATATATATATATATATATATATATGTGTTTGTACGGCAATTAGTTTAGGTAAGCTGCCGCTAAATAATTGTTAGTAACCGCCGATGCTAACTTAACCTCTACTTCGGGTTCTGAGTAATTGTCAAATGAAAAAAATAAAAACAAACTCGCACGCATTAATGAATAAAAATAAAAAAATTATATCCACTTCTTTCAGAACAATTGTACAAAAAAAATAATAATAAAGATTATAAATAAAAAGTTAATGGTAATTTATATACATATACACATTCGTATATATATATATATATATATATATATATACATATACATATATATATATATATATATATCCATATATATATGTATATATATATGTGTGTGTATTTATGTATATATATATATATATATTTATATATAAATGTATATATATATATATATATATATATATATATATATATATATATGTATATAGATGTATATATATACATATATATGTATGTATATATATATATATATATATATATATATGTATATATATATATATATATATATATATAATGCATATACATACATATAAAAGAATAGAAAAGTTAATGAAAAGCATTAAAAGTTAAATGAAAAATATTAAAAGTTGAATGAAAAGTATTAATAGTTGAATTCACTTTTTTAAAAGTATTTCCATAAACTGTTGCGCGTTTTCATCTTCTCCATTGTTATCACGATAATAAATTAAGTGAAAATTTTTTTTTCATATGAAAACTTTTTGACAGTTGTTTACACAGTTGCATTGAACCAGAATCACCATTGTTGTGCAAATATGAAAAAATTTCGTTTCATTCCGCCTGTTTTTTACATTATGAAAACACATTATTCTCCTTACGTTTTTTCATAGTACGCGAATCAGAATTACTATGAAAAGCTGAAAAAACTTTTCATTTCACGTTTTCACAGAACCAGAATCGACCCCCTGGTTCGACTAAAGAAAGAGTTCTCTCTGTAATCGGTTGATAATAGGTTATTTTAGTTATTGATTGATCAGTAAACCTCTTAATAAAGTTTCTTTTATAAATTAAATAATTTAAATAAATAAAAAAAAAAACTATTAGTAAAAAGAATCTTAACAACAATTCTTGTACTATTATCAGTTATTTCAATAGCTTAAGGAGATATTATAAAAAATATTTTAGAAAAATAATATGACTAAAATGTTTAGGATTTAAGCAATTCTTTTCTTTCGTTTTGTAAAAGTTGAATTAAAAAAAAATTATTTTACTTATCGTAGATTTTGGGGAAATCGGTTGCAACCCACAATACGCAATATGTAATTTCTCAGTAGTTTTTTTGATTTCTCCTAACATATAAAATCTTCCATTACACCAACAGAGTCCTATTTTATAATTTTAAAATTGCAAATGTTTAATCTTCTAATTATTTCGGTTGTTTTTGCTAAAATGTTGTTCGTATTGAGCGTCTTCTGTTGTCAGGTCGTCATCTGGCTCATCCTAGCAAAGATCAGTACCGAATATTCTGCAAAAAAAATTATTTCTGAGTTGCTTACATTTTGTTTTTACACTGCATTTTCAGAATGTATTGCTAGAAGAAAATATGCCCGTGTGGAGGTATAAGAAAAGTGTATATAAAATTTGAATTCGTCTCTATTAAAACAAATACTTAGATTTTTAATAAAATTGTTGGCAATAGCCTGATTTGCTTTTATTAAATTAAAGTCAAAAAGTCAATAACTTACTTATGCTCAATTAGAGTAGCAAAGCCTTTACTCAGTTCTTTTAGGGCTACTCTCAAAAGCGTCAAAGCACTATTTAAGTTTTCAAAAACTCGTTTATCCAAATCAAAATAAGCTAGAATATGACACACACATTTGTATACATATGGAAAGTTTTCCACAAATTTGAACAACGGCGACCAACAATTCAGTTAGGATTTATAAGCTAATTTTCCGAAAATTTTTCTAATTTCAGGAGACATGATAAATATTCCAAGGTAGTCAACATCAGTTTTCAATTATTCAACTTACATAGCCGAGCAGAACACTTATTTTCGAAAGTCATCATCAGTACACATGTGTATTTTGTTTGCCGCCTCTGATTAGGTGACGTAATTGAATATGATAGTTCTTATTTATAAAAATTTTATTACGAAATTGCATACGAGAACTGTATCAAACCGATGGTAGCACATTTTTATTTAGTACCCGTGTTGTCGTTTACTTATTTTCTGCTTGTCCCATGTTTTTTTTTTTTTTTGTTTCATTACACCTAAGCCACAATTTTTTTGTTTGAATTTTTTTAAACTTAATTACAGTTTTCATTTATTTGTTAGCTCAAGCCAGTAACTTAAATTTATATGTAAGTATTTGTAATGCACATTCTTATTTCCATGTTAAATGCAGCTAAGATTTACAGGTTAATTGTTCAAAAATTTCTTTAAACTCCAAGGCAATATTTTACATCATAGTTTGTTGTGTTTTCTAAATATTTCAAAGTTTACTATGCTTTTTCTTAAGTTTGTGCATAATCCCAGAGATTTTGTTGTTTTTAAATTGGATTTTATATGATAGACATACAACCCATAAAAAACAAAGCATGTACTTATCTAAATCATAAACAATCAAAAAAATATTTTGCAGTTATTATCGCTTACGAGATTTAACATTTTAGCTGACTATATATTGTTTGTTATGTTGTAGAAATCAGGCATACAGTTTATAAATGCTTAATTTTCCTGTTCTTCTTCAAAGTTCATAAGAACAAAGACGAGTTGGAAAAGTTTTCCAACATGACGGTTAAGAATTTATTGATGAGCTGACTCAACGGAATTCCAGCACGCAAAATGCTTATCGCCGCAACAAAGAAAAAATAAATACTGTTAAACAGTACAGCTTGTTAATATATTGGAAGAAGCTAAAATGTTATACCCGTGCACGTATATCAACCAGATCATTAAAATTACGATGCATAAGGAATGATTTATTATTACCCGGTTGTCTCAACTTTTGTATAGGATGGTATTTTAACATTTCCGCTTTCTTATATTTGAAGTACATTTCCTTTAATTATAATACTGGCCCCTTTAAGTCTTATTTATAGCAAAATTATGGGCAATCTCATTATTTTAAGTTATTTGCTTTTAACGGGTATTGGAGGAATATATCATTTTTTATATTTTTGCTCCCAAATTGTATTAAAGGAAGATGTTATGGAGGCTATGCACTATAAACTTTATATTTTTTAATGCATTCTGCTTTAATTGTACCATGACATATGACGCCAAAAAAATGCATACTACATTGTTATAGGTGCTGGAATTTGATTTCGTCGTAGGCAGTCACTACGGCAGAAAGTCACCCACTATAATAATGTCTAAGTCATCCATTCTATTCTCCCAATTTCGGTTGCTTCCCTCCTTGTCATATTATTCAAACTGAAGCGAACTGGCTGGTAAGTTGTATGGTAATTTTTAATATCCTAGCTTAAAGGCCTCAAAATAACTATATAAGTGTAAAAATAAAGTCAAGTTTCGATTCAAAATCTTTGACCATTAGAAGTATTAAGATCCAAAAGGGGACCATTTCTAGGCAAACTGCTAACTTGGCAAAACTTTTCCTTTAAAGAAGAATAAGTAACTAGTTGTTAAACATTTTTTTTTTTGTTCTCTTTTATTTGTTGTAACTGTGGAGCACAAATTTTGGCCTTACTATTGTAAATCAGTTCGCGGTAGTAAAATTTATATATACACAAATTTCAAATATTTATAATTTCTTTGCTCTCTGGGATATATTTGTTTCTGTTTTCAGCACAGTTGTAACATTTGAAAGACAAAATAAGTCATGAATTTCTGTATGTTTATTCGGTGAACAAATTGTGTACAAAACAAATTTGCTTTTGTTTTCTTATAAATCTCATTACGCAACGAGATTTACAAAATTAAGGCCTTTGTTAGCTTTGAACAAATAAAAACTTTTAATATGTTTGAATTTAAGTTTATTCTTATATTTATCACATATTAATTTGCATATTAACATGTAAAAGTATAGCATTTCTTTTATTGTAATAACTCTACAGAAGAATGGTGGCATTTGACAACTTCCAGTAAAATTATATTTTTATATGGAAATTTGAAGTGTATAACTCGTATGAAACAAAAATATTTCAGTAAAGATTAATACGCAAATTATTCGAGGTTTTGTTTTAAATTCAGAAGGAGATGTTATAATATTCCAAGTCAGAAAGGAAATGCAACAAACATTAGGTTTTAATTATTTAACAGCTTCGAAAGCCGCTACATTTTCGTCATCAGTACTCATGTGTATTTTTGTTTGTCACCACTTCTTAGCTGGCTTAGTTGAATGTGATTAAAGTTTTTATTTAAAGATTTTATTATTTTCTTCAGGTCCCCTTTTTCTAAATTTTGTTTGTTTCATTATGCCTAAGCCCAACATGAATATTTTACACTTTTCTTTTACACCTGATCGTTTTAATCTTTAATATCAGCTCGAACCAAATAGCTCAAATTCGTATATTAAATAATATTAATTGCTTGATTGATAGACTACTAGGTCGAAAATTTGTTTTAAATATCATTTATGAATGACACTTAATATATGTAAACAAAAATTTTTATCTTAGTTTAGCTTTGTTTTCCATATATCACCAAAGTTTTTTATTTGCTTTGTTAGCACTATTGAAAATATTTAAAATATTTAAATTAAGTTTTATTTATTTAAGTGAATGTATTTATCAGAATTGGCACCCAATTAATAATAATTCGATTAATCGATCAAACAAAACTAAACTCTTATTCCAATAATTTTAAAATGACGAACTTCAAATAACGAACAAATCGATCAATTAATACCGGTTAATCGAAAAAAAAATTTTTTTTTTTAGATATAAATAAAATTTTAACATTTGATCTTTTCCCTTCCGCTTTGGATGATTTTACACAAACTTTAGGAAAGTTAAAATATATTTGCTCTGTCCTTTATTGTTGTTCTTAAAAAGACAATTTCAAAACCGTATCAAGCTTTTTAAACCTTTATAGACTAGAGCGTATGAATAATATATAATACGTTAGTATTTTATAATTGCTATAAGTGTAACATGCTTAATAAAATTTTAGCGACTTGTGCGTATTAGTAATATTATACATAAATATTCTACAATTGCTAAAACCGTAGCATGCTTTCTAAGCATTTATTGACTAGTGCGTATAAGTAATATATACGTTAATATGATATACTTACATATATGTATATGCTATACATTGTAGCATACCAGAAAACTTCACTTGTTGATTAAAAAACAGTTCAACAATAACAAAGGCACAAAAAACTTGTCTTTTATTTGCAAATGATCAAACTTGCCCGCACACTCTCTTTTGTTGTTCATTTTAAAGCAACCATCGGCTGACTCACAACAATAATCTTCCTTAACCCTAGAACGTCATCCTTCGTCAAAATGACGACGGACGATTTTATTTTCAAAATAAAAACAATTGAAGGCTATGAAATGATAAGTTTTTATTAAAGATTAATAAATAAATAAATAAATGAATTTCTTTAAATATACATTAAAAAGTGTCTATTAATACATAAGAAATCTATTTTGGAATCCATTTTTGCTCACCAAGTGTTTTATAGTCGCTTGAAGTATGCCGTAGTCAAAATGGCTAAGGATGACGTTAGTGTATGTCGAATAAGGATGACGTTTTTGGGTTAAGCTAGAAATAAATTCATTAATCCAACTTGCTCAAGCTTTTATATGCGTTGTTCATTTTAAGGCAATCGAACCACTTGCAGGTTGAACACATGCTAATTTTTATCATAGGTCGAATCAAACCTGTCAACTTTTGTACTTGCCTTTTCCACTCAAAAGTTTCATCAACATTGGAGAACAAAAAGCAAGAAATCATTGTATATGATTTGTTCATTCCTATCAACAAAGTCACGCTTGTCTTTATACCCTCCAAAAAAGAATTTGGAGGGTATATTCACTTTGTCATTCCGTTTGTAACGCATCGAAATATCCATCTCAGACCCCATAAAGTATATATATTCTTGATCAGTGATGAAATCTAAGACGAACTGAGCATGTCCGTCCGTCCGTCTGTGGAAATCACGATACAGTCCAAACGAAAAGAGCTAGACTCTTGAAATTTGGCATAAATATATTTTAAAACTTAGAGCAGGTTAAGTTCGAAGATGGGCTAAATCGGGCAAGAGGGAAAAAAGTTCCCCTAAGAAGAACTAAACCAACCCAGAAAAAACAACATAATTTTTAAAGTTTTTTGGTTATTTTGTTAAGCAAATGATATATTTTTATGTCAAATACGGTCCAACGCCTTAAACTTGGAGCCATTAAATAAAATAAAAATATTTTTTGACCCCGCCCACTTTAGTGGGCGTTATTATAGGCAAAAATAGCATAAAAATTTAACAAATTGTTTTACTTAAGCCTACATTCCTTAAAAATAACACTTTTAAGCTTTAATGACGAAGCTGAGACGAAACCTGGTACTACTCTGCCCTACCCCCTCCTTCCCCTTCGCCCGCTAAGTGACCCTACCAAAAAAAAAAATTTTTTTTAAATTTTATATATAATCATCTCAAGCATTTATCTTTAGAGTTTTATGACTGCCGATTTCTGCCCTACCACCCCCCCCCCCTCATCTTTTGCCCCCAAAATGACCGTACCAAAAAAAAAATGTTTTTTTTAAATTTTGTATATAATCATCCCAAGCATTTATCTTTAGAGTTTTATGACTGCTGATTTCTGCCCTAGCCACCCCCCCCCCCCTTCTTCCTTTGTCCCCTAAAATGACCCTACCAAAAAAAATTTTTTTTTTTAAATTTTGTATATAATCATCCCAAGCATTTATCTTTAGAGTTTTATGACTGCCTGTTGCTGCCCTACCACCCCCCCGCCCCTCATCTTTTGCCCCCAAAATGACCCTACCAAAAAAAAATGTTTTTTTAAATTTTGTATATAATCATCCCAAGCATTGATCTTTAGAGTTTTATGACTGCCGATTTCTGCCCTACCCCCCCCCCCGCCCTCTTCCTTTGCCCCCTAAATGACCCTACAAAAAAAAATTGTTCTTAAAATTTTGTATATAATCATCCCAAGCATTTATCTTTAGAGTTTTATGACTGCTGATTTCTGCCCTAGCCACCCCCCCCCTTTCTTTCTTTGTCCCCTAAAATGACCCTACCAAAAAAAAAATTTTTTTTTTAATTTTGTATATAATCATCCCAAGCATTTATCTCTAGAGTTTTATGACTGCCTGTTGCTGCCCTACCCCCTCCTCCTCCTTTGCCCGCTATATGACCCTATTAAAAATAAATATACATTTTTTTTTTATTTAGTGTATAATCATCCCAAGCATTTATTTTTACAGTTTTATGTGTATCTGTTTCTGCCCTACCCCCTCTCCCCCTTTGCCCTCTAAATGGCCCAATCAAAAAAAAGAAATTTTAATTATATAATTATCCCAAGCATTTATTTTTAGAGTTTTATGACAAAGGTGAAATGTTTCCCCCACAGCCCTTGCCAGAGCGACCCCGCCAAAATACAGTTTTTATAGCCTCCAAGGAGAATTGTGATGAAGTCTAAGACGGTCTAGCAATGCCCATACGTTCGTCTGTGGAAAACATGATATTGTATATTTTTGAACCCCGCCCCCTTTAGTGGGCGTTGACGTACGATATTATATAAAGGAACTCTGTCCCACAAAGTTAAACATATCAAATTCACTTACTAAATATTTGGAGGGTATTTAAGATTCGACCCGGTCGAATATAACGTTTTTACTTGTTTATTTTAATTTACAGTGGTTTATGATGTCTATTCGTGTTGTTTATGACAAAATAGAAAATTTTTGTAAGAAAATATTAATTTTATTTGCTGTTCGATATTGCAAATAATATTTATTATTATTTTTATTTGTTCTCCTTTACAGTGGTGTGTGGAACTTTTTTGTGTTATTTTATTTGTATTTTTTATTAAGTTAAAATTGAGAAACACAAATTTTCTGCAGCCCCCCAGTAGTTGTTTGTTTTCCATAACTCTTTCACTTAATATGGACCATATTATACTTTTTACCTTACGCCGCGGCGACAAAGTGTAAACGTTCTTGGAAATTTCACTTTTTGCCATATTTGCATGTGTATTTCGACGTATGTAATTTAACTAAATTTTATCTATTAATCGGACACATGTTTAACAATAAAAACAAACAAAAGACAAGCCTCTTTTTGCAAATGATCAAACTTGTGCACAAATTCTCATTTGTCTCACTTTTGTAAAAAAAAATCTCATAAACCACTGTGCATTTCCCCATGTGTATTCCCTTTAACTTTGTTTTTATGAACAAATTCAATTAAAGACTGAACCTGTACCTCCAATCATGTATCAGTGTTGAATTGATTGTTGTTTGCATTGTTCGTATATCATATTGCTCAAGTCACACAGACGGTCGGTTCAAACATGTGGTATGAATTAATGAGAATAAGAGCGATGCGATCTTGTTCATAAAATGCTTTTGTTAATTCTACTCTTAATCAAAATTTGATGTGTACAGCAGAATGAATATGATTTTTAATCATCATTAATTTTTCTTTAATTTTTAAAATGAACAAAAATGTTTGTGCTTAATAATATCATGAAAAATCGTGATTTTGAAGTACTAAGCGTTTAAAGAAAAGTGAGTATAAGCAACGCAAAAGCTGGTTGTATGATATCTAATTCTTAAATTGTGCAAATTTCGGCGCATTGCTTATATTAGAAAAAATTCGGTAAAATGTGAATAAACAAAAATTATTCTCAGAAAGTGACAAAAAACCCCAAAGTACGGGAACAAAAAAATAAATATTTCATTTGAGAATAAATTGGATTGTTAAGTTCGAAAAACAAATAATAAAACTTTGACTTCATAACAAGAACTAATTATACAAATAGATTTTAACCAATATTATTTTTAGATATTTCTAATACAACTTTGTAATTTTTATTTTTTGTTGCAAAACTTTTTGATTGTTATTGTTAATCCGAAGAAAAAATAAGGAATCTTTCGTGCAAAGAGAGAAAAATATTAATCTCTTTAAAAAGGTCTTGTATATCCCATCATGCAGAACATTAAGATAATGTGCTCCATTAAGATCGCGTGTATTGACAATAAAAACAATATTACAAAGATGAAATATATTTCTTTTTATTTTTCATACAAATTTTTAAGCCTTCCGAAAGGCAAAGCAACTCCTAAATTTTTAAGTGTTTTCTCGTTAAATAAATAGTCTGCAACACAGAAATAACTTAATTAAAGACTATGAGCAGAGGAAATAAACACATGCCTTACAAAAAAAAAAAATAGGTCAAACTTTGTCATTTCTGTGCAAGGCAGCGAAATATCCTTCCAAGACATAATTCTGGAAAAACGATATAATTCTGGAAAAACGATGAAATCTACGACGATCTAGCTACGTCCGTGTATGGAAATCCCGATGCTGTCCAAACGAACACATCCAGATTCTTGAAATCTTATATAGATATATTTTGAAGGATAGCACAATTCAAATTCGTAAATGAGTTGAATCAGACCAGAGGGAAAAACGTTTCCCTAAGAAGAACTAAACCAACCTCTAAAAACATCATAAGTTTTAAGTTTTTTTTGTAATTTTGTTATACAAATGACATATTTTTATGTCAAAGAAGGTCCAAAGCGTTGAACTTTGAGCCAAAAAAACAGAAAAACCCATTTTTTGACCCTGCCTCTTTTAGTGGGCGTTAAGGTAACATATTGTTTGAAAAAATAGTATAAATATTTAACAAATTGTATGCCTTAAGCCCACATTCCGCAAAAACTAAATTTTTAACCTTTTATGATGAAGATAACATGTTTTGTAATCATCCTCTGCCCTACGCCTGCACTCACCTTTGTCCCTAAATGGCCCTATAATTTTATTTACACTTAATTACCCCAAAAAATTATTTTTAGTGTTTTAAGGCAAATGTGAACTGTTTCTCCCTTGGGCTCTACCAGAGCAACCCCGACAAAATACACTTTTAATACGCTCCAAAAAGAATTGCACCCCTAAAGTATATACATTCTTGATCAGTGATGAAGTTTAAGACGATCTTGCAATGCCCATACGTTTATCTGTGGAAAACACGATATAGTTTATTTTTGGACCCCGCCCCTTTTAGTAGGCGTTGAAATTATATATATATATATATATATATATATATATATATGTATATATATACATATATATATATATATATATATATATATATATATACATATATATATATATATATATACATATATATATATATATATATATATATATATATATATATATATATTAATATATATATATATATATATATATATATATATATATATATATGTATATATATATATATATATATATATATATATATATAGATATATATATACATATATATATGTATATATATATATATATATACATATATATATATATATATATATATATATATATATATATGTACATATACATATACATATAGATATATATATATATATATATATATATATATATATATATATATATATATATATATATATATATATTTATTAGTGCTTTTTGTTTGTTGTGTGGTCAAGTATGTCTGTATGCCCGCATTTCATTGGTTCTTATACCAAATCATCAGTAGACTTTAACCTAATTCCAAAATAACAAAACCTCTTTTACATAAACTCCCAAAAATGAATTGAGAATTACACAAGCAAAACCATAGAATTTGAAATTCAAGAAACCACAACAAACAAATTTTATTCGATATAAATCTATTTTGTTTTTCCACCGTCATACAATTAATCTGCCGTTGGCAAACAATTAAAGTATATAAAAAAGTCACAATGAAAAACAAAATCTACACAAAACGTTTTTAAAATCTTTTATTCGACACATTGTCTCATTTTGTGTAGATTTTGTTTTTCATTGTGCCTTTTTTATGTACTTTTTTGTAAGGACCAATGAAATGCATACTTGACCACATAACAAACAAAAAGCATTAATTTAATTGAGACAATATGTCGAATAAACGATTTGAAAAATATATATTAATTTTTTATTTAATTATTATTATTATTTTTTTTTTGTTGCTCAAACTATTACGATATCGCCACAACTCCTATGCAGATTTAGAAATAATGTTTGAATGGCTCAAAGATAATTTTGTTGTCAAGTTTTAAATTTTTTACTTCAATGATTAGAGCACCCTTCTCAAGTTATGATACTGTTTATCCTGCAGGTGCCTTCATGTTTGACATAATCGTATATCTTGAAAGCTAGAGCTGATAGAAAAATTCTAATTATATATTTAAATTCTGCATAACATATGTGGTTCGTTATTTTCAAATTTTTTATAAAACATAATGTACTGAAAACATGTGTAAGCGATTATAATTTATTTCCCATTTTTTGTACAATGGAACCTCTCATCTGAAATAGCAGAATTTATACATACAATTGCTGTTGTCCCACAATCATATTCACAGAGTGATTGTCAAAGATAAACTGCACATAACAAATGGCAGTACTCTATCCTTCATATGTTGGAGTTAAATATGTGGTTTATAAATGACCGCACACACACATGTTTTCTCTTTCTTGTAACTAAACAGCTTCATCAATATGGAAATGTTTGACTTCTTAGTAACATTCAAATTGCGACGTTCTGTGCCAGATTATGTACACGCGCTGATTGGTATGAATGTGGTTCCATTTGGCAAATTATTTTCCTTCGTTATCTTTAATTCTTTGATAATGTTACATAAACGATAAATAATTACGAGAACGCATAAGAGTCAAAGTTAAATTTATGTCATCAACAATTAACAGAGGATAACACAACTAATGCAAGTCCGAAAGCTCTTACGAGTCAACTCTTGTGTATAACAGAATAATATACATATTTATAAAGTTTGTGTCCCAAGAAGTTTATTTGTTTCTTTTAATATTAATATTAATCGTACAAAAGCGAAATTGCGAAGTTGATTAAATACCTTAAAGGTTTTTAGGGTGAAATTTGCTTTAGCGATGATTAACATTTTGTGTAAAGGATTCGAATGAAATCATTTTGTCTACAGCGAAAAAAGAAATCGTACTAAATCCATGTATTTTTTATTTAATTTGAGAACGAGTTGTACTTAAAAATTTAAATATATATATATATACATATATATATATATATATATATATATATATATACACATATGGACAGAAAAATAGGTGTGAAGTAAATATTTCAGTGTTTTTACATTTTTCTTTATTAAATTCATATTTTTTAACTGATTTTTCAAGAACACATATTTTGTTTAACAAAAATTAATATCAAAGTGAAAATAACGGAAAATAAATTAAAAATAACTTAAATTCAAGAATTTGAAAATTTTAGCTTGGTCAAAAAAATAGGTGTGTAAGAAAAAACTTAAGACAAATATAAGAATTCTAACACGCAGGTTACTTTTTTCAAATAAATATCAAAGAACATTGCTAATATCCTGAATAACCACCATTATTTTTAAGGACAGCTTCTATTCTACGAGGCATAGATGAAATCAGCTTACGGCAAGTCCCTACAGGGATGTTACTCCAAGCTTCTTGAATTTTTTTGCCATAATTGTGTTTTATAAGTACATGGAAGCTTGGATACTTTTCGTTTTAGCTCACCCCATAGGTTCTCTATTGGATTCAAGTCGGGGAATTGACTTGGCCAATCGATTATACTCAAATTATTTTGCCGAAACCATGCTTTGATGAGTGCTTCGGGTCATTGTCTTGCTGAAATTTCCATTTAAGAGGCATATTCTCTTCAGCATATGGTAGCATAACAGTCTCTAACAAATCCTTATACACAAATCTATCCATTGTGTTTTCTATTAAATGAATTGGACCAACACCATTCCAAGAAAAGCAGCCCCATACCATCACATTTCCTCCCCCATGCTTAATTGTTTTTTTTATAAAGCGAATATGGAATTCCTTTCCTTTGGGCCGACGTACGTTTCTTGCGGGGTCATTACCAAACAAATTGATTTTGGTTTCGTCGCTCCAAAGGATGTTTCGCCAGTTTTTCTCTCCTTCTGGCCCACACCATGATCTATGAGCCAAAGCAAAATTTTTCCTCTTCTGAAGATTGGCTTGTCTAAGCAGAGGAACTATGCGAGCTATTCTACCAGGTAGTTTTGCATCTTGCAATCTCCTCCGAATGGTTCGTGATGATATTACACTGCCAATTTCCCGCGCGATGGACTTTGAAGACATGAAAGGGTCTCTTTTGGCCAAAGTCACAATGTGGTTATCCGTAGTTGGTGAGGTTTTTTTACTTACTCCACGTCTTTCAACATTCTGCTTTGGTTTTAAAGCATTTGTTATAAAGTTTTCTGAACGTCCCAGCGATGTGGCAATAACTTTGTACGTTTTCCCTTGTTCGCGAAGTTGGCGAACAAGTCATCTTTCTTCTTCACTGCAATGATGTCCGCGACCCATTTTAATCTTTTTTAAATAAAATTTAATCTGGCGTTTTGCTTACAAATATTATTCTAATAGAAATCAATCTTTAGTTCTAATTTAAAATCAGGTTATCACAATTTTAAACAATTTACACCTATTTTTCTGTCCAAGTTGAAAAACGGTTAAAAGAAAAAAAGCAAGGTATTCTTTATAACCGTAAATCTTTTCAAGTTGAATTTAACTCATCATACTTGTATTTTGATGCCAGACATTTGGATTAAGTATTTATTTTTATAGGAGTTAGCAGTTACAATTTTTGTCAAACCTTAAACTTAAAAAATATTTACACCTATTTTTCTGTCCATATGTGTATATATATATATATATATATATATATATATATATATATATATATATATATATATATATATATATCATTAATATATATTAATAGTAATCCAAAAAGGAAGTAGATTAGAAAAACAATCGCGGAGTTTTTCAAAATAAAAATAAAATGTTTAAATCAAGTACAAAAAATTTGAATCAAGTAGGGACTGTTTGAACAAAGAAATATTTTTCAGTGTCATTACATCTCAAAATTGTTAATACATTTATAAATAGTATAAATGTACTACCCTGGAAGTGAAATCTTAATTTTTTTTTTTGCTTTTTTTTACCAATGCGACTCTTCATGAGGTATAAAGTAGTGTTATTTAGGAAATATTTACAATTTTGAACCATTTTGGTCACATTCATGAACTACAAAATATTGCACTTGTCCAACCCTGGATTCGAAATTTTGATTTATTTGAAATTGTTGATACCAATCTTGTTCTTCCTAAAATATAAAATAGTTTTAGTTAGCAAAAAAAAACAACGTCATTTGCCTATTTGGTTACTTTTATGAATAAAATAAATTTAAATTTCCCAGCCCTGGAAGCGAAATTTTAATTTTTTAAAATTTGTTTATCAATGCAAATCTTCATGAGGTATAAAGTAGTTTTGTTTAAGAAAAACTCAAACTTTTCAACCATTTTTGTTATTACATGTACATACTACAAAATATTGCATTTACCAAAAAAAAACTATCATTTTCCCAACCCTGGAAACGAAATTTTAATTTTTTTTTGTTTTTTTTATCAATGCAACACTTTTTGAGGTATAAAGTAGTTTTATTTAAGACAAATTTCAAATTTTTTACCATTTTGGTCTTTTTCATGTACCATAAAATATTGTACCCATCCCTGGATTCGAAATTTAATTTTTTATTTTTGAATTTCTGATACCAATCTTGTTCTTCCTAAATTATAAGACAGTTGCAGTTAGCAAAAAAAAACAACATTAGTTGCCAGTTTGATTACTTTCACGTATAAAAAAAATTCAGTTTCCCAACCCTGGAAGCAAAATTTTAATTTAAAAAATTTATTTTTGGCTAATGCAAATCTTCGTGACGTGTAAAGAGGTTTTGTTAAAGAAAAACTTAACATTTTTAACCGTTTTAGTTACTACATGTACTACAAAATACGGAATGGGCCGAAAAAAAATTTTTAATTTTCCATCCCTGGAAAATTTTTTTTAATTTTCTTAGTTTTTAATAGACCATTGGGACTTCCCAAAGCAAGAAATAGATGTAATTTACAAACATTAACAAAAATAATTGATTTTTGATTCAATCCAGCGGTTCAAGAACGAAGTCTCCAGCTCTTCTGCGGGCTTGGGAAAACCGATTTCACGTACAGACGGACGGACGGCTCAATCGTCATCGCTATTCATAAGGATCCAGAATATGTATACTTTATGGGGTCCCATGTTGATATCGAAGAAATTACACACGGAATGACAAACCTATTTATACCCTTCCACTTTTTAGTGAAGGGTATAAAAAGGTTAAAGACTAACTTTTTAAATTAATACCACTGTGCAGCTTACAATTGTTATACATATTTACATGTTCACTTCATACATGCCACATTATATATTCATGACAAAATATTTTTTCTTTATTTTGGATGTAAATATGTATATGTAAATATATTTACATGTAACCAATAGTCGTCGATATTTTTATTAATTTTTGCTAAAAATGTATTTTTAATTTCTATTAAAGTGGAACAGAGCCCAACTTTATTAAATATTTATTTATTTTTTGTTATATGCAATAACAACATGATTCCAACATACACAACATCCTCATGCCTGCAGTTCGCAATTCATAACACTAAAACAAACAATACCATATATTAATATCTGTCATGTATTGCGAGTTTTTTATTTTTATTTATTTATTATTTTTTTCTTTACAAAATATATAGCATTTCAAATGTCCAAAAAATATGTATATGAAAAAATAAATATATAAAAATAAATCATTCATGAGATATGAAAGCACCACAGTGAAATTGGCCTTATGGTGCCAGATAATACGATCTGCTTTCATTAAGAAGATACTGAATAAATGCTGTTACATGCAAAGCAGATATAAATTTGTTTAACTTTCCGATTTTTAATTTCAACTGCTGAAATATGGACGAATAGCCTGAATGCTAAATATCTTTCATAGTCCGAATAATAAATAAAAAGGATAGAGGATGAAGCAATTTCTACTCTTTTAAAACTGGTGAACTAAAGTGTAAAAGAAATGTCACTGAGTAGTATTTCATTAATAGAAGTTTATGATATATTTTAGTAAGAAAGCATCTGATATCAGATGTTATTTAAAATGTACATATCGCGAGTTTCTCAGCTAATGAAAGGAAGTGTAGATGAGGTCAGGTTTTACATACACTTTTGGTTATTATACTGGATACATTTTGCAGAAAATACGAGCGGCTGTATGCAGATTGATAAATAATTAAATTTTTTTTAACTTTCCGCTAAGAAAATTGACATTTTTCAAAAAATCTTGAAATTGCATATAGCTTTTGAACAGCTGAACCGAATCCAACCAACCTAGTAGGGTTTTAAAGGGTTCCTTCAAACAGATTTCCTTTGAATTGGAACCGGATCGGATCGGTATATTTTTTAGGATATATCAAAAAAACTGAAAAAAAATATTTTTCAAAAGTGATTTTTTAGATTAACTTTTAAACAGCTTTCCCGATCGATTCCAAAAACAAATCAGCTCTTAACAATCGAAAACCACATCGAGCGCTATCAACAGGCTCAAAATCAGTTTAAGCGTTCGCGAACGAATATTTCTTAAATTATATATGTGATTAATTAGTGTTCTTTTTTAAGTATTAAAGAACTACATCTACCACCGTTTGCCATCTTGGAATCGGCTGATACATTCAAAAGTTATAGCAGTCTTAGGGCCATTATTACAACTTGCCTTTAATGCAGCTGATAGTAAAAACTAACCATAGCTAAAGTAGGGAATAAAGTGAACTTTAACATTTTTCATTATCACAACTTAAAAAAAATAAAATAAAATTAATATTTTCAAATATATGGCAGTACCACAGAAAAAACCGATTACTTTTGACAAGTTAACATTACATAGTGGCAACGACTGTTTTGTTTGTTTATGTATTTGCATGGTGAAGAGAAAATATGCCAACTTCAAATTCAGAAACCTTACGTTATAAATTAAAGTTCAAATCGGGTTCACTTTAGCTTATTAACCACTTTTAGCTTAAAGTGTATTCATGACAATGAAAAACAAATTATCTAACCGATAACACCTTAACTTTAGCTATTGGCAAGTTGTAATAATGGCCCTAATACCATTTTTAACGGTTATAATTAAGGGGATAAGTCAGGGATGGCCTTTAAAGTCAACCGTTTCCCATATTTTGTTTTCTTTCACTTTTATACCCGAAAGTATGAAAGAGTTTGTTATTTGTAATATGCGACCCCATGAATTGTGGTTCCTTATGAATAAAGAAGTCTAATAAGAGATTATCCGTCTATCTAAATGCGTGTTCTTGAAATCGGTTTTCCAAACTGCTTAGGGAAGCTAGAGAATTCGGTATTGAATTGATGTATTGGAAATAGTCCTAAATGGATTGCTGTTAAAAAGCATAATCAAAAATACGACTTCAGACATGGAAAACTAAAACTTATTTTTGAATGAAATTTATTTGTTGATGGTTAAGCAATGTCTATAAGCATTTCATTGGTGCTTTACCAAATCATCAGTAGACATCATCCATTGTTTTGAAAGGTTAAAAACCTCTTATCTTATGCACATACTTTAAAAAATCATTTGAGAATTTACAAATTATTTTCAAAAATAAGAACAGAATAAGCATAGGAACCTTTGAAACTTATACAAAACCAACCCAACAAATATATTATATTCGATTTGAATTTTATTTTATTTAGTTTGTTATGTTTTCAAATTCTCAATTCCTTTTTGGGAGTTTATGTATAAACTTAGAGGGTTTGATTTGGTGTAAGAAGGAATAAAATGCAGACATATAGATATACGTGACCACATAATAAACAAAAAGCAGTAATATTAATATATTTATTATCACAATCCGTTGAATAGAAGGTTATTTTAAAAACATTAGGTAACCAACTGAAAAATTTTATTTATTTCCCTTTATACATTAAGTATATTTTAGGATTTTTTATTATTTTACTACCGACCAACATTTTAAGCAAACCTAAACCGTTCCGTCAAAATGTTTGTAAAAACAGGTCTGTTCTTAGATTAACTAAACCTAGTTTAACTAAAATCTCAAAAACACAGATTTAATGTTTTTGAAAGAAATTCACTGGTAATAGAAATCAAAAAAACTAAAGGGGCAACACCAGAGCTTGACAATTTAACCAAATTTGGAATGATAAACTAGCTAAATAAATATTATTTGTTCCTTTCGTAATCAAACATATTTTATATTTAAATCTTGGAATATGTATATAGTCCACACATCCGTCAGTAAACAATATTTATGATTCGGCACAACCGAATATACCTTAAAGCATACAACTCACAATTATACCGTAAGGCTTGGTGAACAATAGATCACTAATCCTTTTCTAACGTTTAAAACTAAACCGCGATTATATTTTTTTCTTGTGTTATTTATAAAGAGTTCACATTTGAGAGTTAGAGTATTTTTTTGTTAATTCGTTTTTATAACTTCATGAAATACTCACAAAACTCACACTGCAATATTGTTTTTGTTATATATATATATATATATATATATATATATATATATATATATATATATATATATCCATATATATTAGCTTTAAATTAAAACACTTCAACTGAAATGCAAGCAGCATTGATAGGCTAACGGTACGAAAATTTATTTTAAATTTAGAAAAACATGATAAATATTCCAAGGCACAAAGGAAAGTGTCAACATCAGTATTTAATTATATATTACACAGCAGAGCAGAACATCTGTTGTTGAAAGTCGCTACAGTTTCAACATCAGTACCCATGTGTATTTTTGTTTGTCGCCCCTTATTAGGTGGGTTAATTAAATATGATAACAGCTTTCATTTATAAAAATTTTATTACAAAATTATATCACACAAATGATAACACACTTTTAGTCCCCGTGTTGCCATCTTCTTTAAATTTATTATGATAAAAATGAGCCGTCGTTATGCGGTGTTTTTTCGTACAATTTGTCAGATTTCAATTAAAAGATTTTCTTTTAAGCGAAAAAATCTACTAGGAAATCGGACCAAATCAATAAATAAAGATATTTACGTTGATTTATTTTTATTGACCTTATCAGTTTATTGTAATATTTATCAAAAAATTATAAGAAATAATATATTATAAAAAACGACCACAAGCTTGATAAATATTACAATAAAGATATTTACTTTCAATAAAATATTTTTGGCATTTAAAAAATTTGCGTTAGCCATATTTGACTACAATAATAGTAACAATAATAACAAAAACAATACTAATACAATAAATAAAAGGTTATAATTATTTTAGCTTTAATTTCTTCTTGCCAAAATTTTATTTTCGCATTTAAAAATTATTACTTAATTCCTCTCAGCTAATTATTTTTCAATTAGATGGGACTTTCCTTAGCCTTCCTAGATAGCAGGAAATACTTTCCGTACTTTTAAACATAAACAAAGATTTCAATAAAAATACATCTGCCTACCTTATTTCAGCAAATTACAGTCAAAGCAAATGACTTCATTAAAGTGTAAATAGCAAATTAAAGTTCACAAAATGTACACGTTTTCAAAATAAAATAAATGAACAACGATTTCCTTTTATCGCACCACCCTCAAACTCTTGTATCAAAAGCATTAACATTCAAATTTCAAACGTGTTGCTATGCATACTTAAATATAAACATACTTTGAAGAAAATAATGTTGGGAAAATACACTTGAGAAAGGAAAGCAGCTTACGAAATAGGAGAACACCAACACGGATAGAGATTAAAGAGCTGCACAAGCAAAAGTAAAATTATGTAGCAGGCCATAGGTATACTGCCAGTTCAAATTCCGTATAACAATTTGCGTTTCAATATTAAATAAATTTACAGGGAATTATTACTTAACGATGAAATAAAGAAATAACTGGACAGAGTTTATATTAAATAAAGCTATAGAAAAATAAAACTGAAATAGAACTGATTTGAAATAGAAACACGCGGTGGTACAATATCACGATATGTGAGATTTTTCTAAAAAACAAAGTTGTAATAAACTGCAACAACAATAGTTATGATTATTAAATAATAATATATATTATTCATACATTATAACTAAAACAATGTGAAAATAAACGACTTCGAATAATTTGCTCTGAATTAAAAATATATATTTTAGTTTAGAATAATTTCTTTAGAGCTTGAAATTTCCCAGCTTTAGAAGATTTTGTGCAGCTCTTTATCACGATACGTGATACTCACCTCTACCGCAGACTAAAATATTCTTTATTTGTACAGTTCATACAATTTAAAAGTAATTTGTTGAATTGTAAAAAAATTATTATTTTTTGCATATAATTTTGAGATAATGAGTAAATATTTACTTTTAGATGTTTTGTCTAACAAAACTGGGACTGGTAAAGAGTTCTGGTTTAAAAATAATTAAAAAAATTATATCTTCGGTTTTCCTTAATACACAATAATTTTATGCGGAACGAATTGAGATGTACAGAATACATTCTTCAAATGGCAGGAAAATTTTAAAGTTATAAAATAATATTGGACAACATTTAAAACAATTGTATATATTAATAAAAATTATATCATATTGAATAATAAAATCATTAAGATTAGACTAATTGTTCACAAATTTGTTTTAAATTCAGAAAGACATGATAAATAGTCCAAGGCTCAAAGGAAAGTCAATATTAGTTTTTAATTATCCTACTTACACAGCAGAGCTGTGGTATACACAATATTTCCTGTGCTTCCATCTGGTGCGTAAACGAATAAGTCAAAAGGTTTACAAGAGTGAGCACGAGAACCATGGATTCTCCAGATTTAATACACACTTGTGCAGCGATTGTCCTTGTGCTTTACTGATAGTCATTGCGAAAGCGAAACTATTCAAAAGATAATAAAATATACAAATACATTCGCGCAATATTGTCTGTTATATAAATTCTTCTGTTACACACAACTGCTTGGTCATTATTCCTTCCCTGTTTTCGTTTTAATTCAAATCAGCATGAACTGACACGGCAATATATAACATTCCATGGAATAACAGTGGCGCCATCTGCCGAAAATTGGTCGTACCCACTTCAAGGGCTCAAGCACAACAATTTTGCTATGGCTCATAATATGATCAAATCCATAGTTTACGATTCTATATAGGATATACAAACAAACATCAATTTTTATATATTCTATGTATATAAAATATGTTTGATTACCAAAGAAAAGTATTAACTTTATTTAGTTACTTTAATATAAAAACTGTCTTTTGACTTTTCTAGTTTCTAATGACAATGAAATTCTTTTAAAAACATGAAATACGGTTCAAAGAAAAAAAAACGTGTTTGTTTCCTACTTTTATGTAAAAAATATTTTAATTGCCCAACTCTGGAATCATTTTTATTTTATTTGATTTTTAATACCAATTTCATTCGAACTAAAGTAAAATAGATTTAATTAACAAGCAAAAAATTAAAAATTCAATTAAGATTTAGAAGCTAATTGTTTAAAAGTGAGTTGTAAATTCAAAAAGACGCGATTAATATTCCAAGACACAAGGGAAAGTCAACATCAGTTTTAATTATCCAAAATACACAGCAGAGTAGAACAGCTGTTTTCGAAAGCAGCTTCACTTTAATTTAAATTGTGTTACCATCGACAAAATACGTACATGCAACTTTAAGCTTCTTGAGCTAACAATACAGTGAAAACTGTTCACATGTACTTAAGTATAAAAGAATTCACAACAAACAAGTTTGGCTTAGTTATATTGGAAAAAAAATTCAAAGCTATTTACTATCAAGACACACGTATTAAATAAAAGTTTGTTACCATCAATTTGACATAATTCTCGTATGCAGTTTCTAAATAAAAGTTTTATTAATAAAAATTGTAGGCATATTCAACTTCACTTTGTAAGTTGTAACAGACAAAAATATACCTAAGTACTGATGATGGAAGTGTTGCAGCTTTCGAAAACAGTTATTCTTATCTATAAGTTGCATAATTGAAACTACTGTTGACTTTCCCTTATTTCTTGCAATATTTATCGCGTCTTTTTGAATTTGAAAAGCAATTTTCAAACAATTATACTATCAATATTAATTGAATTTAATATAGAAATAAAACGTTTGTTACAAAATACTCACAAACCAAAAATTGATTTATGCTAATTACTTTTATATACCAAGAATAAGTTTAATTTTCCAGCTCTGGAACCATATTTTGCATATTTCTGGTTTTGCATAGCAATCTATTTAAGACTGTTTTCAATACATTAACCCTAGACAGAATTCTTTAGCTAGTGGCGTCTTCGTTATATGAGTCTTACTTATAAACAGAAAGGCAGACGGTCTTAAAAAACTTTTTAATTTTTTCAATAATTTCGTTTTATAATTGCTGATATTGGACTTATATTTTCTGGTTAATGGTGCTTTGTTTGTTGCGGTTTAAGCATGTATCTCTCAATGCCTGTATTTTATTGGCGCTTACACCAAATCATCAATAAACTTCAACTTATTTGCAAACAAAACCTATTAGTTTATTTACAAATCATTTGAGAATTATTAAACAAAAAACGTAGTAGACAAGCAAATCCAATTTGATACAAATATAGGGTCCGCCAAATAACTTTTTTTTTTGAAAATGCTATAAAAAAACTACTAATATTTTCTCAAATTTCTTTTTTTATTTGAAAGTACAATCCTTCCGGTTAATAATGGAAAATAATATCATTCAAATGGCTGCATGGCCTTATAACGATCATGTATGGCCCGGTAACGGCCATTCCTTGCTCATTTTCGAAGAAAAATGGCCCAATTATGGCTCTGGACCAAAATCCGCACCAAACAGTGACTCGTTTTGGGTGGGTCGGCTTTTCAATGTATGCGTGCGGGTTTTCTGTGCCCCAAATGCGACAATTTTGCTTGTTTACATACCCGCCAAGATCAAAATGAGCTTCATCTGAAAATATGATTTTTTTGGCAAAATCGGCATCTTCTGTAAGTCGATCGCAGTCGCACTTAGCGAAGCGAAAACGCATTAGATGGTCACCCATATTCGTTCAGCGGAAGCATAAAACTAATTATCTGTCAAATCAGACATGAGCTATAAAAGACCATTCACGAAAAAAAACGTTAGATTGCGGACCCTATATACAAATGGCAATTTCCATTACTTTCTTATAATATTTGAAGCAAAATTTTCATTGAGATTTATGATAAAAGGTTTCTATAAATTTCCCTACATCTCATCGAAGAGCAACACCATTTTACAACAGCATTTGATAGTTAAATGCTCCACATTTGAAAAGATACGTAAATAGTAGTTTGAAAAGAGATACTCATTTTGCAATGCCATAATGCACTTTTGTGTTCATGTCTGCAAAGTTATCGTAAAGATTTCAATGGGTTCAGCCACACTTCAGTACTTTGCTATATTCTTTATATTCCTGGAATGTCAGTAATTTGTAATATATTACAACACAAGTGTTTTCCAAATATGGAAAAATTCAAATATTCAGCATTATCATGAATCAAATTTCAAATTTCCGAACATGTGAACACTTGCTATCATAAATGAAACATGCGGTGAAAATTTCCGAATGTTTACATTTTTAAACTCCGAAAAAAGTGTGTTTGTGGATTAGTTTCCATTGAAAAAAAATTCACATTATTATGAATGGCTCGAATGTGAAATTTTTTTGTAACTTACAAGGAAAATTTTTCACAAAATTTAGTCTGTCGGAAAAATTGAAAAATCTAAGTTTTTATTAAAATAAAAACATTGTGGTTTATTTCTAAAGAGGCCAATGTCAATATTTGGCTGTTTTAAGTAACTCATTGGTTGCATTAGGTCTATTTTTATACCCTCTAAAAAAGAATATGCAGGGTATATTCACTTTGTCATTCCGTTTGTAATGCAGCGAAATATCCATCTGATCGAAAAAAATTTCTCTAAGAGGAACTAAACAAACCTCTAGAAAAGAACATAATTTTTAAAGTTTTTTTGTAATTTTGCTAAGCAAATGATATATTTTTATATTAAAGAAGGTCCAACGCGTTAAACTGGGAGCTATAAAATAAAAAATAATAATTTTTGGACTCCGCCCCCTTTAGTGGACGTTATTATATGCAAAACTAGTGCAAAAATTTAACAAATTGTTTTTCTTAAGCCTACATTCCTTAAAAATAAAATGTTTAAGCTATAATGACGAAACTGAGACGTAACCTGGTACTCCTCTGCCCTACCCTATCCTCCCCCTTTGCACCCTAGATGACCCTATAAAATTTTTTTTTTAATTTTATATTTATTATCCTAAACATTTATTTTTAGAGTTTTATGACAAAGGTGAAATGTCTCCCCCACAGCCCTAGCCAGAGCCACCCCCCCCCCCCCAATACAGTTTTAATACCCTCCAAAGCGAATTGGACCCCATAAAGTATACATATATACTCTTGATCAGTGATGAAGTCTAAGACGATCTAGCAATGTCCATACGTTCGCCAGTGGAAAAAATTATATAGCCTATTTTTGGAAACCGCCCCCTTTAGTGGGCGTTAACGTACGATATTATATGCAAAAATAGTGTAGATATTGGACAATTTTTATTCCTTAAGCCTATAAGAAGCTGAGATGTTCTCTGATCTTGCAGAGGTGAAACGTCTCTCCCACGGTCCTTCCCGGCCGAGCAAGTTAAACATTTTAAATTTACTTAATAATATTTGGAGGGTATTTAAGATTTGACCCGGTTGAATATTAAATATTTTTAATATTGTAATATTTTACTTTCTGACAACTCCGAATATGATTTTATTCACATGGAATTCATAATACGAAAATAAAATCGATGTGAAGAAAAATTTTTGTTCGGAAATTTTCACATTTGAAATTCATGATAAGGCTGATTAACAAACGTTGAATATCTGAAAAGCTGAATGCCAATCAATTTCATTTTAATAGAACAATTTAATTGTGATAGAAGTAGTTGTATTACCTATTCAACAGGTTTTCCTTTTGCAAATATCTCAACTTTAAACAAAAATTAAAAGGAAAAAGCCAGCTTAATTTTACAAGTAATTTTATATTATAATTTAAAGAATAATTGTACCAAATGGGCGTATAATAGTAGACGCTAAAATTAGAATTTTCAATTCTACCATGATGCCCAAAAAAAGGTGTCACCAGCAGTTCACATACTTGCACACACACGCCCATACACACACATACAAGAAGACATAGTGACGACTTCGCAGGAGTAGTCAAGAAAGCTTCCTAGGAACTCAAAACGTGGAACTGAAACTGGTGTAACCCCGATTTTTGCAGACCCGCGTGCAGGCTGAGGAAATAATAATATTTTGAGATTATATAAAAAACCGTTTTACTTACATAAATTTTAGCCACAAGTAAGATCTGAAGCTGTGATCTTTTATAATTTATGTAATGATTCGAATTCAAGAGAGGTATCGATACCGAAGATATATTTTTTTATATATCAATATCATATCTGCGCTACAGAATATTAATATACATATTGCCATATATAATAGGTTAATAGCTTCAAAGCAATTTTGTTCTGCTTATATGTGATATTCAATATATCGTTGCAAGAATTGAAGAACGCTGTAACTGACAAAAAATCGAAAATACATTTTTTTGTATAATTTTTATGACAAAAAAAATAGTACTGCGTCGATTGGTCCTGGTCCCATATTTGTATGATGAAAAAAAAATTCACTTACGTCATCTGCGTATTGAAAAATATCAGTGTCTTCTTTGTCGTAAGCCTAACAAAAGCTAGTATTTTTTTACAGTGTCGTACTTTTGCGCTAGCAAAATTTTTCAAACTAACACTTACGCCATTCTTTGCGTATGTGATTCATTATAAAGTATCAGTTATTACAAATAAATCTCACTTATTTTAAAAATTATTCAAGATAACACTTTTGGTCAGTAATAAAGTTTTAACAGTGTAACTGAAGGTGCCCGGTAAAATACTTTGTTTATAATTTTTATTCAATCATTGTAATTTTGAATGTTTGCGTTTTGTTCAAAAAAATATTTTTCCCACTTTATTCACTTTAACTTACAGCTATTAAGTTTTACTTAAAAAAAAACAAATGTGTCACTTAGAGCGTTTAAAATTCTAAAATTTTGATTTCACAAAAAAATAATTGTACCTACAGCATATTATAGACTGTGGAAGAAAAATCGTTTGCTGTAAGCCGCAGAATCTCCGGAAATAATAGACTTGAGAGGAAATGTTTGCAGCCAATATATAAAGCGAGAAAAAATAAAAATATGTTTTTAAAATCATGCTCCTAAGTTGTATAGTTTTTGTGATATGAATTCTTTTCTACTTCCATACAGGTTTTTTTTGGCTCTGGTGAACATTTTATGTTTTGTCAGTTACGTCGTTCTTTAATTCTTGCGACGATATATTTTCGTCAAAGGAATTCATGTTGAAACGATATTAAAAAATATACAAAAATAGTTCTTATATAAATATTTTTATTGAACTTTTTATTGTCATATTAAAATCAACTATAATTTTTTTTTTTAATTATTTTATTGCAATCTATCAATTTATACATAATGATAACAAGCGTATTAGATGAATTGTAAATATGACAGTTGTAGTTGTACTTTAAGTACAACTATAAAGAAGTAGAAAATCAATTCTTTAATATATCAAATTACAATAAACAATTATCAACTGTTTAATATGACTATAAATTACAGATAACAAATTTTTTAATATAAAAAAAAAATAATAATTATAAAGTAACATACATTTGACTAATTTCTAAATGGAAGATCTAATATAAGACATCTCTTAAGTCTCCTAATTTCATCAGTATCGTCTAATAAAATGACAGCTAATGGATTTACATGATTACTGAGTCTATTTAAATATTTTTCACTACAAGAATTAATAGTTTCTTTTACAGTTTTAATATTAAGATCAGTATGGATTGCTTCATTAGTAATATACCAAGGCGACTGAACGATAAGTCTTGGTGTCTTCGATTGGTACCTTTGAATAATTTCAATATTTGAATGACTTGCAGTTCCCCATAACTGTATTCCATAGGTCCAAACAGGTTTTAAAATTGCTTTGTAAAGTCTTAACTTGTTTTCCATATTAAGTTGAGATTTATGACCTGTTAACCAATAAAATTTTCTATTTATTAAATTTAAATGCTGTCGCTTGCTTTTTATGTGATGTTTCCAAGTGAGTCTACGGTCCATATTCAAGCCAAGATATTTTACGCAGTCATTTTTAGGTATCTGAATATTATTAATAGCTAGTTAAATTTGGACAATCACCCTTGCGAAGTGTAAAAGTTGAATGTACTGCTTTTTCTGCATTCACGTTAATTTTCCATTTTTTCAGCCATAACTCTATTAAATTTAATTCATTCTGAACATTATAAGATGCAACTGTACTTAAATTATCTGCTGCTAAAATTGCCGTATCATCTGCGTATGTTGACATAGTGACATTTAGTGAAGTTGGAATGTCAGTGGTGAAAATTGTGTATAACACCGCACTTAGTACACTACCCTGTGGAACTCCTGCACTGATATCAAACATGTTTGACTTCTCATCTTTAATTTTTTCATAAAATGTTCGGTTTTGTATATAAGACTTTATAATTGAATAAAAAGTAGCTGGAATGAGACTCTTCAACTTGTGCAACAGTCCAATATGCCAGACTCTGTCGAATGCCTGTTGAATATCCAAGAAAAGCCCGGAGCAATACTTCTTGTCTTCAAAACATTTCCGAATAACGTTTACTACTCTATGACACTGTTTAGGAGTTCCATGTTTATGATCGGGAACAATATGTAGTTCTTCAAAAATTTGAGACAGTCTACTCAAACATATTTTTTCAAACATTTTAGAAAAAAATACTTAACAAGCTAATCGGTCTATAAGATGTTATTTAATTTTGTGGTTTATTTGGTTTTTTAATCAATATAATTTCAGCACATTTCCACTGAGAAGGAAAGTGACTTAATCTCAGAATAGAGTCAAAAATTAACGTCAAAAATATAATGGCCTTCTTCGGCAAATTTTTAACCACCCTTGCATCTATCATATCATATCCAGGAGATTTTTTTATATTTAGATTTTTTATTTGAATCTTAACCTCAGAAAAAGAAATATGTCTCATTGGTAAACACATCTGATAAGGTACATCTAAAACATTTGAGATTTCTTCATCGTCAACAGGACTACTCATTTGATGTGATTGAAAAGTATTGTAAAGATGAGTTGCAAATGCTTGTACCTTTTTTCGTCTGACCTACATCACGATCCATTAACATCTTTAAAAGGAGGATTTCTTTTTATTGGCTGCTTAATACACTTCGTGGCTTTCCATAAATTGTGATTGTTATTTGATGCTAAATTAATGTTGTCAAAAAAACTCCCCAATAGATTTGTTTTTGATAGTATTCAAATGCTGTTTCAGATTTCTTGTTGCTATGTTTAGACGTCTCTTATCAATGGGATTTCTGTTAATCTGCCATACTTTTCTAAGTCTTCTCTTAACTCGAATAAGTTCACGTGTGTGCGAAGAAATTTGGAATCTGTTTTGCATGACAGGTAAAGGTATTGGTGGATTCGATAAAAAAGCTGCTACATGGACTAATTTGGTAAAATATTCAACTGCATTATCAAGCTCATAACCGTTTGTTATAGGAAAATTTAAATTTAAATTAGTATCAATCCAAAATGAACAAGATTCTAAATCGGTTTTACAGGTTACTAGCTTTTGAACTTTATTAATTAATTGAGGAGCAGAGTTATATGTTAATAAAACTGGAGACTGATCAGAGCTAAGATCAATTCAAGTTGATTTGTATTAATTCCGGTATAAATGAAAAAATCAATTAAGTCAGGAATTTTAGATGGATTAGAAGGCCAATAAGTTGGCTTACCAGTAGATAATAAAGAATAATTTTTTAAGGCTATACTCTTATATAGTTCTCTACCCTTAAGATTTACTAAGCGCGAGCCCCACCAAGGATGTTTAGCATTAAAATCTCCACCAACAATGAATCGTGTCCCAAGTTTATGAAACAAATCGTTAAAATCATCACAGCTAATGTTATGCCGGGGGGGGGGTGGATATATATATATTGCACAAAGAGTCACAAAAAACAAATGACATTTAACCTTAATAATGGAAGCTTGTATACTTGATTGCGAAAAATTCTCTTCTTGATTGTAATTAATGCATGATTTAATTAAAATTGCTGAGCCACCTTGAGTTCTTTCGTTAGGATGATTAGCACTTATCATATCATAACCTTTAATCTTGAAAAATGACTTACTTGTAAAATACGTTTCTGATATTAAAAATATATCGATTTATTTGATTGCAAAAATCATTCAACCTCTCGTAAATGATTAGCATTCCATGTTGCTATACGAAGATCTATTGACATAATTTAGTACAAATAACTGACATCATATTAATAAGGGAGTTCGTCAGCTCCATCTGTTTTGTTAATAAGCTTTCAATTTTTTGCAATGTTGTGTTTTCATTATTTAATTTATACATCCCTTTTAATGCATTAGCATACGAACAATTTGGTAATGATTGATAGTTGTTATCATTAGGAAGATGATCTGAATATAACGGACCTTGATTTTTTGTTTGTTGAAAATTTGAAAACTTTTGCAGTATCATTTTTTATATTTTTAATGTATAATGCATCCCCTATAACTTGCAGGATCAGATTCATCACAATTAGCACAATTACTGTTGACAACGGTGACATTGTGGACAATTTTTCAATTTACGTGGCGTTTCTATTGATATAATAGCATTATTGATATCTTTTACATTATAAATTTCATTATTGTTGGCGTTCGGTTCAAGATCAAGAAAGAACATTGAAAGTGGTTGTTTAGTAATGTTACTTCTTATATTAGACATGTTTTTTACTTTATGCCCTAATTTTTCAATAAATTCTTTAATATCTTCTACATTAGTAGAGTAGTGCAAATTTTTAATTACCACCCTGCTTTATTCAAATGTATGCTGCTTTATTTGAAATGTATTATAACTTATCTTCTTAAGCTTCAGACAGACGAAGGTTCTATATTCACTAATAGTTTTTATCATAACTCTAACTTGTTCATCTTTTAAAGATTTATATGAATATTGATCTGCAGCAATAATAGTAGAAAAATATTTGATCATATCATCTATATTTGATACATTTGGAATATACAAAGATGGTGGTTTCGATTCAATTGGCTTCAATATGTTGATTCAATATTGTCGTCATCATCATTAGAAAGAACACTATATCTATTTGTGTTTGTTTTTGGAGATTTATCATTGTTGATTATTTGGCTTTGATTATTTTCGTTATTGATTATTTGTCTTATTTTATTTTCATTTTCAATTAAAATGAAGTCTTAAAATTTATATTTGAGAAAACAAATCTCAATTTCAAATTATATTTAAACAATTTTTTTTATTTCGTTTTTAAATTCAATTAAATAATATTTCCAATTTAACTGAAAAAGCAAACCTATCGTTGTCAATGGCTTTCTATCGAATAACTATAATTGAAAGGCCAATTGTTCGAAAATTTATTTCAAAAGAAATATTCCATCAATATTAATTTTTTAATTAAAATTTTTTTTTCTTTTCCATATCAAATCGCATACGAAATTTATTTACATAAACAGGCAGTAATTATTATTTTTATAAAAAAAAACCTTAATTTTAAAAATGATTACTAATATAACATAGAAAGATCAAGAACAAATACTCCTCTTTATTCTGTAACTATTTGTCAACGTCACGTCAAGACAATATCAAAATTAGAACACTTCTGTACTCTGTATCCTCAACAGTGACCAATTTTGCACAACCTCTTGCTGTATTCCATGTCGTAGTGAGTAATGTCAGGAGTAGTTTATTGTTGTCCATAAGGGGTATAATGTAGGTGTCCTGATTTTTATTTCTATTTATTCCTTTCTGATCTCTTAGCATAAAAGTTCTCTCTATTTATAGACACATGCTGTTATTAATATCAATCAGATTATGATTAGGACCCACTGAACATATGACCAAGCATAATTCCTGTCTAGTAAAATGAATTTCTAATTGGTTTGGTACGTATATTCTATCAATTTATTTTATCTAAGCGCCTCTAAAGTGTGATTATTCAATACATGTTAAAAATTTTTTAGGATCAAACTCAAATTACAGTTTTGATATGATAACTTTTGATACGTACGAGGCACGATAAAGAAATGCTTTTCTATTTTCAATAATTTAATGGCATGCGGTAATACAAAATTTTTAAACTGCTTTAAATTTATTATGATGAAAATGATCCGTGGACACTGCCTACATATTTTGTCGCCAGCATATTAATATTTTTTTCTGCTGCCAAGTGTTTGTTTTATATAACTTGTTGCATATCTAAGCAAAACATTGTTTATTTAACTGGGTTTTCCGTTAAAAGGGCTTTCTTTTAAGTGAAAAAAGTACTTGGAAGTCGGTCAAAATTTATAAATAAAAGTATGTATTTAATTACCCAAAATTATCAATCTAACAGTGCGTACTAATCCGCTTTCGACTATATGTTTAACAGTAACAAAACACTAAATGACGTTTTTTTAAGAACATGCACATCTATAAGTATAGTGCATGGCTCTTTGATAAAATTAAGCAAACAACATTTTTGTTGCTAATTAATTTTTATACAAATAATAATATCTGAAATATAACACATCAAAATTGCATGCTTCTTTCTCTGCATTTACTAATTTGAGCATAAAATAGCGCAACTAATATGATAAAAAATAAATATTTAAAAGCACTAATCAACAATGCCCAAAAAAGTTTTAAAAGAAATGAAAACTAATGAAAAAACTTCTATATAAATAGCAAAATTAAAAAAAATTGCATGCTTTGATGGTAAACAAAAGAATATTTAGCAATTAAAAAAGTTTGTAACAAAAGCAACAATTTATTTTTTAATGAAAACTCGCCATAATATATCAAAAAATACTCGTATATACACACCACAACAATATTTTCAATATCAAGTTCAGGTACGAGTATGAAGGACATGGATGGAATAAATAACGTTAATATGGAACATGCTGTGGCCATCAACGAAATTGTTGAAAGAACCAAGGATGCGTATTTAATACTTATGCTGCAGGACATGCATAGAACAAGCAACCAAACATACAAAATCCCGGTGAATTTAACATTCTCTCTCTCTCTGTCTCTCTAATGCTTTACTTTTCTCAAAAGCTTTTATTACTAGAGTGAATGAGATGCGCAGAGAGAGTTGTTACTTTCGAAATTCAACTAGTGTGTTTCATACATTGTACATTACAATTCCAAATACATTTTGCACTTGCTCGATAGGAAATATGTTTACTATGTCCACAACTTAAGCGGCATGGCCACACATCAAACTGATGCTTCAAACTTGCGTATTTGTTGGTAAAATTCAGTTTGAGAGTGAAAATCTAAATTGTTTTGATATTCTTCAAACTCACATCAAACCATATGTGCGAGTTTTTTTCACTAACGCTATCAAAGAGAAGCAGAGTTTGAAGCGTCAGTTTGATGTGTGGTCATGCCGCTTTAAACAAAGTGTCTTACAGCCATACCTAAATACGGACGGAAAGCGGAACGTTTTTTTCCGCTGAGCTTTAACGCTGAAATGCCATACCTAAACAAAAGCGGCAGCGTTATGTAAAAAAACAATAAAAACAGGGTTATCAAACAAACAAATTAAACAACCCTGATTATTTTAACAGCTGGACGGACGACATTTATGATTTTGTTATTGAAATTTTATACAAATTACAAACGTGCATACATATGTATGTATATAATCATATTGTAAATATTTTCTTACCACCATTTTCTAATACGAAGTGCATAAATTTTTTCTTTTATTATATATTTCACTTTTGTAAATCTTTGCTCTTTTTCTCTGGTTACAATTCTCTTCTTTTGCAACCAACTTCATTAGAAAACGCTCTGTCAAAATCCGATTTTCCAATAGCAAAGCGTTGCCGCCGTGTTATTTCGCAATGCTCCATACAAAATGTATGGACATGAGAACTTTTGACAGCTAAAAAATGCTTGCCGCCCGTATTTAGGGATTGCAGTTACAAGTAACGAAAGATAAAAGAGTTTGTAATTAATTACAATATGCGGTTTATTGTTTCTTTTGCAAATGCTGCAATATTAGCTAATAGAGCAAATTAGTCTAATTAGTTATCGTATATTAGTTAAAATTTTGGGTGTGCATAATATATAACTGCGAGGGTCCAAACTTTTTGTACGACACACACGTTTTTATATAAAAAGTTATTTTATTTTAGTCTCCTTTGAGTTCCATACACTTAGTCCTACATTTGTCCAATATTTATTATTCCTTCCGAAAAATATGATTTGTCGAGGTCAACTAAATAGGCTTTTGATTGTGGATGATTTCGTCGTTGGAGTCAAACCTCTTTCCGTCGAGCCTTTTCTTCACGTTTGGGAACAAGAAATATTCGCTGGGCTCTAAATGTGGAGAAAAGGGTAGGTGAGGAAATAGTTCGTAGCCCTATTCATTTCTTTTGCCATTGAAATTTCATAAGTGTGCATCCTAAATAGTCAGCAAACGCGGTACTCATCTTGTGCAAAGCTTTCTCACACCCAAGTGATCATTCAAAATTAAAACCACTTAGCCGTGTGAGATGACTATGGCTACCACAATGTCATTTACTTTCAATCTCCAATCGGCTAAAATTATATCGTGAGTTTTCTCATTGTTGCGGATGTAGACACCTCAACTGGGCATCCAGAAGTTTCGGCATTTTCCGTGCTTGAACGGCCACATCGTAATTTAGTTCTTTACCATGGAAATGGAAGGTGCAGAGTTCCCGCAAGATTTATCAACGGCAGTCAAACACAAACCAAATGACGCAGTTTGTTTAAATTTTGACTCGACTCATCTGACAGTTGCCTGTTGACGGTAGCAGTATTGCCATTTCGACGCCGGAAATTCAAACAGTCACCATCTTAAGGACCCAATCTCATAATTTGAACGAAATCGTGTTTTTGTTACAAATTATCATTAACAATATCTGGTTTTATTCATGCCATCATTACGAAATATTTGGCTTTTGCATCAAATATGATTTTATAACATAACAGGGCATTCATAACGAATTTAATTAAGTTTTGCAAAGAAGAAAAATTACAATATTCTGGAGCCAGAAATCTTAGGTAAATTAACAAAAGTAGGTTCAAACAAGTAAGAACGTTATATTCGACCGAGTCGAATTTTAAATACTCTACAAATATTTAGTACATAAAAACCGGTGTCAATCGAAGACATCTCACTTTAACCAGTCTTGAATTATACAATTTGTTAAATACTTACACTATTTCTTCTATATAATATGTTACTTCCACGCCCGCTAAAGGGAACGAGGTCGAAAAATTGATTTTTCTGATTTTCGGGGTGCAGGTTCAACGATTTGGATCTTCTTTGACAAAAAATATATCATTTGCTTAACAAAATTACAAAAAAAAACTTTAAAATTTATGTTGTTGTTGGTCTTCTTAGGGGAACCTTCTTCCCTCTGGCCCGATTCAACCCATTTAGTAACTTGACCTGTGCTATTCTTTAAAATATATTTAAACTGTATCGTGATGTCTACAGACGGACGGACATGACAAGATCGTCTTAGATTTCATTACTGATCAAGAATATTTATGCTTTATGGGGTCTTAGACGGACATTTCGCTCCGTTACACATGGAAAGACAAAGTGGATATACCCTCAAATTAATTTTTTGGAGGGTATAAAAACAAAAAAGGTCATTCCTTAAATGCTCCTCTTTATAAGATATTTAATTATGAAAGCGGCAAAGTAAAATAGTAATTTCCTCATATTTGAAAACAGATAAAAGCAAGAAAAACGAGACGTACAATTTTTTGATCAGTCAAAGGCCTCGATATAATTGATAGCTATTTATCAAGATTCGAAATAAAGTATGGGATTGGACTTCTCAAAGAATCAAGAGAAAACTTATCATCCTGATCTTGTAAATCCTGTCAAATTATATTTACAAAATATTATACAACCCTCGTGATATTATTTGCAAAGCCAATGAAACTGATCTCTATTGGAAGATGATACTAGACAAAAACATGTTTGTATAATGCGGAAACCACTGCCCTTCAAAAGGCATACATAGGAATGAAATAGTCACCATTTGAATTAAATTAATGGGCCTGACATTATATCTTCAGAAAAATTTATATATTTCAGATTCTTTATTAAATTTGATGCTCTGACTACTTCTTTAGAGAATTGGGATTTTGACAGCTGATGCAGGTTTTCAACTTTTAAATGTTTGTCATTAGCTGATGCTAAGTTATTGGTCGTTTTTGTGAAAGTGTGAACTTGTTTGTTCGATCGCATTAAACAGACATTTCTTATTTGTGATAGACGGATATGACGAAGCCTTTTCCTATAATTATCTGAATTACGTTATTGTGATAAAATTTTTCATATTAATTAAAACTCGTTAGTCCCAAACTCAAATTAACAAGCACCAATTATCTAATACTCTGCTTAATATACATATATTTAGTTCGAACCTATTATCGTAATGATATACTATTGCAACATTTAGCAAAATCAACTTTTATTTCCATTGTGAATGAATTTCTTTTGTGGAAAATATAATAATCCGCTTTTCTTTTCAAATGCATAAAAAATGCGTGACTTATTGTGTTCAGTGTCATCAGCTTTTGATTGAATAATTTCCAACCATTAAAAATAACTAAAAAATATTAAACTTCAAGGACATTCTTTGATATTAATTCATAAATTTTTTTTTAGTGAATTACAGTTTAATAATTTAATTAAGCCATGGAATCCTATTCATCTCTTTAATATTTTATAAAATTTTTTTTTTACTTTTTAAAATTTAATGGGGACAAGGTCCAGCAGCAATTAATGGTGTGTGTATAATTATTCTGCTCTTAAATAAGAAGTAGAGAAAAATCAATAGCACTTTTGATATATAGAAACACAAAACTTCAAATGATGGGGCTTCTAATAGTTCAATTAATTAACAAAAAATATTCTTCCTGTTAGTCCTTATATTGTTGTTGCAAATACTGCCTTTGCGTTTCCTACTTTGCTTTTACCTTTCATTGTGTACGCATTAAAGAATGTCTGCTTCATTGTACTCTTGTAAGCTGTTACGAAACATCCATTGTCGTTGGCCATTGTAACATTGAAATAGAATCACTTTTATTACATCTTGTTTTACTGTGATTTTAGTACAAAATAGAAGGAAAATCATAGGACAAACCAAGAGTAAGCATGGTTTGAGGACAGTATCCAATTGCTTTCATACTTAAATACTTAGTAGTTGTAGACTACAGCAGCAAAAATTACACAAATATTTCAAGAAATGCAAGTCAAGTTGTTGACACAGACGTAGGAAAACAAACTTACTATGGTTTGAGGTTTGAGTGCCAACACTACAGAATTTCAAATTAAGGAGTAGAATGGGTGTTTGGCAGCATAGACTCCTGCGACTCTTGCACGTATTTAACTATTTAATATAGCAAAATTGAAGATGAAACATTTATAAGGACTAAAGCACTTTTATAGACAATGAATTTTAAAAATCAATCTCTGTAGTTTTTAAGTGTCTTTATAAAGTCTTATTAAGGTTTAATTAAAATAAATTTTTTCCTTAACCTGTGCATACTACCATAAATAATAAGCATAAGAATAAGAATAAGCATAAGAATATGAACAAGAATAAGAATAAAAATAAAATAAGAATAAGAATAGGAATATAAATGAGGATAAGAATAAGAACAAAAATAATAATAATTATGGTGTCCTAAAATTAACGCAAAAATCGAACTAAATAGAAAAGCCCTCTTCGCTTTCTGATTGTGATTTTTTAATAAATCAGATAATTAATAGAATGGGATTATTTATAATAAAGCACATCGGGCAAATTGCCTCCACGGCTTTGCATGCTCCCGTCTATCGAAATTTTCAATGACCATTTGACAAAAATGTGTCCGAATCACGTTGATGCTGCGCTGAATCGCTTCCTTTAAAGTGCGGGTGCTCGTGGGCTTGTTGACATAGACCTGTGATTTCAAATAACCCCATAAAAGGAAATCTGGTGGTATTAAATCACACGATCATCGAAACGAGAGAATACGCGATCTGGATGTGTCTCATGTGGTGATGGAATTATTTCACTGGCAAAATGACATGTGATACCGTCTTGTTAAAACGGCACAATCATAACATCAATATCATCCAATTTCGGCAGAAATAACTGTCTTATCATGTCGTGATATCGATCACTACTTGACCAGCCTCATTCAAAAACAATGGTCCAATTATGTCTACAGACCAACATCCACAACAAACTGTGACACGTTGTAGATGCATTGGTTTTTGGAGATTAACAAAGTCAAGATGAAAATATTTTTGAAATATTGTTCATTAATCTAGAAAAATTGTTCTACAGGGTTTCAAATCGTGCCTTAACTTTAGAACACACTTTATTATTGCAGCATTTCGTCATTAATTGTGTGAATATATAACCTGAGGAAAACGCAAAATATTTTAGTTACTGTATAACTTTCTCTCTGTTAATTTAAGTTACTGACTTAAAAACAAAATGCAGCTTATATGCCCTTTGAGCACGAGGTGTTTTGAACTGACATGTTAGCACCACATAAAAATCATTTGGCATATTTATGCATGAACTATCCTTATCAAACTCAAAAATAAATTACAAAATAATTTATTCCATACTCTTAATCCTAATAACTTTGAAAAACTTTTGCATAAAATTGATGTACGTCTCAAATTATTTTATCTTTTACAGAATTAATACTCCAGCAAGGAATTGAAAAGTATTAATATTTTAAAAGTTTTGAAACTAAAACTTTTCCAAAGCAAGACAGGCAGCCATTATTATATTTTAAAAGTAAAAACAATAAATATACAACGTTAGATTCCTCATTAAAGGTAACAACGTAAAAACAAAAACCTGTAGTAAGAAAAAACAACAGGCAGCTGAAGATTTGAATACAAAATAACAAACAATACAAACTTTGTTTAATAGACATGAACATTTTATAAATATGCTAAAGCTTCATGGAACTTTGCAAACTATAATTATACTGAGTGAATAAACCATTTAAACAAGTGTTTTGCCAACAAACTTAGCCAATTGCAACAAGCAGCTGTATCATTTTACAACGATGGATAATGAAGAAAAGTTATTACAGGATAATACGCCATTACCTGCCATTACTTCTGCAGCAACACGTCTAGTGCGCACACCATCACCTTCAAGTGCAACCAGTCCGCATACACCACCTTTGCAACCCCTGGTGCAGACATTTACTGCACCACTGCACCGTAAAAAAGGTCGTCTGCAACGATCCGAGCGTTTACAAACACTTGACACTAGTTCGAATTCTTCAAGTGGAAACAATTCAACGTCGACGCCAACTTCCTTCTCTGCATGGGAATCACTGGTCAGGGAAAGTTTTGGGCAAATTGCTTGGCCAATCAAGATAACTTCATGGGAATTAGTGGATGATCGCGTTAAAGTTGTACCCAATAGGTAAGTGATAGACATATAAAAATATATATGTTTGAGTGCAAAGGGGAAACATATAATCAAAATGATGGTATGGAATGCAGGATGGAGCTTAAATCAAACTATTAACAAGAAATCAATTCATAAGGCACACCCAGCAAACAAATTCCAATCATTTTTAATTTAACAAATCTCTTTGGTCTGAAAAGTCATTTCAAATCATCATATTCATATGCTATTCATTTACTACAGTAAACAACACAATAATAACAACAACAAATTTATAAAAAGTGCAATTTCCAAACCTAGACAATTAAAATCAATTTAAGTTTTAATAAAATTGTTTGTTGGAAAGTTCTTCAATAATTAATATGTTTCCCACTATGAACATCAATAGTGTTTTTAACTTTCCTCTAAGAAAACTACACTTTTTAAAAAAATCTGAAAGTTACTGATTTTACCGCGTTTTGAAAAAAATCGCATTTTCACTAAATGTCGACGTTTTCAGTTCCTTGGAAGGTTTTCTGATTACCCACGAGTAGCCGTCTCTATTTTTGTGTGTGTGTGTATGTGTGTAGGTATGTGAGGTGCTTGTAACATTTGATCAAATTGATCGAAGCGGTTCTTTCAACATTTTGAGAAATATGAAAACAAAACATGAAAACGTTTTTTTTTTTTCAAATGTGTTATTAACAACTTTTAAACGGTTTTGCCGATCGATTTCAAAAACTAATAATTTGAAAACCACGTCGATCAACACTAACCGGGCCAAAAGTTTTTAAAAACCTCAGAAATTATGTATGTGATCAATTAGTGTTCACGATTCTTTCATATGACTCGAAAAACTACATCAGTCACCGGAATCGCCTGATTAATTCAAAAGTTATAGCAATTTAAAAATTAAAATAGTAGAATTTTCTAGCGATTGAAGTTAGCGGGAAGTTGCAGGGATGGCCTCTATGGTCTACCGTGCAATTAAGCAAATTGTTTAAAAGATCAATACATAATAATTTTTCCTTGGAATCGTCATTTTGAAGTTTTTAATCTGATTCTGATTTTCAGTACTAAATTAATTCCTCTTTAGAATGTAATATATATTCGATTACCTAGAAAAAACATCAGCTTTGTTAAATTACTCTTATATTAAAACAAATAAACTTTCCAGCTTTTAAACTGTCTTCTTGAGTTTCCTGCTTTCTATCACCAATGACGTTCTTTCAAAAATATATTATATGTTTCATACATAAAGAAAACGAAAAACATATATTTTTATACACTTCACAAAAAAGAGAAAGGGTAATATAGGTTTATCATTCCGTGTGCAATTACTTCAATATTAATATGGCACCCTATAAAGTATATATATTCTGGGGCCAAATTACCGCATTCGATATTGATCGAAATTTCAATACAATTTAAATACAAGTTTCGATCGATATCGAATGCGGTAATTTGCCCCCTGGATCCTTATAAGTAGCGATAACAAATGTCCGTCTGTTTGTACGTGAATTCGGATTTCCCAAGCCAACCGAACAGCTAGAGACACTTGGAAATGAACTTAAATAGAGTGGTATTGAACTTCAGAAAAATATAAAATACTGTTGCTGGGAAGCTTACACCTATTTGTGGACGTAAAATTACCAAGCAAAAAGCAATCAATTTTTTTTTTTTTGTTAAATAAACCTATTGATACTTTTGTATTAAAATCAAAAAACAAAAAGATATTTTATTCCAGGAATGGGAAATTGAAAAACATTTTCTTTGGTACATAAAAAAAATTTGTTTTTTTTTTTTTTGGCAATTAAAACTATTTTAGAAATTAGGGAAAAATATTAGTATTCAGTATTAGTTTATCAATTGCAGCTTAAAGTTTAGGAGATACAATCCAATTTCAATAAGAGCACGCTATTTGATACAAAAATAATTTATTTTATATTAAACAGTCTTTCCTAAAAGTGGCAAAATATACAGTTTTTATTTATAGAAATTTTATTAAGGAATTATTATCATATTCAGCAAAGCCACTTAAGCCCCCCATACACGACATGTTTTTTACATCTGACATGTCAAAATTTCCACTGCAAAACACATACATGTCGTGGGTTAACTTTTAAACATTGCTTCTGTGAAAGTCAGACAAAAAGTCATCTGACAAGATTACAATTAGAGCGTGTTCTATTTTCTTCTGACAAGCCTTCTGACATCAGCTGTTTTTATTACGAAAAATACGTTGTAAGAATTCTATGCCGTGACGAAACAAGCAGCGGCGGGCCACAGCTAATGAAAGCACTAACCGGCCAGACTTGCTATTTTACAATACCGCTGTATGCATGTTCTTTAAGCCATTTAATAAAAATTATGCACATAAATACATAAATAAAACTTTAGTGTTATATCCTGACTTGATATCTTCAAATGAAAAGAAAAATCCTTTAAAATTGTTGAATTCGCGCAAACAAATATGTTAGTGGCGGCAGGATGAAACCTACGACTTACTTTGGTGTCTGCAAATACTATACAAAATGCGTAGACCAGCTATTGAAAAAACCAGAAACTATGTCAGAAGCAATTAACATGTACGTTTGTGACCGAATATTATTAACCTTCTGTAAAATTGTTGTTTTTGACAGACATGCACAATTACATATGAGTTGAAAAGTTGCCAAGTCAGATGTAAAAAACATGTCGTGTATGGTAGGCTTTAATGAGTGGTGACAAACAAAATATACATGGGTACTGATGATGAAAGAGTAGAGGCTTTAGAAAACAGCTGTTCTGCTCTGCTGTGTAAGTTCAATAATTAACAACCGAAGTTGACTTTCCTCTGTGCCTAGTCATATTTACTGAATTTTAACAAATATTTGAACAATTAGTCTATAAATCTTAATTGAATTAATATAGCAATAATAATGTTCGTTGAAAATCCTTACATTTACTTTTATTTTTTTATGACTTACTATTTCTAAGTGTGCTAGACGTTGTTATATATACAAATAAATAATTTTCATAATATTATTTAAAACATATCAAGGAAATTATTTTACAATTTAGCCAAATATTGTACACATTTTGTTGGTTACTGTCTTATAATAGGTTCCTTAGCAAGTGCTCGTTTACAAGTCACAAACAACAGTTTTATATTATCTTTTGTACGTTCATGGATGCCAAAGTATCGTCTGACAGTTCAAACACATACATACGTAATCACAAAATCTTTATAAATGAAATAATTGAATGGCCGGAAGGTGATCAACAATAATTATGTTCGTATGTACGAGTATGATGAAAAAAAATTCGAAGACTCAAGTCAAAAATAATAATATAATATATTGGCAATGAAAATTGTAAGACTTATTATTCCACACATACGAGCTTATATTCATATCCATATACAGATACATATTTTTAAGACAAAAAAGAAATTTTAACTTTAATATTGAACGGATGTGAAGATTCTTACAGCAACATTCTTAGAATGTTCTTCTGGTTAATATTATTTTTACTTTAGCTGTTGTGGGCTTATCCTCTTGTCGCGAACTTTTTTCCCTGTTTCAAATCGTTATTCCTTAAGGGGTTTATAAGTTCTTGATTAAATTTAATAAGAATAAATTTAAGTTTTAAGTATTTAACACTTCCAGGCATATTTGCTTCCAGCACTGCATTCTTAAAATACAAAACAAAAACAGAAATCAAGGGCTTTGGAAATAAACTGTTTTCAGAATGTTCGATGCAGAGCTTTGTCAGGATAACTAGTTGGATGGCCTAACAACAGAAGAAACTTCTATAGTAGCACAACGGTTAACAAAATTAACCGAAACAATTAGAAGTCATAAATTTAATTTGTTTTTAATTAAAATAGTACTCTGATAGCGTAATGGAAGATTTTGCATGTTTAGACAAAAAATAAAAAATTTGAGATATTAGATATTACGTATTGTGGGTTGCTTTCGATTTCTCGCACACCTGCAATAAATAAAAGTATTTTGTATTACAGGATGTTAATTTTTTCAACAGGCTCAAGCTCAAATCTGCGAGACTGTAAATCATTTTTTTTTATTTTTTTTATTAATAAATGCATTTGTTCAAATTCTATTTATTTATATTAAGATTGGATTATTAAGAATATTTTCTATAATCATCAAACCAGCAGAACGGATCAGTACTGATTTCGAGGCCGCTACGCCACCTCACCATTGTTCTTTGTTCAATTTTTTCACTTTTGCAAGTGTTGCTAGTTAGTAGGGATAACAACTATTTAACCAATGTTTTTAACGAAAATTGAATATGAAAAGTTCCCACATTCATTTTTTAAGTTTAATCGTAATTGTTGGGGGACTCGTACTAACCAAAAAAGTAATAACTCAAAAAAATTAATAGTTGACGATAGTTGACGATTTTTATGCCTGAAGTTGAATAGTTCGGCACCACTGAAATGGCTTCTTATAGAAACAAATATTCAGTGTCAGCTGCTGACACGTAATGGGTAAAATCTATACTGCCGTTCCCAGGATAAACGTGCTATTCTGTAACTCAAAGCTGTACTTTTATCGCATGTGTCAGTATTTGCATAGTATGTCCTCAAGTATACAACGATTCTGGATGTATACACTTTTAGCTCATATATCTTCCTTGTTGTTAGTGAACACATACATATATATTCTATGATTTGTTAGCCATTTTTTAGAAAGGACCACAAAAATTATAACTGTAAAAAGGATCGGTAGACAGACAATTTATTCTAATTCAAGGTATCAAATATATACAGAAACCTTTAGGGTCAGGCCATCCCTGCAACTTCCTGCTAATTTTAGTCATGGCTTAAGGTGGAATTGCGATGCGGAGTTTATTAAAAATATAATTTTATTTTTTCGAATTTCTACGTTCGCGATATCTCACGAACGCATTATCCAATTTAGACCGACCCGATTAGTGGTGATCGACGTGGAATAAATACAAATAATAAAACATCTTGTACCTTGGAATATCTACTATTACTTTTTGAATTTAAAACAAATATTCGTAAAATTTGCCTACAAACATTAATTGAATTTAATACAGCAATATGAATGTTCATTAAAAATACTTACATATAAATTTAAGGTTTGGATTGATCTAACAATCAAAATGAAAACGTTCACATGTGCTTAAGTATAGAAGAATTCAAACCAAAAGAGTTTGGCTTAGGTATAATGGAATAAAAAAAATGGGACATGCAGAAAATAATCAAATGGCAACACAGGTATTAAATAAAAATGTGTTACCATCAGTTTGATACAGTTCTCGTATGCAATTTCCTAATAAAATTTTTATATATAAGAATTGTTATCATATTCAACGAAGCTAAGTGGTGACAAAAAAATACACATGAGTACTGATGATGAAAGTGTAGCGGCTTTCGAAAACAGCTATTCTCCTCTGCTGTGTAAGTTCAATATTAAAAAAACGATGTTGACTTTCCTCTGTGCCTTGGAATATTTATCAAAAATATGGTATTTTGGAGTTATAAAAAATGACATAAAAATCCGATTTACATAACATCAGGAACATGACTTCGGATACACTGAAAAAATGTCGAGAAAGAAAACTTCTTGCAAATGTTAACCCTGTATAAAAATCATTAGAAATGGTCAAGATTGGCAATACTTCCGGATCCCAAGTTCAATATCTCATTAGTTCCTTTGAAAGTCCTACTTTTTGGATGGGTATGTAGACATACTTTTGATTATCCACTAACATTTACAACGGTTTCTTAATGACGTTATTGTAGCCAAATAAACAAAACATACGATTTAAGAACTTAAAGTTTTAAGTTTTTTTTATTACATTAATAAACTTAAGCAATATTTTAGCTTAACATAAATAAAGAACAACAAATATTCAGCTTCACTTCTTTAGCCAGCCACCGCCAAAGCCACTACCCAATCCACCGCCAAAGCCACTACCCAATCCACCGCCAAAGCCACTACCCAATCCACCACCGAAGCCTGAATAAGCAGAGCTTGAGACATAACTAGATGCATAAGAGCCTCCACCCAAAGCGCTTCCATAACCTCCATAGCCACCACCGAATCCTCCGCCGTAAACACCACCAAGTCCGCCAGCACCATGCCACCCATGAATTGGTTTATGCCAGCCTGTTGATACGGGCACGGGAACACTTACAGGCACTCCTACGGGATATGGCACCGGAGTATGGACAGGAACTGGAATAGGAACTGGCTGTTGGACGGGAACCGGTACACCAACTGGGTAAGGCACTCCCACGCTATGAGAATGTCCAAATTTCTTTCCAAAGGAAGCACTGCAGAGTGTGGCACAACTCAACAATACTGCCAAAATTACTGACGATAAATTGTTATTCATCTAAAATTATAAATTTCACAAGAAATTGTTAACCAGCTATTTGATATTAAAAACTAGGACTAAACGAAAGTACGTTGTCTTCTGCACAAAACGTTTATGTTAATTAAACTTGTATTGATGATAAAATTTTTTAAACCAAACCGTTTCTGAAAATTATTGGCATTTAAAAGGATACACTTGTAAATAAATGAAGATAGCTATATAAAAAATTTTCGGTATCTTTTTTGCCATTTAGTTTTTCTAAAACAAAAATTTTAAGACAACGCGAGTGTCTTATTTGCTTATGAAATTATTTTATCACATAATTTTTGTGATTTTTATTTTATGTCTTATATCATTTCATTGTAAAACAGATTTTACCTTTTACTTTTAAATTATCTAAGCAAAAAAATTTTTTTAACACTTGAGGGCGATGTTTTCGACTCTAGGTTTTTTTATTTAAAAAATACTTCTGCTTTAGTTTATTGCAGTATCCCTAGTTTTGTTGTGTTTTCATTTGATTATGAAACTTCACTAAAATTAATATAAAACTAGCATGACTTTAAATAGACATCAATAGTTAAGTGTTTGAATGATGTGTGTTGTTGTTGAGGAAAAAAAGTAGTTTCTTATTTAGTCAATAAAATAAAGAAACCGATTTTCAATATTATTTGACTTTTGTAGGATAATAATTTACAGGACCTAATAATTCCAAGTAAATTGTTAACCACTTAATATCAGGCAAACTATAAAGATATGATTCATTAAATATTTCGTAAAGATGATTTTGGTTCACTTTTCTGTGTATATTTTTATATTTAACCCCCTACGACTGACAAGACTTTATTGTTACAATTCTACTGACGTCGTTGTATATTAGACACTATTTCGTCGACTTATATTTTCAACGCTTCGTTTTGTAAAACTACCACAATAATTTAATATCCTAGAATTATATTTATTAACTTTTTTAGAATCTCATAGCAATTTATTTTTAAACAGCATTTACGGTTTTAATGCAAATTGGCTCTATAAAGTTACATATATGCAAACATTTTGAAAATTCAGTTATTTAAAATTAAGATAATTTATCCAAATCAAACGAGATATATATAATGATTTAATAAGAAGTTAAAATTCGTATACACTTTTCTATTTACGGCAACACCCGCATCCCCATCAATCGCTTTTATCACACCAGCACACATGATTGCGTAACAAGTGTAATAGTCGATGTTTTTAAAACAGCGGAACAAAACTATATTTTACCTTTAATGATATATGTAGCCTAACAGACGTCAGACGCAAACTTAATTAAAAAATTTATTTCAATTTAATAATTGATTTGAGGGTGCTGTTGGCTGAAGTAGCAAACACGAGAAAAAGAAGAAAATATCTGTCTTCTAATCGTTCATTTGTCCTCTCAATACTATCACCTACTTTCTAAAAATTTGTGATTTTTAGCTGTAGAAGTAACAGGGTCTACCAGTACACAGGGTTACTGTTGGAGAAAAAAAAATTGTCACCGAATTACTTTTTCAATAAATAAATTTTTAATCGCGCTGTACTGCAAGTGGCACCAAATGTCGATGAAGTTTAGCTGATTAATTTTTGAAACGAAGTTACATGGTTAATTTAATATATCAAAAAATTTAGATTTTCCAACCCTGGAATGGAATTTACTTTTGTTTACTTCTTTTTAATACCAACCTAGTTCTTTCTGAAAAATAAAATGGTTTACTTTTATGTACCACAAAATTTCGACTTTCCCGTCCCAGCATCGAATTCTGAATTTTTTTTATTTTTAATACCAATTTAATTCATCCTGAAGTACAAAATAGGCTTAATTCACTAAAAGGACCAAAATTAGATATTAATATGTCTACTTTTATGTACCAAAATATGTCGATTTCCCAACCCTGGAATCGATTTTTTAATTTTTTTGGATTCTTTCCAGGCATTTAATTTTTTTGGCAGAAAAAATGTTTAATTCATCAATAATACCGAAATTAGAGACTGTTTTGTTCATTTTTATGTATCAAAAAATTCCATTTCCGAACCCTGGATTAAAATAAATTTTTTTATTTTTAATAGCATTTCAATTCTTAGTGAAGTATACAAACCTTTTGGTCGCTTTTATGCACCTTAGAATATTGAAATTGTCCAAACCTGGCATCGAAATTTAGATTTTTTTTAATTTTTAATACCAATTTTGTTGTTCATAAATAGTAAAATAGATTTAATAAACAAAAAAACAAAAAGTATGTACAAAAATAATTTAGCTGCCCATCTCTGGAATTAATATTTTACTTTTTTAAAGTTCTTAATACAAATTTAATTCGTCCCAAAGATCCAAATAAGTTTATTAACGAAAAAACAAAACAAAAATTAGATTTTGCTTGTTAATTTTGCGTCCACAAATAGGTGTAAGGTTCCCAGCTCTGGAGCCGTATATTGGATTTTTCTGAATTTCAATACCACTATTTAAGCTCATTTCCAATCCATCAGTCCACAGCTCTTCTGGGGTTTGGGCAACAGATTTCACGTACAGACAGGGAGACATCGCTCATGCGTCATCGCTATTTATAAGGATCCAGAATATATACACTTTATGGGGTACCATATTAATATTGAGGAAATTACATACGGAATGACAAACCTATATTGCCCTTTCAATTTTTGTAAAGGATTTATTAAAAATGTTATACTACAAAAAATTACAGATTTTGTTACATCAATTAACCTGTTAAATAAGCATTTTTGAATTTTGTGTATAAAAAGCTTATGTTGATTTCTCTTCTAAAAAAGAATGCTACATGTTTTGCACTTTTCAATGGAAAATGGCAACATTGTGGCATTTCAAAATAGTGAATTTATTGGAAATTGATCTACCATCTGTTATGAATTTCTGTTTTATTTTAAAATTGCTCCTAATTGTGAATGTTTAGAATAAAAAGTGACAAAATGTTACATATTTTCCAGAAAAGAAATCGCCATTAGTATGAATTTAAAAATTTAAAAGAAATTATTTGTTCTATAAGCCAATAGTTTATTTGGCATATCCCATTATACACAATTTAAGTTCAATAACACAGTAAATCCCCATTGATATAGAATAAAGTAAATGCAAATATTTTTCAAAACATCTACAGCATACATTTCAAGTAACAAAAGTATTTTAAACATCTTTTATGAAACATTTGGCTATCAAACTTGATAATAATTAAGACCATAAGCACAATCAGTATCATAATGATGTTTATGCAGCTTTAAGACACAAACCAATAGCCAAAACTAGTTTACTACGACTCTTCAGCTACTGTGTGATGAATCAGATTTTTGTTGTTTTAATTTATTTTAAAGATCAACTAACACACATGTATGCAAATGCACGAGTATATATTTTGATACGCTCCGAAAAAGAATTGGAGGGTATATTCACTTTATCATGCCATGTGTAACGCGCTGAAATATCCGTCTAAGGCTCCACAAAGTATATATATTCTTGATCAGTGATGACATTTTAGACGATCCGGCCATATACGTCCGTCTGTGGAAACCACGATTCAGTCCAAACGAATAGAGCCAGACCCTTGATATTCGATATAAATAAATCTTAAAGGATAGCACAGGTTATGTTAAAAAATAGGCTACTTCGGACTTGGGGTAAGCAAGTTTCCCTGAGAGGAACTAAACCAATCTCTGAAAGACAACATAATTTTTTAAGTTTTTTGCTAATTTTGTTGAGCAAATAAAATATTTTAATATCAAAGAAGGTCCAAAGCGTTGAACTTGGAGCCAGAAAATTAGAAAAATTTATTCTTGCACCCTTCCCACTTTAGTAGGGGGTAAAGTAACATGTTAGATGGAAAAATAGTGTAGATATTTAAAAAGTTGTATTCCTTAAGTCTGCATTCCTCAAATATTAAATCTTAAAGCTTTCACGACGAAGAAATATTGTTTTCACACTGAAATGGTTTTACCGTTAAAACGAACTTTTAATACCTGGTTTCACCATACAAAATGATTTTGTAAAAACCAACTTAAAACCAGTTTGGAATTGGTTTTAAGTATGTTTTCTGAAATGCAACCCTGTTTTTGCCTGTTTGTGGCTGTGTTAAGTTGAGAGCTGCCAATTTATATATCGGAAACAGCTGCTATTGTATACGTTCATAAGAATACATACTGACGCCGTTTTCATTTTTTATATATAACCAGTTGATTTCCAAGAACTTCTTTACTTCGTATAATTAGTTCCATAATTTTAAATATCCATTCACAAAATGTAAAATAATTTCTACTTTGGAACGCATTTTAAAACTTTTTTTTTCTTTAAACAAAATGTTCTGTTCCTGTACGATTGAGTATTGTAAAAATGGAGAACAAGTACAGCAAGAAAGGCACACATTTCTATAAGCGATTTAATTTATTTTGAATAAATTTATTATACAGCCTGTATGTTGAATCCACAATTTGCAGTGTGAACGCAAAATTAGCTGTTTATGGTTTTAACGCTAAGACCAGGTTTTAACTTTCAGTGTAAAGACCCTACAAGACGTTCTCTGATCTTCCCGTGTCCTATCCTTTCACCTACCTTTTCCCTGTAAATGACCCTATCAAAAAAAAAATTTGTTCTATACTTAACTACCTCAAAAATTTACTTTTTAAATTTTACAAGGCCCTTCCCGGAGTGACCCTGTCAAAACAGAGTTTTGAAATTGGGCACAAAAATGTGTTAAAGAAACTCTGACCCAGCAGGTTAAACCAGTTTGACTTATCTCAGTCCCTTTTTTGCACCTTCATATAAAATATTAATACGTGAATTGCTTTTATGCTGATGAAAAGTGTCTCAGTCATGCTCCATCCTACTCATTGGAAACGACCGTATTGAAATAATTTATTTTTGTTTATTTAAGTCAAATATCATAAAAAAGGAAATTTTAATAAGAATAATAATTTAGCTTTTTATATACTAAATATTTGGAGGGTATTTAGGATTCGACCCGGTCGAATATAACGTTCTTTCTTAGTGTATATTTGCCTCCTCTCCATTTCAAATTAATTCACCTATTCTGTGCTAATACTGCTTTCCATAAATCAAAATCGTGGGAATATCATTAACAGAGTTTACTTCCGAGTTGAGGGTCAGTGGCGCAGTTAACAGCACGCAAAATTAAAATGTTCTTCTTATATGCAAAATTTTATTGTATATTTCCGTAAATATTAGAATTGAAATATATAGATTTTCCATAATGTTTAAGCGTAGGAGTTTTTAAAAATATAATATTTTAGTATATAAGCTAAGTGGAAAGTAAAATGAGAATATTAGTTTCAAAAAGCATCTTAAGCTACTAAACAAAGTATTAAATCAAACTAAAATCAAATTTAAAATAGCATAAAGTGGAAAATGTTGCAGAAGGTAAGTTCTTTATTGTGCAACAACTTTAGTAAACACTTTATCAGGAAAAAAAAATTTTCACAGATATTAAAGCTTGCACTAGTTGTGGCCATACAGTTGGCAGCAGTATGTGCTCAGTATCAAAATCCTAGTCAACTTGGTCAGTATGCCAACCAAAACAGTCTGCATGCCGGACAAACGGCTTATTACCCATCACAAAGTGGTCAGTACGGTGGTCAAGCAACCTACAATCCCTATCAAACGTCGTACAAATATCCAAGCGCAAGTACTGCCACTGAAGCGGTGCATCAGTCGTCGTCGTCTACCGGTTCAGGTCAAGAATCAGCTACTTCTACTTCACCCAACAACCGCATTTTAGGTTTATTGGGCGGTAATGGAGGTGGTGGAATCCTTGGTAATCTGTTGGGTGGTGGCGGTGCTAGTGGTGGTGGCGGAGGCGGTGGCGGTTTGTTAGGCAATCTTTTTGGTCTGGGTGGCAATAGAAACCCCATACCACAAGCCTATCCCGTACCCGTTCCATTGACAGGCTACGGTTTATATAATGGCGGATTTGGCGGTGGATATCCTGGAGGATTTAGTGGATATCCAGGATATGGATATCCAGGATATGGAGGTTATTATGGATAATTGTGTGCTGCAGCCTTGTGGTTTGCCATAATTTCAAAATAGATACATTAAGTATTATTTGTTATAGCTTTAAGATTTATTTTTTGTTTGTCGCATGAATAAAAGATTTTAAAAAGATTTATTACCGGCATCGTAGTTTCATTCAGCTATAGGCAATAGGGACAAAACTTTTGTTGTAGTTTTTTTTTTCCATGCTTGCTTGAGTTAGTATTGGCATTTCGTGATACGCATTATATCAAAATACACATTTAAATACATTTTCGTCTACATATCGCACTGGTTCCTCTAAAGAGGGTCAACTCAAAATTGTTCAATTTTTACTTTTGCAAGAATAGATGTCACATCTACCCACTGCAAAAATCTTACATCATTATCTCTACTCTTTCGCCAAAAATATACACAAATCTATACTTGTTTGTGATATAAAGTAGTATAAAATATCTATAGTTTTTTGCCTCTACTGAAAATTTTTAAATTTTGAGTTGACGCTCTTTAGAGGAACCAGTGCGATATATCGATGAAAGACACATGGTTTCAAAATTATTTTTATCTAGATATACAATATATAAAATCTTTTATTAAATTCTTAGCATTAAAGAACTTAAAGAATGTTTTAAAATCGTCTTAATAGAAAAGAAAAACAAGTAAAAGCATTATATTCGACCGGGTAGAATCTTAAATATCCTCCATATATTTAGTAAATAAAAACTGTATTTTTATTCTTAAAGATTTAAATTTTTATGGTATTTCGCTAAAGTAAACAACAAAAATTGGTTTAATTCGGTCGTTTCCAATGTGTTGGAGGACCATTGCTGAGACACCTTTCCATCACCATAAAAGCAATTTACGTATTAATAGTTTTTATGAATTTGCAAAAGGGACTGAGATAAGTTAAATATGTTCAACCTGCTGGGTCAGAGTTCCTTTAACATATTTCTGTGCTCAATTTTAAAACTCTATACAGTGTCACTCCAGGAATGGTTGTGGGGGAGACATATCACCTAAATCGTAAAAACTTAAAAACTAAATTTTCGGGTTAGTTAAGTAAAAAAAAATTTTTTGATAAGGTCATTTAGAGGACAAAGCAGGGTGGAGGGGTAGGGATGGGGAAGATGAGACAACATATAACCTTCGTCGTAAAAGTTTATAAATTATGGAATGTAGGCTTAGGGAATACAATTTGTTAAATATTTACACTATTCTTGCATATTATATGTAACTTACCACTGAAGGGGGCGGGTCACAGAAATAGACTATATCGAGTTTTCCACAAACGGACGGATGGGCATTACTAGATCGTCTCATCACTGATCAAGAATATATATACTTTATGGGGTCCAATTGATTTTTGGAGGGTTTAAAAATTATATTTTATCGGCGTCACTCTGGCAAGGGCCGTGGGGGAGACATCTCACCTTTGCCATAAAACACTAAAAATAATTTTTTGGCGTAATTAAGTGTAAAAAACGAAGTTTGGGGAGGGGGTTAGGGCTCAGGTTACGTCTCAGCTTTGTCATAAAATGCTATTTTTAAGAAGTGTTAAGCATACAATATGTTAAATTTTTACACTATTTTTGCTTATAATAACGCCCACTAAAGAAGGCGGGGTGCAAAAACTTATTTTTTGCATTTTGTGGCTTCATCTATAATGCGTTAGACCTTTTGTGACATAAAAATATATAATTTTCTTAACAAAAAATTAAAAAATTATGTTGTTTTTTAGAGATTGGTTTAGTTCTTCTTAGGGGGACTTCTTTCCCTTTGGCCTGATTCAGCCCATGTACAAATCTGACTTGGCATATCCTTCAAGATATATTTATATAAAATTTTGAGGGTCTGGCTCTTTTCGTTTGAATTGAATTTTGATTTCCACAGACTGGCGGACGGACGGACGGACATGACTACATCGTCTTAGATTGCATCAGCGATCAAGAATATATATTGACTTTCCTTTGTGCCTTGTAATATTTATCATGTCTTTCTGAGATTTAAAAACAAATTTCGAACAATTAGCCTATGAATCCTAATTCAATTTAATATAGAATATATATACTTTATGGGGTCTTGGAGGAATATTTCGCTGCGCTACAAAGTGAACATACGCTCCAATTCCATTTTGGAGTGTATAAAAATACACGGAAAAAAACGTTATTTTTATAGAGGCATACAACTTTAATTTACCAACACTTCTTTAGCTGGCGGCCATTTTGACAGCTGTCAAGTTTTTGGCATTTCAGCATGAATATACTGACGGCTTAAACACGCTTCCAAATTATTCAAATTTATTTTGAAAATCATAGTTCTGTTTGAAATACTTATCGCGCACTGCCATTTTACGTCCAACGTAATCGTCCATCTAAGCATTTAATTGGATTTACTATGGAAAAAAAAAGGATTTTCCCGAAATTTGTAAATCGAATCAAAAAAATTCTTTGCCGTAAGACAAATCCCCAAAACTAAAACTCTTCATTTTGCAAGCTTGAGACAACTTCATATATAAAAACTTTAAATACCTCTTCAAATTTAACAAAAATAAAATCCTCACATTAGTCTTGTCGTATTTCAAAGTTTAGAAGATATTTGACTCATCTTTGTGAACGCAATTGCTCGATTGGACTGGCAAGTGTATTTTGTGGGTGCTGTTGGCTGAAGTACTATAACACGAGACTATGAAGCGGAGGGTCGTGAGTTCGAGCCCGCGCTGAGTCATGAAATATTGTGTTGAATTCTTCTGATCAGCATTCGTTCATGGTTGTGTTAATTGTTGCCAGCCTGTTTCAATGATGAAGGCATAGTCACTGGTCACTGAATATAATTGGCAGCGACTGGCGCTATCATGTACTAAAAGCAGAGCAACAGCACCCACCTTCGTCGGCCCTGTAGCAAAAATTAGCCGGCGAAGTAAAAGGTTGAAATAGCTACAAAAAAAATGTCTATCTTCCCATCTTTCCTAATCTGTACCCCCAATACTATCCGCTCGTTTTCAGTTCTGGTGCAACGCATTGCATATATAGGGGTCATCCCCTAAGTGCTGGTCCTACTCTTAAAAAAAGAAAGTGTATTTAGATTCCTCTTGTGTAGACTGCCGAGAAGCTACTTTTCAAAGAGGAATTAAATTATAATCGCTCACAGCGGTCGATTATAATTTAGGGGGTTTTAGAAATTTATAAAATTATTATTCAGTGGATATAAGGGACGGGTTCTATGAGTATTACCTGTGGATCACTGTTCCAGTAATATGGTGAAAGTTTTGTGCAATTTTTTAATGTTTACTTACTCCAAGGGTACGAATAATTTTAGGGTTTAATTTACAACAAGTGCAGTTTTAGGCGACTGCAGGGTAAGTATAAGTTTAATAAGTTTAACTTCGAAACAAGTGCAATTTTAGGTTTAGAAAGGTAACTATAAGTTTAATTTTAATTCTAAAACAAATGGAAGTTTATGTTAATTCCAATAAGTTTTAGAGTGCAAAAGGGAACTTTATGGTTTTATAACTGATTGAAAAGTGAAAAAACGATTAAGTAGAGCGCGCTACAAACGAGCTGAAAATTCAATGTCTTTTCCAATTTCCAACAGTTTCCCACCTTCCCATAAATTGAGCCCTATTATGACATAAGGCTTAATATAAGAAATTATGTTATATAAATTCAGTTTTATACAATAATATAAATTTAAGTGTCCGAATTGGGACACTTTGCATTTTAGACCTTCTTGCTTATATATTTTCATTTCTTAGTTACATTTTGATTTAAGAGCCACTATTGGACATTTAGGTTTTATTTATTTAGAATTTGTTTATTCTTAGCACATGATGTCAATTATAAATTGTTATATAAATGAAAATTTAAGCATATTTACAAAATTAATACACCCGCAAGTGTAGGAGTAGTCAGGAGGTACAAAACTTGTATTTGAGGACTATAATGACAGCTTTCATAATAATATTTAGCTGAAGATATTTGAAATTTATCCGCAAGTTCTTAGGTTTTATTCACAACACATTTTCCTTTAATATCTTTAACAAAAAATACCCCATCTCTGTCAACTGCTGTCTTAATTGTTTGTTAATGTGCGTCAGTCACAATTGAATAAATAACTGTTGCATCACTGCATTCATACATTTCTGGGTATCATGTGGAAAAACTTGTGATACAATTTTATTCCTCTAACAGACAACTATACGGATGTATGTATAACGACGCAACTGCAAAAGTTGCCATAGCATAAGAAATAATTACAGTCGATCTCGCGACGACCATTTTGGCATACCAATTTTAAAAATGAGGTTTCTATAATATCTATCATATATTCGCAATTGAGAAAAGGCTTTATTTGTCGCAGCTTAAGTGTGAGTATAGGCAGAATTCAAACTATTTCCGACGCTTTTAAACGAAACAAATTACAAAATCAGATTAAATATTTTGGTTATTCAGGCAATAAATCATTTTTAATATCCTTAACAGAATCAGGCAGTGATATTAAAAAATTTCATTCTCCAAAATAGTTTTCTTCTTTGTTTTCGAAAAGAATCGGAATCTGTGAATACTTGTGCGTCAGATAAACTTCAGGCCAACGCACACATTGTGTATATCACAGATGGAAAATATGGTACCCTTGTACTTTTTATGGTACAGTTCCGACCTTGTTGGTACCGTGGTACTACTGCGACTTACTTGGTACAATTTAAATATCTCAAACAATCTATAATCAGACTAATTCATAAAAATTGTTTTATGTTTATTGTAAGTTGATTTGGAAAATTTATACAGAAATAATCAGTTAATATAAGTAAAATATTTTTTATGATTTATGCCGATATTTAATTATATCTTTTATCTTTTACTATATGGCAATATTCAAAGAAGCATTTCGTGAAATTTGGAGTCTTCTTTTAATGCTTTGCTCGATCAGAGTAACTATTTAGGTGTTGCTTTTTTAGTCGAAAATTATTATAGCCGCGCTTCTTCTGACTTGCATGTCTGATAAAGTGACTCATGACTCACTTTCGAGACAGTCTTGCTATTAGAAAGAGATTTTTCCTCAACTGAAACATTTTTCATTGTCATAATAACTAGATTCAAACAGTTTGTAAAGATTGTTTTTGTTTTTTAGAAAAACCACTTTCTAAGCATGGATGGGAATCACTTTCGAGTTTTATCGCAGAACCGATTAATCAGTCTTAGCGATTATTCCTAAAAACTAATCTCCTTTCTGCTGAGTGACTCTATTCTTGTCTCTGCATTCTTTAATTGTGTGAGGGTGTGTTTGCATTAAATATTTTATTTAATTTTAAAACAACATAAATATATATTAAAATATTTTTTTTTACAAAATTTATGTATTTAATATATTTTATGAAATACTTGTAAATTTTTTTTAAATATCTGTTTTTGTTATAAATTTAAAAACTAGCTACTTGGACCCGACATTGCACGGCTTCCCCAACTTTCGACTTTGTACAAAAGGTTTTCATTTAATGCTTTGCATCCACCTTCTAGAAAATTAAGAAATGTTTTGATGTATTTTCAGTATAAATATTTTTATTTCTTTACTTAAATATTTTCGGATTATATGGGCGCGGTGTGATGGACGTGGTCTATTTCTATAATACTTTCCTGATATGTTAACATCATAATACTGATAATTAGAGCCAAGTTTCGTACCTTTTGGTCAAGAAACAAACATTTGGGGAGGAAAAATATTTTTAAGTTATACGGGCGGGATACGGTGGGCGTGGTCATCTTTGATAAAACTTAAAAAATTTCTTGACTGAGTTGATCAAAGGATCTGTGCAAAATTTCAGGGTTCTACGACATCTCGTTATACTTTTTGCCATGAAATGCCATGAAGAAATGTATGAAGAAATCCCACTATGCGCCACTCCCACTTGAGCTACCAAAAATAAAATTAGCCTATTTTACCCCTAAGATATCCCGTAATGTACTGTCAAAATTATATATGTGTAACTTCAACGATATTTGCGGCGCACGCCAAAACATGTTGCCGATTGCAGAATTTTTTCCTACTTACTTGACACTTATTTATATTTTGGACAATTTACACAATATCTTTATAAATTATAGCCTATGTGTTATTCTGATGTATAAGCTAAATTATTATATAGAGTTTCATTAAAATCCAATCAGTAGTTTTTGCGTGAAAGAGGAACAAAGATCCACACATTCACACTCACAAATATTTGGTTTTATAATATTAAGTATGATGGTACCTCCACGATGTGAAAAGTACATTTTGCTTATTTAGTTGGTACAAAATCAAAATAGTCATTTTCTATCCTGGTGAATGAGCCCCTTCATAAAATTATAAAAATTGTAATATAAGACACATGGTTTGTTGTGTTATGAGTTAAGTACGTCTATATGCCTCCATTTCATTTGCTCTTACACCATCAGTCGACTTCAAGTTTATTTGAAAAATAACAAAACCTCTTCGCTTATTCACGAACTTTCAGAAATCATTTGAAAATTACCGAAAAATAGCAGGCTTTGGAATTTTTAAGCCCACAACAAATAAATTGTATTTAATGTAAATCTATTTTATTTTTCTACAACAACAAAAAATATTATATTTAAAAAGAAGTTGACTGAGACAGTATTTCAAGAAAATTTGATTGAATATTTTAATATTTTAGTGTAATATTTCAAAGGTTTCAGATATGTGAAAGTGAATAAATTGCATACTGACTGACTGACTGATTTACTCAACAATATTGTGGTGCATTTGCCCAACAAGTAATGAAACTAATCTAATAGCGGGACATTTACATCGGACAGGTCTAGCTTTCCCCCTTATTTTTATTTATGAATGGAACATTTCCACTATAGCTAGGGAACCGAAATTTGGTATAAAGATATCAACAAAACGTATATTAGGAAAAATTAACCACAACATAAAAGTGAAAAATTAGGCCAAGTTCTTATTCAAAAACTTCTGCTAGTGAAAGCATTGAAATCAAAAAGAAAAACGATTTCTTTTCTATGCTAACTTCTAGCTTGGCAATATATTTTTATTTTTAACTCAATAATATCGAAAAAAATGAGTTTTAGTGTCATTGAAAAATATTTCTTTGCACAAACAGTTCGACCTTAATTCAAATTTTTTGTACTTGATTTAAATATTTTATTATCATTTTGGAAACTCCAGGATTGCTTTTCTAATAGAATCCCGTTTTGGCTTGTTTTAAGTATATATTAATGATATTCGTACTTAAAATTTTTAATTTAGTAAATTATGTTCCGTGTATATAACAAGTCGATCCGAGTGAAATTTCTACAATATTACTGTGCGACCCCATAAAGTATTTATTATGGTTCCTTGTGAATAGAGAAGTGGAATAAGTGGTATCCGTCTGTTCATCAGTGCCTATGTGAAATTAGGTTTCGAAGTCTCCAGAAAAACTAGAGATTTCAGTTTTGTTTGATGTATTCTAAATAATCCTAAATATATTGCCACTAAAAAAAAAACCAACACGGTTTTTTGAAACATGAAAGTAACTAGCAAGCATATAGACATAATTGAAGCACACAAAAATATATCATTATATGACTAGATAAAATAAATTTTTGGAGTTTTGTTAAGTAAATCTATTTTATACTAAATATCAAATAAAATCTAGAAGACGTTTCCAGGATTGGACAATTAAGTAAATGTTTTTTTTTTTTTCTTTATATATCAGACGTATTTGTGTTTTTGGAGAAATTTATTAACATTAAGTAGCATATACACTGGCAAACTTGCGTGACAGTTTTGCTCAAATTGTGGGTTGATCGATAGTGTGTACATAAAATTTGTCAGTCAACAGTCAACCACGAAAATTTTTGCGGTCAGCGGCCATATTGGTTTTTGACTGCTAGTGTGTACCAAAAAGTGTCAGTCAAGAATTATTTTTGTAGCACAAATATTTAACAAATATTAAAAATTATTGAACAAATGGACGCGGAAAGTGATTTTCTAAAAGAATTTGTATGCTGCTACGAAAAGCAACGTTGTCTCTGGGACATAACAAGCCCAGAGTATATGATGCGGGATGTGAAAACAAAATTCTATGAGGACCTACTAAATATTATGAAAAAATATTAAAAAAAATTCTACTTTTGGTTCTATTTTTACTTTTTTGTTTATTTTCACTTAATGAAACTAATAATAAAGCACATCCAATTTTCTTATTTTCCATGTTTGATAAATTTTGCAATTTATTTATTTTATAAAGCCAGGATTTATGATGAGAGATGTTAAACAAAATTTTTTAACTATAATGCGCTCCAATTTTCTTACTTTCCTGGTTGTCTGGAATATAAAAAGCCAGGGTGTATGTTAAACCAAGCAAACTAGCACTCGCTAAAAAATAATAAAAACAGTCACTAAATGAATTCATTATTAACAAAGCTAATATAATTTGCTTACTTTTCTTGTTTCCCTCGTTATCTCTGTGATATAACGAAGACAAGGTGTATGATCGGAGAACTTAAGCAACGTTTTTATCTTCACAAACAAAATTTTAACTTCACGACATGGACGCGGATAATCCTATTTTGTTATTTTCTATGTTTGTGTGTTAAATTTTTTTCTTGAATGACGGTTTGAGTGTCGAACATGATCGATAGTCTAGACAGTCAAACGTATCCTTCAAAAATGATGAATTTTCGACTGTCACTCAAGTTTGCCAGTGTGTATGCTACTTTAGAAATCAGAAATGATTCCAGGTTGGACAATTGAAACTATTTTTGACATATAACAGTAAGTTTAACTTATTTATAAATTAAACATATTTATTATTTCTGAAAGAAATTTAGCGTATTATAAATCGGTAAGGCGAGAAAAATTGCTTCAGAGCTGTAAAATTAAATTTTTTTTTTGATATATCAAAGTAACTATATTAAGGTAACATAATCAAAATGTATATTATGAAAATGTGTGGGATGTTTTATTTCAAATTTTAAAGTGCAAGTGTTATGTTGAAACGATAGCCAAATACAGTTGCCCCGCAGTCAACAAAATTCCCGAAAATAAATTTAAATTTGTTTTATCGACTCTTAACGTTGGATAGGGCCAAACTTGTTTGTATAGATAATGATAACAGCGAAAAACTCTCCGTTGATGTAGAAGATAATTTGTCAAATGACACAGAGGCATATACTCCAGCGATAAGAGATAAAGATGAGTACAACCGTGTTTATGTTACATTAATAAAATAATGATTATATTAGAATCCAGGCATTCGAGGGACTTTCTTGCAACGTGCAAACAATTTTAGAAAAGTGGTGAAGGACCCGATGTATCATATCTTTATTTTGACGTCAGGTCAAAAACTCGGAAGCCATTGTCTAGCCGTGAACAAAGATATACGATATGTTGAGAACGGGCTTTAAAAAAATGAAATGTGCTGTAATTGGGGGCGGGGCAAAAAAATTCCCAATTTCAGAAGTCTTATTGACTAACCTTTCATTCTAGCGTGTGACTAGCACAACAGACCGAACCGTTCGAATGTACATATATACTATAGACATACATCGGTAAAAGGTATACATATACGATTCTGAATGTACCACTTTTACTATTTTTTTGCTTTCTTAGAGTTTTATGCGAGAAGGTGTTACTTCACACTCCTCAATGTGCCATATAATTTGACGTCTTGATTACCTTCGCCAGAGCGTGAATAAGTTTGAGGTTTCTTTCTGTTAAAATGTTCAATGTAATTTTTGACAAGTAGTTAATAACTGTATGTGCGAGAACAATTAAAATACTCAAATTTCAGCAATTAAATTTTAAAATTTTTAAATTTTAATTGCCAAATTTGTGTTAATGGGTTTTTTTGTAATTTGATACTTTAATGTGTGTGTGTGTATTTTCCCACGGTTAAATAGGGATGTTCACATTGTTGTTGTTTGATTTTTTATGATGTTGGGGTAGGCGTGGGAATTTTTGTCTGTCCATATGAGACCTTGGGAGTTTGTGTCTGTCCGTATGAGACCGTGGGAATTTCTGTCCGTCCATATGTGGGGGGTAGTTTGGTGGAGGGGTGCTGTAGTAACCAAAATGAGTTTGTATAAGTGAGCGTGAGACCGTGGGAATTTTTTTCTGTCCATATGAGAGCTTGGGAGTTTGTGTCTGTCCATATGTGACCTTGGGAATACATGTCCGTCGGTATGTGAGCGTGGGAATTTCTGTCTGTCCATATGTGAGCGTAGGAATTCTGTCTCTACATGGGTGCTATGGCCTAATAGAAAATAATAAATTTTTAGTATCTGACACAACATTTTTTAGGAAGTACAATATCTCAAAAGTGTTGTATAAATGGATGGCCCTAATGTTTGTGGTTCGTTTCTTCTTGCTGGAGTGAGATTTCTTCTTTTATTTTTTAGCTTGTTTTTAATTGTGGTGTGTGTTTACTTAAGATATTTTTAATTTTGGTGTGTGTTTACTTAAGATATTTTGTCCAGCAATTCAGTTATTTCTTTTTTGTGTGCAATGCTTGAGTGTGGGGGAATAATTTGATTATTCTGATCTTGAAGACGTTGTGAAAAAAATTACTATTGCAAAATATTGAATTTGATATTTTGTTTATTTTATACATGACGATCATCGATGGATTTTATTTGGGGATCTGGATGGTGGTGCGATTTCTGTATTTTGTAGAATATTAATATGTGTGTGTTTTTGTGTTCTGAGTGGCGATTGGAATGTCTGCCTGTCAGACAGGGGGTGTGTGTGTGACGATTGGTGAGTCTGTGTGACAGTCCGCTTTTTTGTTGCTTTCCTGGATTTAGCGCAAGTGGGTCAGTATGAAATGAAATAAATTTGTAGATATTTATGTACGCATATACATACAAACAAATAATAAGCGTTTATTCGTTGTGCCCAAATATTCCCTTGACCATTTGAATGAATGAACCATTGTGTTTATTTGTTTGTGTGTTCTCTGAAATAAATATGTATATAGGTGTTTATTTGAAATAAAAGACATTTATTTTAATTTTTATAAGCATTTATTTAAAAGTTTGTTAACATTTTCATTTTTAAGTAAAATTGCATTCCTTAAGGCACAAACACCATAGTCGTGATAGCTACAATAGAAATATGTTGAATGGTTAGTTTCCATTTGTTTAAAATTAATGCAGCCAATGTCTTCAATGTTATAAACTGTTTGATGAATCATTTTTTCTAGCCATTTTTTCCGCTGAAATAAGTATTTTGATTACAATTAAAATAAAAAGCCATTAGTTTTTTGTTTTAATTTTTTAGATGCATTTATTTATAAATTTTTCAGATATTTCACTTTTAAAGTAAGTTTTCCACCGAACGAGCTGCCTCATCCAAAATTGCATCGTCCGAGTTTTCATACATTGCCAAAAATATTGGCAAATCGATTGGTGGGAGGATTTCCACACTGATTATATCAACAAGTGGGCGATGCGTTTCTTCAAGCTGTTGAGAGTTTATTGCAAGTAATGCATCCTCATCACCTTGCAATAGCGTCTCGAACTCTTCGTCTTCTTCAGTTTGGTGCTGAGTATTTAGCGAGAGAAATAACTCTTCGTCCCCTTCCAGGTGTCTTTCGAATTCCCGCATCATAACTGCTTTAGCCCAGTCTTTTCGAATCTGACGCATGACCCTTTTATATAGAGGTGTCTTCCAAATGGAGGGCATTGTTGAAATGAAATCATGATAGCATTATAAGTTAACAAGTAGATTCGCTGAAAAGTTCTCTTTTTTCTTTAGCTACAAAACTTTTGTAGTTTATCATATACCACAAAGTTTTGTCTACGTAGCAGTTTCTTTTGCTACAAAATTTTGCAGCGTCTCTACATACATAAGCATGCCAACGTATTCTGTGCATATCACTTATCCAAATGTTTTTTTACATAAATATTGTCCACGTAGCAGTTTTTTTTGCTACATAATTTTGGAACGTCTCTACATGCATAAGCATGCCTATGTATTCTGTGCATATCACTTATCAAAATGTTTGTTTACATAAATATTGTCTACGTAGCAGTTTCATTCCCTTTAACATTTTGTATCGTATATGCATGCATAAGCATGTCTCTGTACTCTGTATACATAACATTCCGTTCAAAACTTTGTAACGTATCTGCATGCACAAGCATGTCTCTGTACTCTATACATATCACTTATCAAAATGTTTGTTTACATAAATATTGTCTACGTAGCAGTTTCATTCCCTTAAACATTTTGTATTGTAGAGGCATGCATAAGCATGCCCCTGTACTCTGTATATATCACATTCCGTTCAAAACTTTGTAACGTATCTGCATGCACAAGCATGTCTCTGTACTCTATACATATCACTTATCAAAATGTTTGTTTACATAAATATTGTCTACGTAGCAGTTTCATTCCCTTAAACATTTTGTATTGTAGAGGCATGCATAAGCATGCCCCTGTACTCTGTATATATCACATTCCGTTCAAAACTTTGTAACGTATCTGCATGCACAAGCATGTCTCTGTACTCTATACATATCACTTATCAAAATGTTTGTTTACATAAATATTGTCTACGTAGCAGTTTCATTCCCTTAAACATTTTGTATTGTAGAGGCATGCATAAGCTGTATCTCATATACCCGCTGAACTTCTAAAACTACTTTTTTAAAATTTTAGAACCAACGATTTTTGTAGCTACAAGTTACTAACTATGCAAATACTGAAAACTACTTTTTGAAATGTAGCGTACTAGACCATACTAAACATTTTCACGAATTACTGTAAGTCAAATTTTTTAAGATTGAAGTCAGTACATTTTTGTATATAAAACCAATAAGTCGTGAATATTTCTAAACTCCTTGTGTTTTAAAAAATAGAACTTTTTTTATATAACAAACTAAAAACAATATATAAAGGCATTTATAAGTTGTTTCAACATATATATATATATTAAGGTTTTTTCAAAATAAATATAAAAAAAAAAAATTAAAAAAAAAAAAAAAAAAATGAGTTCTTCAGTTTTCCGTTGTAATATCTGTAATAAGCAATTCAGATACCAAAAGTGCTACTTAAATCATTGCAAAAGTCATGTTCAACCCCAAGATGTGCAGCAGTCCGTACAACCCCAAGATGTGCAGCAGTCCGTACAACCCCAAGATGTATATCATTCCATACAACCCTATAACCCAATGGTCTACAACAATTTGCTATATCAGTATCCCGTGCAATATCAGTATCCAGTGCAGAATCAGTATCCCGTGCAGTATCAGTATCCAGTGCAGAATCAGTATCCCGTGCAGTATCAGTATCCAGTGCAGAATCAGTATCCCGTGCAGTATCAGTATCCAGTGCAGTATCAGTATCCAGTGCAGAATCAGTATCCAGTGCAATATCAGTATCCAGTGCAGGCTCCAGCGTATCCGTATCCAGTGTCAACCAACCAATTCACAGCACCTATAGAAATTCCATATCCCATTGAATATAGTGTACCTATACAGTTGCAGCAAAATAATAGACCCAATAATAATTACCCAAGCTATTTGCCCGTAGAGAATTCTCCTCAAGACATGGATATAAGTCAAGTTATTCCACATGATCAAGCAAATACTCAAAATGATGAAGTAGAAATGGATATCTCAAATTCTGCGGATGATCTACTCTCTCAAGCTCCAAATGAACGCAAATATTATATAATAAATAGTGCTTTTAAGAATAATATTACAACATTTGGAGTTCTAATAAATAAGGATTGTATTCTATTTGAAGATGTGATTGTGGATAATAAAACTATAATCAAAGAAAGACTTGAAAATAGTCTTGCCGTGCACAACATCATTAAATTTAATATTACTCTAATTGGAGAGTATATTAAAATTGCAAGCGATGAAATGGAATTGTGTACTATTTCCCACCGGGCAAAGATGGATCTTCTATGCATTGGAGATGATGTTGAGGAAGTTATGGCAAAGCAATTTCAAGAAATCCACAACAAAATGTCTGAATTCCAAGAACGGGATTCAGGATGGACATTAATTAGAATTGTTCGCCTCGAAATCGCCATAAATAAGTCATCTTTGGTGAGAGGATCGAACTGGATAAGTACGCCGGAGAAATTAAAAAGTAGAGCTGCCTGCATAAATGTTGAAAACAAGGACATTTACTGCTTTAAATGGGCTATAATATCTGCACTGGATACCTCTGTTATTAAAACACCACAACGTTGCAGCTCATACAACATTGCAGACATCAGCGCTGACATCATATACATGCAAAACGGAAATGAGCTTGATTTTAAAAATTTAAAGTTTCCGTTGGCATTAAAGAGTATTAGGATATTTGAAGAAAGTAATCCTAATATCAGCGTCAATGTGTTCGGATACAACGATGAAAGGAATGAAATTGTTGGACCATTCTATAACACCAAAAATGAAAAATCAACACATATAAATTTGTTATTATTAGAAAATGCTGGAGGATATCAGCATTATATTCTTATAACAAATATATCAAAGTAAGTAAAGAAATATACATATACATTTATTTACGTAAATATATTAATATGTATTCTTATAACTTTTTTCTTTCCACAGACTTTTAAAATCCCAGACTACCAAGCACTGCAGAAAACTTCTGTTTTGTAACAGCTGCCTCCAATATACCCACAATGAGAGGACGTTAGAACAACATAAAGAAGAATGTGGGAAAATTGTTGCGGAGCTACCCTCTGAGGAAAAAGCGGTGTTGCAGTTTAAAGACCAACAACGAGAAATGGATGTACCATTTGTTGTGTATGCAGACTTTGAATGCATACTGCAGGAGGTTAGTATTAGAGTAAGTGATAAAAGTAATTATATTAAGAAGCACATACCATGTGCTTATAGTTATTATATTAAATGTAAGCATAATGATAGTTTAGATAAATTTAAATTATATACGGGTAGGGATGCAGCAGAAAAGTTTGTAGAAAATTTGATTGAAGATTGTGAAGATATTTATAATGAATATCTAGCAAACAAGAGGAAAATGGATGCTTTATCTCCTTTCGAAATTTTTAATTTACAAAATGCAATAAATTGTCATATTTGTCACAAACATCTAGGCAATGATAGAGTGCGAGATCACTGTCACATAAGTGGTAAATTTAGAGGCGCAGCTCATAAGATTTGCAATTTAAAATTTCAAGTTCCTAAATTTATACCAGTTTATTTCCACAATTATTCTTCCTATGACTCGCACCTTTTTGTTAAAGAGTTTGGTAAAAAATCTGACAATATAAAAGTCCTTCCGCTCAACAAAGAATTATATATATCACTGTCTTCATTTTCAAAAATGACCGACAACTACAACCTTGAAATTAGATTTTTAGATACAATTCGTTTTATGTCAGATAGTTTAGAATCTTTAGCCAATAATCTTTCAGAGCAAGACTTTAACATTATTAAAAAACAATTCAAAACCAAAACAGAGTTTGATCTTGTGAGAAGAAAAGGCGTTTTTCCCTATGATTTTCTAAATTCTTTTGAAAAATTGAATGTTGGTGAACTTCCAGCAAGGGAAGATTTCTTCAACCAGCTCAATAATAAGGAGTGCTCGATTGAAGACTATGATCATGCAAAAGAAGTTTGGAATGCTTTCAGCTGCAAAACCTTACAAGATTACATGGAAGTATATTTAAAAACGGATGTGCTCTTACTTGCAGATATATTTGAAAGTTTTAGAAAGGTTTGCAAGAACATCTACCACTTAGATCCATGTCAGTATTACACTGCACCAGGACTATCGTGGGATGCTATGTTGAAGCATACAAATATAGAATTAGAGCTTTTGACGGATATAGATATGTACAATTTCTTCAAGAAAGGAATACGTGGTGGGCTTGTACAATGTAGTAATCGTTATTCAAAAGCTAACAATAAATATTTAGCTGATTATGATAGAGAGAAGCCCTCAGAATTTATTGTGTACTTAGACGCAAATAACCTTTACGGTTGGGCAATGTCTGAGTATCTACCTTATGGTGGATTCAAATGGATGTCAACTGAAGAGCTAAATCTAGATCCGACAACCATAGAGGATAGTTCAAGCGATGGATATGTCTATGAAGTTACTTTAGACTATCCTTCTCATTTGCATGACTCTCACAATGACCTTCCTTTCTGTCCAGAAAATAAAAAAATTTTGCAAACAAAGCACATTAAATTACTAGCAGATTTTTCTACAAAACAAACATATGTCATACATTATAGAGCTCTTAAACAATGTTTGCAGTATGGTCTAGTTCTAAAGAAAGTACATCGAATTCTCACCTATAAGCAATCAACCTGGTTGAAAAGTTATATAGACTTGAATACCAAACATAGGGCTACTGCAAAAAATGTTTTTGAAAAAAATTTCTTTAAATTGTTAAATAATGCAGTATATGGTAAAACTATGGAGAATGTGGAAAAGAGAAAAGATGTACGAATAGTTACTAACTGGAATAGGACAAACTGTAATCATTTAGGAGCTCAAGATTGGATATGTAAACCTAATTTTCATAGTTTGTCAATATTTTCTGAGGATATGGTAGCGATTGAAATGAAAAGAGTGAAAACCTATTACAATAAACCCATATATTTAGGATTTTGTGTATTAGAGCTTTCCAAATGGAAAATGTATGATTTCCATTATGGGTACATGCAACCCAAATTCAAGACAAACCTATCATTAAACTATATGGACACAGACTCTTTCATTTACACAGTACAAACTGAAGATTTCTATGCTGACATAAAAACTGACGTCGACCATAAGTTTGATACTTCAGATTACCCAAAAGACAATGTATATGGATTTCCTCTGGTAAACAAAAAGGTGTTGGGTATGATGAAGGATGAGAATTGTGGAAAGGTAATGAAGGAATTTGTAGGATTGCGATCAAAAATGTACTCTTTTAGTGTGCAATATCAAAGTGATATTAAAAAATCGAAAGGAGTAAAGAACTGCATTCTTAATAATTATAGTATAGCTTCATATAGAAATTGCTTATTCCATAAGTCGACTGTGTATGATGATATGCTAACATTTAAATCAAAAATTCATCAAATTTACTCAAATCAAATAAATAAAGTAGTATTAAATTATGCAGATGATAAAAGAAAAATAAGAAGTGATGATAAAAGTACGTATGCATGGTATCATTTTCGAATCGAAGAAACCAATCCCGATTACGAACTTGATATGCTATTGTGGGAAATTTCAAGATTAGAAAAGGAAGAAGCAATGGAATAACTGCAACTAATTTTTTAGCTAATAATTTCTATGTGTAAGTAGTTAAATCTAGTAATAAAAGAAAACATGTTTTATTTTTAAGTTAAAAATTGTTTTATTGTTAAGAGAGAGTGAGAAAAAACCAGAATTTTACAAATATATTATATATTAAAAAACATTAAAGATTTTGTTTTATTCTGATTATTTACTTTTAATGAAATAATGCATAATATGAATTAATTAAATGGCTAATTGCCATTTTTCTTAAATAATATACCGAACACCGGCAGGTGTCTGGTCCCTCCACACAATCCGGATGGCTCCAAGGACAGGATTTGAAATGGCCATCGTCCTTGTCTTCATCTTCCATTATACCCATTTCTTCGTTTTGATCCAACATGTCTAGGAAATATTTCATCATATCCCGGTGTTCATGTAGTTGACATCCTTCAAAGTTGATTAGGAATTGGACAATCTTGTCTCTTATTTGACTCATGTTTTTTATTTCAAATTTAACCTTTTTATTAGCAAAATTTACTTGCGTTCCGTTTTACTGTTACTTTGCAACTATAATGGATCATTTCAACGAACCAGTACGAAGGTGCATGTTATGAAATTTAAAAAACGAAGCCTGATCGTTTTTAATCCGAAAAATAATTTAAAATTTTGTGTGAACGACTCAAAAAAATGTATACATATTTGTATCATCTCTCTATCTTTTTTCAACTACTTAGTTTTAAATACTTATATAAATTTCATTTCTCCTCACTTTGTCTTTTGTCAAAATAAAACAAAAAAATCATTGTATAACGATTTTCTGTTAGGCTTCTTACAGTCTAGAAAGCTAAAATCGAGATTAGTTTGCAATAAAAGTTCAAAGCTATAAGTTGTGAAAAATTTCTACCGCAATGGATCTGGTGAAAAAATTTAATTCGTGCAATACAAAAACCTTAATACATATAAAGGATCTAGATGATTCAATCAAATACAACATCCTACGTGCAAAGCGGGTAACAACAAAGTACGGAGAAACAATTCAACTTGAGCTGGAAAACCATATAATGTTTCTCCCGAACCGATATAATGCATTAACCAATGTAGAATTAGAAGATCTTTCGAATGATAAATATCGACTACAAAGAAAAGGAGGGCGAAACCTGATCTTAGATAGCGAGATGCACGAGTTTTTGATACCAAACTCCCAGTACCCTGTTTGGCAGTAAAAATAAAAAAAAAAAAAAATGTTATGTACATATATTTTGTAACTAATACAATAAAACAACGAAAGAATTTTTTAAAATATACAAATATATGCTTGTGTTTTATTTCAACTCTTTAGTTGCTTCATAAAGAAATTTTAAACATAAATGGCCACAATTAAATGTATTAAAGTTTTGATGTGTATTGTAGTTGTATTCAATATTTCTACCTAGATATTTGATTAATTCTAAAGGAGGTTGTAAATTTCCAAAGCTGTCGAAATATTGTTTTTCATCCTTGTTTCTATAGTATGCTACCCAATGAGTACCTGGTCCTGCTGATAAATCTAAATTAATTATTCCACATTCTACTGTCCTTGGCCGTTTTGGTAGAGAATCCAACATATAAACTCCTCTAAAGTGTGGAATATTTCTTGAAAATTTTCTTAGATCAAATTCTGATAATGGTCTGTTGGGTAGCATTTCTAATAGTTTTTTGAATGATCTTTACAAACAAGTCCATAACCCTTTTTATATGGTTTAAGGTACAGTCCTTCTCCCACAGCAATAGACTCCATTGCCTTATTGTGTCTGGTGGCTTCCTCAAGTTGTTTTTTTGCGTCCTTTGTTGCATTTACAGCCTTAGCTATAGCGGCACCTCCAGTTGTTAGACTACCAAGTGCACCTAGAGCAGTTAGAATTGGAATTAGCGGTAAAAATCCACCAATTTTTGGAACATTGATTATGCGTGGTATTACAACGCGTGCCTTTTTCCCCTTAAGTGATCTGTTGATAACTTTACGAGCGATTTTAATGGCCGAGTTAATGTCTTGTGGTTTTTCTTCCCGTAATGTTTTTGTTGCTGCTCTAATTGAACTATTGAACAGCTTTTTATCATTTAAATGAGTTCGTAACGATAGTCTTTGCCTATTTCTGCTCTTCTTCTCCATACCCATACCAAATTTAGTTTTTGCTTTCATTGCATTGGTCACCATATATGCAAATGTTTTTTCTGCAAGACTGCTATTGTTTGAAAGAACTCTTTCCCAAGCTTTATTTTCAAGAATTTTATCAGCTTGGTGTCTACTGTTTAATTCTTTGTTTTTGGAGTAAGCTATATCGTGATTTTTGCAAGCAGCATCCAATAAATTAATTCCTTTATCTCCTCTATCTAAACGCTTTTGTAATCTTGTGCCAGGTCCACAGTACTGATATCCAGGAAGATGTAATTCAAAAGGTAGAGAATTTATTGTTTTATTTAGTAAACCTTCTCCAACGATAGTTTTCTTATGACTGAATGTTTTTTTATAAAACGTAACCATATTATTTTATTCTAGAATAAAAGATATTGTTTTGTGAATTTTACAAGTAGTTATTGAAATGCGCTTAGTAAAACAACACAAAAATATTTTGGTTCGTAATGTGGATGTATCTTCAAATGACAGTACAAAAATAAGACATAGTTCCTTGCTACCAAATTCTATACGAGCATTAATAGTTGGTCCCTCCAATTGTGGAAAAACTAATGTAATGATCAGTTTGCTAGAAAGTCCTAATGGTCTCAAGTTTGAAAATATCTATTTGTACTCAAAATCTCTGTATCAACCTAAATATGAATACCTAAAGAATTTAATTTCGCCAATTAAAGGAATGGGATACTACACATTCGCAGACAATGAGTCCGTTGTTCCTCCTAGTGAAGCTAAAAGCAATTCAATTATGATTTTCGATGATGTTGCATGTGAAAACCAAAACAATATACGTGCATATTTTTGTATGGGGCGTCATAAGAATGTAGATTCATTTTACTTGTGTCAAACCTACACAAGAATTCCAAAACATTTAATAAGAGATAATGCCAATTTAATTATAATGTTTAAACAAGATGCGAAAAATATGAGACATGTATACGATGATCATGTTGCCAGCGATATGAAATTTGAAAAGTTTCAGTATATATGTCAAGAATGTTGGAAGGATAAATATGGATTTTTGATGATAAGTAAAGATAATGAACTAAACAATGGTCGCTATAGAAAATCATTTGATTACTTCATCGTAATATAAATTACTGTTCATCAAGGGTATCGCTTAGTACATAATCTGGCTTTAAACTTTATACATGTGATTGTTATAACTGGTCATCTAAGCAAAAACTTGATCTGATACATAATAATCTGATCAGATACCTAACAAGCTGATCTGATAACCTCATCTGATAAACTGATCTGATAACCTGATAAACTCATCTAATACGTGATCTGATAACCTGATCTGACACCTGATAAGCTGATCTGATACCTGATAAACTGATCTGATACCTGATCTGATACCTGATCTGATAACCTGATCTGATACTTGATAAGCTGATCTGATAGCTGAAAAGCTAAAATGAATGAAAAAATTCTAAAAGACTTGGTGACAACAAGAAATATATTAAAGAAAAAGCTTCGTAGTATAAAAAATGGTGAAATAGATACACATCAGCAATTAAGTGATACATTCAAGCCCATAACAGAACCTTTAAAAGAATTTATAAATAGCTCTAAATATATTGATATACCGAATAAAAAAGAAAAGAATGATAAGAAAACTGAATATGAGGACAGTGTCAGTTTTCATCCTCAGAACTCAACAATGAAGTTGGAAGCAAGTACCCCTAAGAAACTAATTGAAGAATCAATGTTTAAACAGTCTAATAGTAAAAGTAACAGCGATTTTGATGAAGATGACTTTTATTCACAACATTCTAATCATGACGAGAGTTATCCTGACTTATCACTATTGCAATCGAGAAATGAACTAGATACTAACTATGGTCCACATAGAGATTATAATAACGAATGGAAATTTGGTAGTAGCAACATCGAGTTAAATCAAGATAAAATACAAGTTGGTGGTCAAATATGGGCTCTCACCCCAGGACTGTTTTCTTTGATGTTTCATAAAACACCAAAAAACTATGATAAATTCGAGCTTGAAATCTATAAAAAAATATTACTTACTACCAATGCACACAGAAGAGATTATAAGTCCGATGGTCAAATCAAGGGGACTAGAGGGTACAAGTACAAAAATATTATTGGAAAACTTTTTAAAGAGAAAAATCATAAGAGCTCATCGGAATTAACAAAGGCTAATTATTTAGGTAAGGGATTGATGCAGATAAATCCTCATAAATCAAACTATATATACTGGGATGATCCAAACGAGTTGGTAGATCGACTTAGACTACTGCTTGCATCACAGTCTGCAGGTCATACTAATCACAACAACGAGATTGTTTCAATTATTGAAGAACTACGTGAAGCTAATATAATAGTATAAACTATATAAACGGATACACATTTTAAATATAAATTATGTCTGTTGATAAATTCGGACATTATCTAAACGACACTAGCAGTATAATTTCATTGAAAAATGCACCTAAATTGTTGGGCTTATTTTTGGATGCGAACAACAACATTGATGTCCAAAACAAAAGAATCAAAAATGTTGCAAAAGCTTTGGAGGAAAACGATGCTATCAATAAATTGTTTTTGCAAACTCAAATGGAAGAAGTAGAACACAAAATTATAAAAGAATTTAAAGAAGATAACAACAAAATGCACAATACTCTAAAAAATCAAATCGAAATGCAACAACATGAAATAATATTACAGTTGGAAGAGAATAAAAAATTGCAAGAAAGCATTTCCAAGATCAGAGCATCCTTCGAAGAAGAAATTGAAAGATTAAATGAAAAAATGTATAGATTTGAAAATTACATGTTTGTGTCAATTGGTGAAAGCGCATCAGATAGATCACAACACACCCCAAAGACTTCTTAAAGCTTAGACATGGATACAAAAAGAAATTTAGTGAACGAGCTCCATAAGCAAGCTCGAAAAATGTTTGGACGTCGTAGAGTTGTTATGAAAGGAATAGACGATCTTTGGCAAGCGGATTTAGTTGAAATGGGGAACTATTCTACATACAATAAAAATTATAGATTTTTGCTAACTGTAATTGACACATTCTCCAAATATGCTTGGGCAGTACCTCTGAGAAGAAAAACAGCTGTTGACACAACGCAGGCAATGGAGACTATTTTTCAGTTGGGGCGTGTGCCAAAAAACTTACAAACAGATGATGGTAAAGAATTCTTCAACAAACACTTTAATCAATTGATGGATAAATACAACATCAAACACTACTCAACGTATAGCATCATGAAAGCATCAATAGTAGAACGATTCAATAGAACATTAAAAGGAATGATGTGGAAAGAGTTTAGTTTTAATGGTTCCTACAACTGGCTTGATATATACAAAGATTTACTTAATGCATACAATAGAAAAGTTCATCGCACCATTAAAATGCCACCGATTAAAGTCAACTCAAAAAATGAAAAACAACTTCTAAATACAGTATACAGTTATTTAAAGATGTACAAAATGTCAAAATTTAATGCAGGAGACCATGTACGTATTAGCAAATATAAACATATTTTTGAGAAAGGCTATACTCCGAATTGGACAACAGAAATTTTCACAATCCAAAGAGTTCAGAATACATATCCTACAACATACATATTAGAAGATTATCTTGGAAATCCTATTAAAGGTGGCTTCTATACGGAAGAACTGTCAAGAACTAGATTTCCAAATACATATCTAGTTGAAAAGGTGATTCGACTGAAAGGGGGCAAAGCATTAGTTAAATGGTTGGGATTTTCTAATCAACACAATTCCTGGATAAGCAAAGATGAAATACTATAGATCGAAAACGAAATAAATCGTCATCCGCAATGATAACAACGACAATAACATCAATATTTTTAATAACTAATGTTAATTTTAAAATAAGATTATGAAATATATATGCAAATTATTCTTATAAACCATGGTGTGTATTAAACTTTATTTATTTGTGAACAGGCTGTTATAATGTCAATAACACTTACTCTGAGCTCTAACTCATCAGCGCTATATGCTAATTATTTTCCTCCCATTGACTTAAACGACTCATATGAGTGTGCGCTAACTGATTTTCATTCATACAACAGTATTCCAAATGTAGACTCATATAACAATATGTTTCATATAGGGGAATATGTAATTGAAATACCAATTGGATCTTATGAATTGAAAGATATAGTTGACTACATAGAAGAGCAATACAAACGACTCAGTCCTGGAGAGCATATTTTTATAGAAGCTAACAACAATACGATGCAAGTTAAAATAAATAGTTCTAAAGACCCGATATATTTTAATAAAGAAAATACAATTGGGAATCTTTTAGGATTCAATAGTAAAATCCTAACACCGACCGAAGATCATTACTCAGATCTTCCAGTTAATATTTTTAAAGTAAATCTCTTGCGAATTGAAAGTAGTATCGCTACTAACACATATATGAACAATTCAAAATCACACACACTTCATGAGTTTCCGATTAATGTACCTGCAGGCTATAAAATAGATGAGATTCCACGGAATCTCATCTATTTACCTGTAAACACCAAAGAGATAAGTTCTCTATCACTGCGCGTGGTTGATCAGAACGGTGATTTAATTAATTTCAGAGGAGAGGAAATTACAATACGAATACATTTAAGACCAACTAAGTAATGATAATATACAATACAAGTATATCACAAAATACGGCAGCCACGTCTCATCCACAGATATTACAACCTAAACCACAATTGAAAAGATCTGCTCGTCAAAGGTCACTTACAACAACAAACAAAAGTTTTCTCAAGTCTTTGAATTTCAAACTGAAAACAAAATGAGCTCAATAATAAACGTATTGGATAAGCCATTGTCTGACGAAAATATAATAAAAAAGGACTATCATACCTACATACCATATCTACAATCGTACAATAATAATGATGAGATTCGAATCTCAATACAAAATCAAGATTTGTACGTGTTACCTAGTGAGAGCTATATATATGTGGAAGGTTTCGTTGTAGATGAAAAAACTGGAAAATTTTCAGAAAATTTTAAATTGAAAAACAACTTTGTTGCACATCTATTTGATGAAATCCGCTATGAGCTTAATGGTATTGAAATCGATCATACAAGGTATTTAGGAACAACAACCACAATAAAAAATTTGGTATCTCTATCACCAACTCAAAGCGTTGTAATGCAAAATGGTGGATGGCATAAAACTGATGATTTGAATCTTAAGAATGGATATTTTAATTTTTATGTACCACTAAAAATGCTTTTGGGGTTTGCTGAAGACTACAACAAAGTTATACTTAATGGAAAGCATGAATTGATACTCTTGCGCAATAAAAATGATGAAGCTCTTGTACACTCGAGCGTTTCTACTGAAAAATCGAAACTTACAATTTCACTCATCTCCTGGAGAATTCCACACGTACAATTATCTGATCAGAGCAAGTTGAATATGATTAAAATTATTAACAATGGTGCTTCTATACCGATGGCATTTCGTAGCTGGGATTGTCATATGAATCCACAATTGAATACAGGAACAAGTCATATTTGGAATGTTAAATTAGCTGCAAGTAAAGAGCGACCACGTTTTGTATTGGTCGCATTTCAACGAGGTAACACTGTTCACTGTGACCTCACTAATTTAAAAGTACATTTAAATTCAACCTCTTACCCATATGATGATCTTAACATAAAATTTAAAAATGAACGGTATGCAATTCTATATGATATGTATGTAAGATTTCAACAAAGCTACTATATGAATGAGCCTCAACCATTATTAACTGCCCAGGAGTTTAAAGACGACGCTCCAATTATTGTAGTAGATGTAAGCTATCAGAACGAATCAGTCAATACCGGACCGATTGACATAAAAATTGAATTTGAAACAGCAACAAATATTCCAGCAACGACATCAGCTTACTGCGTTCTTATTCATGACCGCGTAATAGAATACATACCAATAAAAGGTCAAGTCCGGAAGGTCTTATAAATTAAATAACATGGATGGTGATATTGTTTTTGTAGACTTGCAAGGTTTCAAAAATAATTCAAATGACTTCATCGCAAAAGAACTAGCTGTAGTTTTCAGCAACAACGAATGCCTCAATTTCATCATAAAACCTCCTTTTGATTTCGCATGTTTATCGGTCAAAAAACAGAGAGAAGCAGTTTGGTTAACAAAAAACTATCATCATATTAACTGGAATGATGGATCAGTCTCATTTCAAAGCGTTTGCAAGTTTTTAAGATCCAATATAAGAACTTCACATATATATGTTAAGGGGGGAGAGAAGAAAAAATGGCTAGAAAAAATGATTCATCAAACAGTTTATAACATTGAAGACATTGGCTGCATTAATTTTAAACAAATGGAAACTAACCATTCAACATATTTCTATTGTAGCTATCACGACTATGGTGTTTGTGCCTTAAGGAATGCAATTTTACTTAAAAATGAAAATGTTAACAAACTTTTAAATAAATGCTTATAAAAATTAAAATAAATGTCTTTTATTTCAAATAAACACCTATATACATATTTATTTCAGAGAACACACAAACAAATAAACACAATGGTTCATTCATTCAAATGGTCAAGGGAATATTTGGGCACAACGAATAAACGCTTATTATTTGTTTGTATGTATATGCGTACATAAATATCTACAAATTTATTTCATTTCATACTGACCCACTTGCGCTAAATCCAGGAAAGCAACAAAAAAGCGGACTGTCACACAGACTCACCAATCGTCACACACACACCCCCTGTCTGACAGGCAGACATTCCAATCGCCACTCAGAACACAAAAACACACACATATTAATATTCTACAAAATACAGAAATCGCACCACCATCCAGATCCCCAAATAAAATCCATCGATGATCGTCATGTATAAAATAAACAAAATATCAAATTCAATATTTTGCAATAGTAATTTTTTTCACAACGTCTTCAAGATCAGAATAATCAAATTATTCCCCCACACTCAAGCATTGCACACAAAAAAGAAATAACTGAATTGCTGGACAAAATATCTTAAGTAAACACACACCAAAATTAAAAATATCTTAAGTAAACACACACCACAATTAAAAACAAGCTAAAAAATAAAAGAAGAAATCTCACTCCAGCAAGAAGAAACGAACCACAAACATTAGGGCCATCCATTTATACAACACTTTTGAGATATTGTACTTCCTAAAAAATGTTGTGTCAGATACTAAAAATTTATTATTTTCTATTAGGCCATAGCACCCATGTAGAGACAGAATTCCTACGCTCACATATGGACAGACAGAAATTCCCACGCTCACATACCGACGGACATGTATTCCCAAGGTCACATATGGACAGACACAAACTCCCAAGCTCTCATATGGACAGAAAAAAATTCCCACGGTCTCACGCTCACTTATACAAACTCATTTTGGTTACTACAGCACCCCTCCACCAAACTACCCCCCACATATGGACGGACAGAAATTCCCACGGTCTCATACGGACAGACACAAACTCCCAAGGTCTCATATGGACAGACAAAAATTCCCACGCCTACCCCAACATCATAAAAAATCAAACAACAACAATGTGAACATCCCTATTTAACCGTGGGAAAATACACACACACACATTAAAGTATCAAATTACAAAAAACCCATTAACACAAATTTGGCAATTAAAATTTAAAAATTTTAAAATTTAATTGCTGAAATTTGAGTATTTTAATTGTTCTCGCACATACAGTTATTAACTACTTTGACAGATGCGAGTAATGACATGACCTCTATTGATGGCCCTTGAAAAGGCTGTTTTTTAATAACATGTAGCATGTAGATATTAAAGGAACTTAAGCCTCATCGCTGTCCAAGTTTTATTATGTTTGATTCTACTATATTAAGAGAACTATCTAAAAAAATGTGTGTGGTCTTCCAGTTTAGAGACAATTTTATATTATTTTTCAATTAATATTAAAATAGTAAGACTTTCTTTCATGATTTCGAAATTGAGGGTGCTTACTGTTGCATGAAGAAGTTAACACGAGGCAAGAAGCCGAGAAACCCAAGTTCGACCCCTCGTTGGGTCATGAATATGGTGTTGAATTATTCACAGTACAGATAGAACAGACTAACAGCAGCCTTCTTCGTCAGCGTTGCAGCGAAAATTCGCCGCAAAGTAAAAGTTTGAAATAGCCACAAAAAATTCTCTATCTTCCCCTCCCTTCTAATTCCGGCACAATGCACTGTATATGTAGGAGTCATCCCATGAGTGCTGGTCCTTCTTAAAACAAAAAAAAAATGGTTTCCTCAATTTTTCCTTCACTTTGTACACGGCTTCGCCTATTTAATTAAAAATATTGGCAAAATTAACATGTACAATTAAAATTGAAAGGACAAAAGTTTTAGAAAATAAGATTTAGTGACATAATGACATAAATCAATTTTTTAAATTATTAAAAAAAAAAAACGCTACAAACACGATGTAAAATCAGCCACAGCGGCTGCCTCATAGCATCAGATAATTAAAAACAAATACCGCTAAGTGGGAATATCGACCCTTCTTGGCATCTCTGTATAGAAATAGCCAACCCATGTGTGTAACCATATGCATGTGCAAGAAAACATTTCAGTCATTGTGTGCAGACAAACCAGCATGTGATGCATTTTAATGTGTTTGTATGTGGGTGAATTATGAGAAAAACTTTACGTTTGAAACAGTTTCTAACTTTGATTTAATAACGTTGATTAAGTTTATTGTGTGTTTGTAGGTAATTTTATTGAGAAAAAGGCAAACGTAACAGTCTTTCTTGTTATTTATGCCTTAATATGTATCATATGCATGTGTAAATTACTTACAAATTAGGTGGGCTCCTTAAAACCAGTTTGAATTAAATATTTTGTAAATATGTGGAAGATGAAAGACAACAATAAATTATTAGTTATTACAGCAGGTTTTTAGGCTGAAGTACTTCTATGCCTCTTCTGTTAATTTAAGTTAAGCTTTTCAGCAGATGCGAAAAATAAACATACAAACACCATAGTTAATATCGAACCAAATTTGTATTTTAATTCTATTGAAATTTTAATCGGTGTCGAATGCCATAATTTTGCTCCATACAGAGAAAGAGAGAGAGAGAGATAGAGAGAAGAAATATTTAAAAATTTCCGTTTGTCCCAAGCTGTTACTAAGGCGAATCAATTCCTTGTAACCTCATTACAATTCGCCGCTAAAACTTTACCAAACTGTAATTAAAATAATAACATATTTTAGCTCCAAAATTTTTGTTTTTATACCCTCTAAAAAAGAGTTGGAGGGTGTATTCACTTCCGTCTGTAATGCAGCAAAAACTCCATAACGTCAGAATAAATGCAAAACAAATACAATTTTTTAAATACAAAAGCAATTTTTTAAATAGAAAAGCAATTTTTTTGTATTTACAAACTCAATTGAGTTTGTGACCTAAATACAAAAAAAAATTGCTTTTCTATCTAAAAAATTTTCCATTTTACGACGTTTTTTGCTTCTCCTGTAACTTACAAAAATTGATGATAGCCATTTTTGAATTTATTCTGACGATAAGGTATATAATTATATTCTTGATCAGGGATGGAATTTCAAGACGAAGTTTCAGTGCAAACAGCGAAAACAGCCAGACCCTTAAAATATGGTATAGACAAGTTTTTAAGGATAGCACAGGTCAAGTTTGTAAACGGGCAAGAGGGAAAAAAGTTCCCCCAAGAAGAACTAAACCAACCTCTAAAAACAATATGATTTTTAAAGTTTGTAATTTTGTTGAGCAAATGATATATTTTTATTTGAAAGAAGCTGCAAAGAAAAAATGGATTTTTGGACCCCGCCCCTTTAGTGGGAGTTGAAAATATTTAACAAATTTATTACTTAAGCCTACATTCTTTAAAAATTAAATTAAAAGCATTTACGACGAAGCTGAGGTGTTCTCTGAGATCTTCCCCTGCCCTACCCCTCCACTTGCTTTGCCATCTAAATGCCTTTATCAGGAAAATTTTTTTCTACACATAATTACTCGAAAAATTTACTTTTTAAGTTTTTATGACAAAGATTAGATGTCTCCTTCACGCTCCTTTACGGAGTGAAGCTGTCAAAATAGCGTTTTAAGATAAATGAACTCTGTCCTGGCAGGTTAAACATTTCTAATTTATCTCCGTCCCTTTTTGTGCGCGTTGATATAAAATATCAGGTGCAAAAATTAACATAACTTGTTTTTTTTTGTATTGGCGGAAAGGTTTCGCAGACATGCTTCTCCGATTTGGAGGATATTAAAGATTCGACCCGATCGAATATAACGTTCTTAATTATTATTTTTTTTTTTGTTTTTTTGTTAAAGAAATAGTGCACATTATTCAAATATTTTCGAAGGACAAAAAATACTACGGAAACAATTGAAAATTTATTTAAAAATAGAAAATTTCAAAAGCCAAATTACTTCACTCCATATCGAATAAAATTTCAATTCAAACTTCGATCGATATCGAATGCGGAAATTCACTGCGAAGAAACTTCAGAAAGCCAACATGTAAAGAAATAATTTTTTACAGTTCAGGGGGCAAACTACAGCTTGACGATGTCGAATGCTGTTTGTTATATATTTCGTATGAACTAATTTACGAAAATTAATACTAGAAACTTTGTATTATTATGTGAGGTAAGGAGGACTTCAATCAAATATATTGACGATATTATTCTTGAGCTTTAAAATAGCTGTTGTCCATTTAAGTTGTTGTCTTTTGTAACAATTTTTTTTATCGCTAGCAAGAAGCGCCCATCTAATATGAATATGTGAATATGTTAGTAAATATGTATGTACAATATATAGAACTAAAAATATATGTGTATTGTTTCAATATAAGAACACACACATACAAGCAAATAAGCTTGTGCTCGCACACATATTAAAAGTAATATATGTATATAAACAGCTAGTGACGATGAAGTTCATCGGCATACAAATGAACAAAAAAATTAGAAGAGTCAATGAGCAGAATATCGGAAAAAATGCATACAATATACACAGAGAGAAAAATGCAAAATTGTAATTGGAATTTTGAAAAAATTATATGGGAAATATTCCGATATATAAAAGTTCCGTTGTTTAATTTTTACTTTTCCTAATGGGTTTGTATGCAAAAGCGATTTGTTCACGTGCGTTTAATTGTAGTAAAATATTTTCAGAAATCGGGATAATGAGACACACTATGAATAATGCTTTAAACACTGACCTATAGCAAATATCTGAAGTCAAACGAATGGGGATAATTTTATGGCTTCCAAGGCCCAATACTTATCCACGAACGTCCGTTATAGCTGCTTCGTCTGTGGTTATGGATGATTTGGGGTAAGAGATATTCTATAGGAGTACTTAATCACATAAAAGACAAAGCATTATGTTTAATAAATTAATTAAGACAATATCCCAAATAAATTGCAATTAAAAACACTATTCATTTATTTAATTTAAGTAGGCAACCGATATAATTCTAACAGACTATTGCATAAAACTTACACAAGCTTGTTTATATAGGTTATTAAAGGAAATATTTTGGTTTGACTTGTGGTTATGATTCTTAGTGTCAATCTTAGTTGATAATGCTTTTCAGTGAAATAGTCAGCGGACGAGTCTGAATTCCGGTTCAATTAAAATTTAGGTATGAAGAATGCACTTTTTTCTATATTAAAATACACAAATTCGCTGCTTTGTCTTACCTCTCCAACTACAACATTTAATTTTGACAGCTAATTCTCCTGTATGGGCCCCAAGATCCCAAAGAAACCCATTTTGGGAGAGGATAATCCTATAATTTATTAGATATATGTAAATACGTTTGCACAAGAAAAATGTATGTGCCATAGAATTGGTCAGTGTGGGTAGCAGACGTGCTACGAATAAAAGTGTCCATGTCGCCATATGGTTTCAAGCAAAATATATTAATTAAACTGCAGCTTTAAATAGATACAAATCAGCATTTTGAAAAAGATCATGAGTTGACAGTGCGTATCAGTAGTAATAATCAGCCACACCACGTGTTTGTCTTACACATTAATTAAGTGACACAATATCCTTACTAATAAAGGGGTTTTTTTTAGCGTTATAAAACTTTAAGTTGGCAAAACTATTTCAATTGACGGCCATTTTTCCAGCTTTCAAGTGAGTTATGTTTAGTTTGGTTTGGCATGAATAGGTTGACGCTTGAACAACGCTTCCAAATTGTGCCCAAATGGGCTTAAAACAAGATTGTGATCTCGATTTTCACAAGCAAATTCTGTTTAGCGATGAATCTCACTTTTGCATGTATGGACACTACAATAAACAAAACTGCCTTATTTGGAGTGTAGTCCTCAAGTGTATGTTGAGGTACCATTAAATTCAGAAAAACTGGCTGTTTGGCAAGCTTTATGGGTGGTGGAATAATTGGTCGGTACTTCTTTAAAAATAATGTTACTGTCAAGGGTAACCGCTTTTTCGTTCATCACACGGCTCGTGCCACAATTGATTTATTGAAAGAGACGTTTGGCAACCGCACCCAAGATCGTACGATTTAACGACTATTTTCTGAGGGGATATGTGATGTCGCTAGGCCGATAACGCGGAAATGATTCGCCACTTTGAGGACATTATAAGCCACGTTATAACCGATATACGGCCACAAATGTTGGAACAAGTCATCGAAAATTGAACCCTCACAGTAGAATACGTCCGATCCAGCCGTGGCGAGCATATACCAGATGTCATGTTTAAATTGTAATGCTAGAATATTATCTTTCGAATAAAGTAAGTTTTATGCCTCTTTGTTTTTTTTTTTTTTGTTCATTCGGACCAGCACTCAGGTGGCGACCCATACATATATAGTGCATTGCGCCGGTACATGATAATATCAATCGCTGCCCAGTGACCAGTTTTATTCTATTTTAAAGTTCTATACCCGTTTAAAAACACCCTTTATAGTAAGTATGAAAGTATATGTATCTGTCTCTTTGTTACCTTTGCACGCTTAAACCGATTTAGATGAAATTTGTCATAGGGATATTATGAGATCCAAGGAATAACATAGAGTAGTTTTCGTTCTTGGCAATGAGGTTATGAGGGGGCAAGGGTGGTCAAAAATATAACGCATTCTCTTCAAAATATAACGCATTTTTCGCGTATAAAAGCTAATCTCAAATAAATTACATTGAAATATAATCTATTTCACAAATAACATATGAAGAGAAAGATCTACAAAAAATAAATTGATATATATTAATTAATATTCTTCTAATTTCTTCTATCTTCTTGTCATACGTATATTTTCTAGTCTTTTGAACAAAAATATTCTCTTTTTCATATAAAAACCCCGTCACAAAATTTGTTTTTATTTTTTGCCATTGCTGGTAATAGCTCGGGTTGCCATTTTCGAAATAATATGCTAATTTATATTACTTAATTCTCAGATATTTATTATTAACCAAAAATATTGGCTAATATTTATATTAATTGGCCACTAAAATCTTGCTATTCTGACCCACAAGATCATTTCCTTTAGTCATGTGCCAAATCACTTGTGTACAGAGACAATTGTAAAATTGTAGCATAACATTCCTTAACTTAATAACAAAATTGGAAGCAACCCCTGCTAAAAATAATTAAAAACTGTACGTTGAAATTGAGATACAAACGCACTAGCCGCAGCGGTACAGAACATTATTAAACAGATTTGAAAATAGGTTGACTATCTAGCATCTCTGTATTGAAATTGCACCTTAATTTTGCTACAGTGTAAACATCTTTCCTACAAATTATATTATATTCATTCAAAACAGTATATAAGCAAATATACTATAGTTATGAGCAGAAATTCAATCAACAGTTTGTAGAAGCCCATTTAGTTCACTGCAGGTAATCAAAGTGTAGATTTCGAATCAGTGTCTTGATATAAACAAATAAACAGCGGGATTTTTCTTATTTTCAAATTAAATTACTGTTATCAATTAAGATTGTTGAAACCAGTGCTCTGTCGAAGCGCCTAAAGTCTGGGCAACAAAACAAGTGATTATGTCGAAATTTAATGGCAATGCCGCACACAAGAAAGGTTTTTCCAATAAAACGTTTTCGAAATCTTTTACAAATGAAAGCAAATCGTTGACGTCAACACCAACAAAAAATTCATTTAAGTTGAGTGGTCAAAGTGTGGCTCACAAACATTTACCATCATTTTTTGGTACAAACTTATTTCAAACTTCAACATTCGACACATGCAAAATCAATACGTCTCCCACACGAGCAAATTCAGTTGTTGAAAGGAAATCCTCTGCAATTGAGACGACGCACTGTAATATATTTTATCGTCGTTATAAAAGTAGTTACTATGAAACAATGATAACAGCAAAAACGTCTAGTAGCGTTAGTGATTTCAGTAAAAACTGCTCACCTTCGAGACGACAGCAGGGGCAGGAGTGTCATTATTTACGAAAACACAAGAATGCTTCAGTATTCAATGAATTGGAAATTGGGTCTCGGGATGCTAAAAGTGGCACTATTTCATCATCGTCACCATCATCATCATCAATATCCAAATCAGTAGGAAGGGCTACGAAGAGAACAGTGACGGCAACCGACATGCCACCTAAAACAACTCACAGTGTTGTTGCAACAAAACAAGCTGTTGATTTACTGCAACATAAGCGTCAACAGTTTAGTTCCAAACCAAAAGTATTTTTTAAATTTGTTCTACCAGATGAGTTCGTACCATCGAGAAGGTGAGTGTGAGTGAGTAACTATAAGAAAATAGTTTCGTATGTAAGAAGTGAATGAATTTATTACGTCCAGAGCATAAAATGTTCGCATTTAACAAATGACCTGCAATATATTGCAACAATGAAGTGACTAAATATATAAAATAAAGTCTTTTTTATGTCTAAATGAAAAGTTTTTCCTTCTAAAGCTGCAAAGTTGAATAATTTATGGAAGTTTTTCAAATAAAGTTAAAACAAGTGAAGGAACATTAAGACGTGAAGGGAACTAATGGAAGCAATCGCAGATGATATATACTCATAGTATTATAAGGATTTATTCTCACACTTGTTTCTTCATACAATTTCTTTATACAATTTTTTTATTTTTTTGGAAAAAAGTATACAATTATTAATTGTCCGAAAAATATCTGTAGCCAATACTATTCATAGAATATTCAGCCTGATCACGGTTGGCGTTTTTCGCCTTCAAAGTCAACAATTTGTAGCAGATTAAAGAAAGTTCAACTCAGGGGTACCGCAGGGCTCCGTTCTTTCTCCTACTCTATTTCTAATTTTTCTCAACGATCTACTTTCCCAAACTTCCAGTTTTATTCAGTCTTTCGCAGATGATAGCAGCCTTTCGCATTCATATTCACTTAGCTGCAGGCCGTCAACGTCAGAACAGTGAAATCTCGAAGATATCCGAACGAGGTCAAGCGAACAGGTTTGATTTTAATGCTTGTAAGAATCAGTGTCGCATGCTTACGCATCGACGTACGTACGACCATGCTGCTTCATCTGTTTCTATGGGTGCTGTAAGTATTAAGGAGTCAGGGGCTCTTGATGTTCTGGGCATGAAAGTGCAGTACGATGTCAGATGGACGGATCATGTCTTTGATGTCGCAAAAGAAGCATTCAATGCCTTGGCTAAGACGGTGCAAGAAATACTTCACCCATTCTGATCTTCTTAATATGTACACCACTTACTACCGATCGAAGATGGGATAGAACTCTCATGTCTGGGCCGGTGCTTCAAAGTTACTCGACCGCCTACAGGAGAGGGCGATGAAAATCATCGGAGGCAGTAGGGTAGCCAGCTCTATTGACTCACTTGAGCATCGTCGGAATGTGTGGTGCGTATCGTTGTTTTATCGCTACTACAATGGCATCTGCTCTGGTGAAATTAGGGAACTTGTTCCTGAAACCCATTGTTTCTTACGCTCAAGGCGTTTTTCATCAAGAGCGCATGCGTTTGTGGTCGACATTCCAACGAATCGCACTACGCATTACAGAGAAAATTCGTTTTTTTTGCCGAACAGTCCGTATGTGAAACAAACTACCTGCAGATGTCTTCCCCGCCACTTACAATTTGAGGAGGTTCAAATCGAATATCCACAGACACTACTCCCTTTATCCTCCTTCCTAAAATTCTTTTTCCTAGTTCCGGCGCAATGCACTGCCCTGAGTGCTGGTCCTACTCCTAAAAAAAAATCTATTATAAATTGTCCAATGTAAAGCCGAAAAACAACAACCATAATCAGGCTGATTATTTTTACTTCTTGCCGCTTCACATTCTGAGAACATTTATAGCAAATGAACCATCAGTCTCTAAGTCCTGATGTTAGATTATGACCATTTGGTACACAATTTTCTTATAATCTCAATAACTTTTGAACAGGGTAATATATTGATGTTAGGTCTCGACTCACGTGTTTTATTTTAAAATATTACGAATCTAATGTAAAGCTGTACGGAAAAAATTAAAAAGTTACTAACCTCGTATCAGGGACCATTTGGTCCGGTGAATATTTCAATTCAATCGAATACAAAATACGAAGCATTTGTAGAGTTTATATATAAGAAAAATATTATTTTGTTGAAGGTCTCTTTTATTACATGCTTTATTAAATATTTTCCGTAGTGAGGAATTTTATATTAGGTTTAGCATAAACAGCAACTACGTATTCCCCGACTTCTTGCCCACGCCTTAGGATAACCAATTTTTAATATGCTCGTGGAAATCGAGTCAAGAACTTCGCTGAAAACTTTTGTTGATGAAAACTACTTCATTTCATCATATATGTGTTTGCCAAACAAAGTTCTAGTTTTCGCGAAAACTCTGGTCTCGGACAATTTCAACCAGGCGGTGTCCATAATTTCAGGAAAGACTGTATATGTGTTCAAAGTGGACATATTTGCGAACACAACGCTTGGTCATCGATTTGTTTTACGCTTTCTTGTGTAGGAGCTAATCATTTGCTAAGTTCTATCTACTCCTACATTAGAAACTGTAGACGACATGTATCAAAGGATACCTTTTGCTGAATTGTATTAGGAAACAACGTCCGGTATCGTTTTCGCTTGACTCTGTCATCAGTTGCAGCTATTTTATGCATTGAGGTTATTAAAATAGTTGCTTTATTTTTGTACTGGTGCTCTAAAAAAAACTAGAGCCACATTTACTTCACTTTCTCTTTCAATATCACTTGTGTCGTCATTTTCTTAAACACATTCAATATCAGAGTCACCTGAATTGACCGCAGCATAAATAAACGGTTTGCTAGGTAAATTATCAATGGTTTGCTATTACGTTTACAATTTTCATTAAAGTATTCAATCATATTATATGCGAAAGTAGTGTTTAATTTGTATGTACGTACGTTGGACCAAATGGCCTCTTAATACAGGATTCTAACTTCTTCTTAGTCTAACAGCAGGGATTAAAATTCTAATGCTGCAGCATTCGTTAATTTTAAGCGGGTCACTAGGATCTCCATTTAAAGTTCTTTCAAAATATTACGTTCAATTTAATTTTAATTAAAGCTGATATTTTCTGCAGAATAGTAATCTAATAAAGAACTTATGTTTATATTGCACTCCTGCTTTCTTTCAACTGCCCTTTAAAAACTATCTCCTCCTTTTGCAGTTCCAAAAATGCATCTCATCAGTAGGTAGTATACACTGAGTGCCAGTCCAACTTAAAAAATAAATATATACATATATATATATATATATATATATATATATATATATATATATATATATATATATATATATATATATATATATCTATATATATATATATATATATATATATATATATATATATATATATATATATATATATATATATATATATATATATATATACAGAAACATAAACAGATATTCACAATAAATAATATTGAAATACTTCTTATCGTTATTCATATTTCTTAAGGTAAGTTTACACTTGGCAAACAGTTTCTCAAAAAATCATAACCACTAATATTTTGAGAAAATTTATAAAGAAAAACAGTTTCCGACATAACTGATCGGCAGTGCCGTAGAATCCAATATTTTTGGAAACTATTTAACTCAATAAACACTTGTCTGAATTAAAAGGCTCTTCATTAGTATTTAGAGAGTATGACCGTATCTTTTTAGGGAAAGAATGGTGAGGTAGTGGAAACAGTTTTAGATGAACTGGCAGAAAATGTATCTGTACTGTACTTCGGGGTTTCATTGACTATTTATTAGCAACTAAAGTAAATATAACAGCATATAGTATCATATTTGATCAACATGTTGAACATAAGCTACTTTTGGAAAAACTTAGTTTTGGTGGCGAAAGGAATGCCGTTGTAATAGTTTTCTTTAGAGATTTGCGCGTGAGTAAAAAACACAAATTTTTTTCGCGAACGGCAATAGTTAAGGCGCTCACGGTCACGCACGCTCTCGAAAGCATTATTCTTAATCAGGTACTTTCAAGTCTAAGACGATCTAGCAATGCCCATACGTTCGTCTGTGGAAAAAATTATATAGTTTATTTTTGGACACCGCACTGTGGGGTTTTTGATACCAAAAATGGGAATTAATTGGAAAATTAAATTTAGGAGAACCGAATAAAGTTTTGTAGTCGGTAAAAGTACACAACATTCCACATCACTAGTGCAAACATTTCTTGTTTGACAACTACCGTTATGTCACTATACAATTTTAAAGTTTGAGTTATTTGACGTTTTCTTCGCGTGCAATATAAATTTCAACTTTTGGTGTCTTAAAAATTAGTTTTGAGTGTTTTACAAAGTGATAATTAAAAATATTTTAATTAAACCTTCAACCTCAGGTTAGTAAGATTAATTTATGTTTTTTGTTTTTATGTGTAGTTTGAGTTATTATATTTAATTAATTTTCACGCGTAAGCCTATAAATTAGTGAATTTCGGGAAATATATCGATAAATAGTTGCGAATAAAGCCAAATTAAGAAAAAACCCATTTCGTTTCTAAAAATCTAAACGGTTTTGAAAATATGTATGCAAAATTTCTCTGCACTTTTTGGCATATTTTGAAATAAAATTCAAATGTATTGTTGCACCTACATATAAAAAACTAATTTTTTATAAAAAGCAATACAAACATTAGTGTTATTATTGCTTTTGTTTTCATGAGAGCTTGGGTTTAATTATTAAATTAGACTAGATAAAAACATATTAAAAGAAGAAAGGGAAAACAATAAAAACTTTAAACAATAATAGCAACAAAAGCAATAAGTAACCTAAGCTAATATTCCAAAATTGGATGCAAAATTGGTAAGACAACTGCATTCAATTATGGTTACCATTTCTAGTGGTTTTCAAATAAAGACTAACGCCTTTCAAGATTTCGCATTCCTTGTATTATATGTCCTCAACTATCCATAAGTTTTTAATCCATGGACCAGAAATAGTAAAACAGCGATTGTACAGTTGACACAAGAAGCACAGGAAGCTCGAAACAAAGATTTAAAAAGTTTTACGCAGCATTTTTCGCGAAAATGTTCTAGAGAAAAATCAAATGAAAATATATTCAAAAATATTAGTTACTTCAGATCTTGTATTATCATATATTTGAACATTTAAAGAGAAAAAAACCCATAATTTTTCTATGGAAGCAATTCAATTCTTAATATTTGATTCAAGTCTCGATAGTGAAGAAAATGCCAGTGATGATGATAATGATATTTATACCAATTATACAGATGATGATGGTTATTGATAATCATTAGATACGTAATAAAGCTGTTCAAATATGTATTTTTATTCCTTTTTTAACCTACTGCCAATAAACTTGCATTAAATAATGAACTAATAATAGTAAAAAAATAATAATAATAATTTGAAGCTTCTTACTATCATAGGTTTCTAGATAGCAGATTTTTAATATTATTTTGTATGGGGAGTACTCCTTCCCGCAGTCCTATTCCGCCAACTTTTTTTTTCAACTTCGAAAATCGCTCTCTTTAATTGATATTGACCAAAAAAAATCTAATATTATAAACAGCGAAAGTCACCACGAATTAATTCCCATTTTAGCCATCGAAAACCCCACTGTGCACCGCCCCGTTTGGTGGGCGTTGACGTACGATATTATATGCAAAAATAGTGTAAATATTGAACAATTTTTATTCCTTAAAATAATAAGAAGCTGAGATGTTCTCTGAAACGTCTCCCATACGGCCCTTCTCGCAATTACTCTGTCAAAATAGAGATTTAAAATTGGGTACAGAGATGTCTTAAAAGAACTCTGTCCCACCAAGTTAAAGGTTTTAAATAATAAAAAAATTACCCAACTGCTTTTAATTTATTGCTATAAAAAAGGGTCGTCGCTACAAGACACACAAGTTTAATGTTTTTTCTATTAAGCGGTATTTGTTTTAAACTTCCTGCATTCCTCAGAATTTTACCATTCCTATGAAATATTTATATGAAAAAATCAAACATACAATGTTTGGAACATAATTTAAACAAGTAAAAGTGCTATACTCGGCTGTGCCGAATCTTAAACATCCTTCACAGATGTATTTCTTCGTTCTATCTTGCTTTCTAAAATAGAAAGTCGATTTAATTATAAAAAAAACTAAATGTTGTTATCAGTTAATTTTATATTTAAGAAAACGTTTAAATTTTTCGGCTAGGAAGCTAAATGTTTGGCTCTTCTTATTTCTAACACCTCTGAACGTCTCTCAAAAATATTAAATATGTCTAATTTACAAGCAAAAATAAAAAATCAGTTTCATGTACCACAAAAAGTTCTAATTGTCCAACCGTAGAATCGTATATTTTTTTCGTTTTTAATAACAATTTATTTCTTCCTGATATATAAAGTAGGTATAATTCATCATAAAAATCAAATAGCAAATTATATGGTTACTTTTATGTATAAAACAATTTCGATATCCCAACCCTGAAATTGGACTTTCAATTTTTTTGGCTTTTAATACCAATTTAATTGTTCCCGAAGTACAAAAAAGATTTCATTCACAAAAAACCAAAATTATTAACTTACGTGTATATGATTACTTTTATGTACCAAAAAATTTAAATTTCCCAATCCTGGAGGAATCATTTTATTTTTGTTCTGTTTTTTTTTTACTAATGCAACTCTTCATGAGGTATAAAGTAGTTTTATTTAAGAAAAACTTGAAATGTTTAGACATTTTGGTCACCTTCATGTACTACAAAATATTGCATGTACCAAAAAAAAACTTTCAATTTCCCATTCCTGGAAAAACATTTTTTATTTCTTTAGTTTTTAATACACATTTTAGGCTTTAAAAAGTATGAAATAGGTTAAATTAAGAAACAAACAAAAAAATAATTGGTTTTTGCTAGTTAATTTTGCGTCGAGAAATAGGTGTAAGCTTGCCAGCTCTGGAACCGTATTTGGGATTTTTTTTTAATTTTAATATTACTGTATTTAAGTTCATTTCTAATCCATCAGTCCAAGAACGAATTGAGAAAACCGATTTCACGTACAGACAGATGGACAAACGGACATCGCTCAATCGTCAGCGCTATTCATAAGAATACAGAATATATATATATATATATATATATATATATATATATATATATATATATATATATATATATATATATGTATAAGAATATATGCATATATATATATATATATATATATATATATATATATATATATAAACTTTATGGGGTCCCATACTAATATCGAAGAAATTACACACGGAATGACAAATCTATAGAGTATAAAAAGCAATGTTGCCTTTTACATGTTTCTTTGGAACAATTGCTTATTATGAGTCACATCCCTTTTAGAAAATGAAGCACCTGGTCAACATCTAGTCAAAGGTTTACAAGTATTGTTTTAAATGCGTGAATGCGCGGTATAGATTTATATATTGCAACTATATTTGCTTCTGGAGTCATACAAGGCTGAAGCGATATTTGACGGGCTTTGATGGTATATATTGCCTAACACAGCAACGTTCACTCAACAGAACTTAAACGTGAATTATAAGAAACCATTAGCTGGGCTCCTAGCATAATTTCCTTTCTTCTCTATCTTCAGAGTTATCTCGAGATATAATAAAAATGTTTTAGACTCGTAGTCAACAATAAGATTCACATGAGTTTTCTCCCTCAATCTGCATAGACTTTCTCCGTGAGATTTCAGTACGCAAGCCACTATCCCTATGCAAATCGAAATATACAACAAGCTCTATAATTTTGCCAACTCATTCCATAAAATTCTAACCCTGTTAGATTAGAGATTTTCATTAACAGTTGCTTTACACTTTGAGCAGATTTTGCAGACTTTATTTGACTTGATTTATAACCAAATCCTACATAATATATACTTACACCGATTCTCTCGCAAGATAATACATTTATCAGTCGCGCTTGTGTTTTGAGCAATAGTTATATAAATTATTTTCTTCGTCAATCGTCAAGCTTTTCATGTTAAAACTATTCATTTTCTTCATCATTCATTATTTTTTATAAAAAATAACGTCATTATCATCAATCAAAATTTGCTCCAATTCATTGCACAAATTACAAATTTCGAAAAACGTTTTTGTCCGCTAGGAAGAGTTTTCAAGATAAAAATAAAGGCACTTTCACCACTTGCAGTGGCAAAACTTCAGCAGGAGTTTCCCTGTTCAGTAAAGAAAAAAACCTAAATTCGACAACAAAATAATATTGAAGCCGCGCAAACATTGTTTTAAATTTGCTCAGTACAATGAGAGTTTTAGAAAAGATTTTGATTTTTTTTTGGTACGATTGCAATGAAATTTCAATTTCTATCAGTTTTGTTCTGCCACTAAAATCAAAAGTTGTGCAGCAATTTCAATAGACAAGGGCTCAATTATTTTGGTACACATATAGATAAGTGCTACCAAACAAAAAACTGGCCCGTTGTTGTATATTTATTTTGTTATGGAGTTTTAAATAGATTTTCTAAAAAAATTTAATTTTTTTGTAAGTAGTAAGTATTTTTACGAACATTTATTTTGCTGTATTAAATTGAATTAAGATACATAGGCTAATTGTTCGAAATTTGCTTTTAAATCTCAGAAAGACATGATAAATATTCCAAGGCACAAAGGAAAGTCAACATCAGTTATATTAAACTTACACAGCAGAGCAGAACAGATGTTTTCGAAAGCCGCAACAGTTTCATCATCAGTGCTCATGTGTATTGTGTTTGTCACCAATTATTAGGTGACTTAGTTGAATGTGATAACAGTTCCTATTCATACAAATTTTATTGCGAAAAAGAATCCGAGAACTGTATCAACCTGATGTTAACATGTTATTGTTTTAATACCCGTGTTACTGTTTGATTATTTTCTTCATGTCCCATTTGTCTGAATTTTTTGTTCCATAATACCTAACCCAAACGTTTTTGATTTGAATTTTATACTTAAGTACATGTGAACGTTCTCCAATTTTATTATTGGTAGCTCAAGCCATAGCTTAAATTTGTTTGTAGTAAGTATTTTCAAGAACATTTATATTGCTATATTAAAATGAATTAAGATTCATAGGCTAATTGTTCGAAATTTGTTTTTAAATCTCAGAAAGATATGATATATATATTTTTTTTTCTAAAACTTTTACGATATACCCGAAACTGCTATGCAAGTTTAAAAAAAATGTTCGAACGACTTCAATATAATTTTGCCGTCGAATTTAAAAATGTTTACTTAACTGAATATAATATGGACATCTCAAGTTATGATAATGTATGTCCTGCATGTGCCTTCACCTTTGACATAATGGTATATCTCGGAAACTAATTATATATTTAAAATCTGCATAGTATACATATGTAGTCAGTGACAAAAGACTCCGTTCCTTTGGAATACATTTGGCTACAAGCTACTAAATTAAAAGTAATCTGGTTGCTGTATTTTTATTTTTTATGCATTTTAAAAACACACAAAAATTAAATTTTTATTTTTTAGTTAAAATTTGTAGGATATCTCTGAAAATACTGAGCACGCCCTCAAGACTATTTTGTTGTCGAATTACGTTTTTTTCTTTACTGAATAGAGAAACCCCTTCTGAAGTCATGCTACTATAAGAGGTGAAATTGCCTTTATCTTTTATACAATGGAGTATTAACAGCTTTCATTTCTAGCGGATAAAACAGTTTTTCGAAATTCGTAAACATATACAATCATTTAGTATCCAACAACTTCGAAGTTCTTCTTGGGAAAATTTTTGAGTAAAGCAGACCAGTGTTTAAACACTTAAATTTAATAACAATATAAGGCCGAATAAAATAAAATATATCAAAATATAATTTACATAAGTGCGACTAATAAAATAGAAATTCATACATAATTTATATACAAAATATTTAAGAAAAAAAATTATTTGAATTTTTACGCTAAACAGTGTACGTTTACTCCAAATCGACTGTATACAAATAAAAACGTTAGGGACATTTTTATATTTTATTTTAATGTATAGCAGAGACTAACAACCATTTTAAATGACAAGACTGAAAAAGCTAAAAGCTCATGGCAAAATTAGTACAAAATTACTAGGAACACAAACCTTATACATTCCACATTTTATTAAAACAAAAGCTTCTTTTGTACTAAAATTATTGTCCCATTCATAACATAAAGTAGAGTGGCAAAACCAAAAGAAGATTAAGGAATACTCTATGGTAGATATTAATTAATTTTCAGTATCTAAGTTAGGAGAATTTTTCACTTAATAAAATTGTATAGCTGAAATCCATTTTAATACAATAATATAAGTTGGAAAAATTAAAAAAAAAATATTTAAAAGGAACTTCTTAAATATTCAAATATTCAAAATATTGTTGGGCTTAAAAAAACGAATGGAAAGTTTATTTACAAAAACACTGTGATTGACGCCCATGTACCAACCAGGTGTATATATTGTGCGTAGAAAATATGTGTATATAATAAGATATATAAAAATATATTATGAACTTTTCGGTGTCTGCGCTATTTATTTGAATAGGCGTAAAAATGGCTTAGGTATTATGGAACAAAAAGTTCAGACAGTGGGACATGAAGAAAATAATGGCTTAGGTATGATGGACGGCAACACGGGTATTAAATTTCATAATAAAATTTGTAGGAATAAAAACTGTTATCTTATTCAGCCAAGCTGATCATGCGTGTATGTGTTGTGGCGACAAGCACAGACACACATGTTTACTGATAATGAAGGTGTAGCGGCTTTCGAAAACGACTGTTCTGCTCTGCTGTGTAAGTAGGATAATTAAAACTAATTTTAACTATTCTTTATGCCTTGGAATATTTAGCATGTCTTTCGGAATTTAAAAACAAATTTTCGAAAAATTAGTCTATCAATCTTAATTGAATTTAACATAACAAAAAATATTTCGACACAAAATACTTACATAAAAATTTAATATTTAGTTACGGACCATTATACCACACCTCTAGACCATTTTTCCTCATGTATTCCTTAGTTATCAATCATTTACTTTGCACAAAAAAAGTTTGTGAGACCATATTCATGACAATAACCACCAGAGGATCGATTCAAGGTTTATTAAAACTAGGAAGAGGTTTTATTATAAAAGGTCAGAACAAATATCTATGCCTTCAACTAAAAATTAAATTTTATATAGCAATAAAAAAATATATGAAAAACAGTTGATCACTTTCAGTTAGTTTTAACCACATCATACCGAGAAGCTATGACGCAGAGTTTTCAAAAAAAGACTAATATTTTCGATTTTTTTCGTTCACCGATTTTGACGCCGTTAGAGCCGATCAACGTGGTTTTTGAAAATGAAAATGTGATTAGTTTGCTCAATCGATCGATAAAGTTGTTTAAAAGTTATTCCAAAAAAACCGTTTTTGAATACGAATTTTCTTAGTTTTTTTAGATGTCTCGAAATTTTACTATTCTCAGGAAATCTAAATTTGATAGAACCCTTTGAAACGCGACTATTTTGGTCAAGCGGTTTCAAAATTATAAGGGATTTACATACTAAAGAACACACGCACATATCCATACACATCCATACAGACATACTGACACTCAGGAATAGTCAGGAAAGCTTCCTGCTAAAAATTCGATTTATTTAAAACGGGGTTAAAGCAGTAAGTTTCCGATTTTTTTAAATTAATTAAATAAATAAGAAGTTAAATAAATAAGAACGTTATATTCGACCAGGTCGAATTTTAAAAACCCTTCAAATAAAAACTTTATTTTGTCCGCGTCACTCCCGGAGGGGACGTGGGGGAGACATCCCACCTTTGCTATAAAACACAAAAACAAAAGTTTTGGTATTATTTAGTGTAAACAAAATTTTTGATAGGATTATTTGGGAGGAGGATTAGACTGAGGAAGATCAGAGAGATCAGAATCTCAGCTTCGTCATAAAAGCCTGAAAATTTAATTGTTTTTAAGAATGTAGGCTCAAGTAGTACAATTTGTTAACTATTTACACTATTTTTGCATATAATATCATTCGCCAACACGCCCACTAAAGAAGGCGGGATCAACAATTTTTGACTTATGCCATCCTTCAAAATGTATTTATATCAAATTTCAAGGGTATGGCATTTTTGGCTTTGGACTACATCGTGATTTCCACTGACGGATGGACAGACAGACGGATGGACATGGCTAGATCGTCTTAGTTTTTATCAGTGATCAAGAACGCATATACGTTATAGGGTGTTAGAGGGATACTTCGTGAAGGGAATATACCGTACAATTCTTTTTTGGAGGGTATAAAAAGCGTACAAATTATTCAATGAACACTGACAATATTACAAATATGAGTACAAGCACAAATCAATGAAGTTCATTTCATTAAGCTACCCGCATTCCCCTGGTAGAATAGCAACAGAGTGTCATATTTCTTTGTTTTTAATACAACATTGATGTTGCTACCGGTGACCGATTTGGTAATAGCAGTAAAAAATTTCTTTCATATTGCAGAGGCACGTAAACTTTAAAAAGAACCTACTATAATATCTAATTCTGTCTTATTTTTAGAAAAGCTCAGCTTAAATGACAATTCAGTTCATAATGGCAGGCTTCTTCATTTTGTGGAGTATTAGTTGGCTCTCCATTTCCATTTGCACCAAAAGCAAATGCATTTATATCTCTACAGCTTTCATAACCTAAATCGAGTTGTAATATTGTAGCATGCTTTGCTTCCAAAGGATATATAGAGACACGCAAGCCCCAGGAGTTCTGTTTTTAGAGTACAATGTGCTTTAAGGTATTCAGATACAGATGCTGAAATATTCTCATGTGGTTTACAAATACATTTCTCCTGTACCTGTGCTTAATACAACAACATTCAAAAGGCCTTATTATAAATTCAGCTCTATTTAGAGCAAAACTTAAACGACCGTTTTCAAAACCACCATAGAAAAGTACTTATTCTTCATCAAGAGATTAAAAATTAAAATTAAATATTGTTAGTTTAATAAAAAATAAACTCTTTTCTTAGTTTAAAAATTTTTACTTTTTTTTATAACTTTGGTACTTTTAGTATTAACTTGGTTCAGTTTTGCTATTCAGATAGTACAATTTAAACATCATTGACTGTGAGTGGGATTTGTAAAAGAGTTCCTCCATTAACTTTTCTATACTCTTTGCGAGTGTATGAGCTCATGCGCTGAAGTGAATGAAATCCACCATGTGTATTTTCTACTTTTAACATGAACAACTTTTTTTTATTAAGATGTAAACAAATAATGAACAGTGACATAGTTTTTTAAGAATAAAAGTGAAAGCAATGACGTCACAACATTTTAAGTTCTACAAAGCATTTGAATACAAATAGGGTTGTCCGCTTTTGATGACTTATTTAATCGGAATAACATCAGAAATGATGGGAAACAGGCAGAGTAATTTTAATTTAGTCTTTTCATAATTTACTTTTTCAGCCTAAAGTAGAAACAATTGTTAGAACTATCTCTTGGAATATCTTTTTTTTCCAACAAAAGTTAAATTTAATCTCAAGTTTGGGTTGATATATACAAAAATGTGTGTTCATTCGAATAAAAACTATTCGAATTTGCTAATTATTTTATTTTATATTATTTATTGCTTCAAGAACAATGCAGAGCATATAAATATATGATGATCATAAAAAAAATAAAATTTTCAAGATAGTTGTAAATATTTTAAACACTGAAAGTAATTTTTACATATATTCAAAATAGTAATATAGGCTCAAACTTGATCACAACAACAAGTCGAACAGCTCAGATTTGGTGTATTAAAAATAATTCGTTTAAACTGCTAACTTTAGTGGCTCTAATTGTTCGGGTTGAGTTACAGGGTTTAACGAACGGACCTGGAAAAAAAAATTTTGTAATTTATTTTGTTATCACACAGTTTTCCGATTTTGTTTTTAATCACCGATCAGCCGTTGCACCATATCAGCATTGTTCTTTGTTCAATTATTTCACTTTCATGTTGAAATAGAATATGAGAACTTCTTATAATCATTTTTAAGTTATTTCTGCTAGTTTAATAATTATACATATATATTTTCTAAATATTCCACTCTTAATGAAATAATTTTAGTTTAATAAAAATTCTTGGAAAATAATTTGAATATTACAGATCTGAACTTAAGTCTGGATAAAAATATGTTTATCTTAATAATTTACTACTAATTAGAAAATTAAACAATAAAAATATATAATGAATATAGGCAATTTTACTTCTACTTGTCATACGATAATTGAATTGATTAAACTTTTTATATGTGAGCAGAAAAACAATTTTCTCCATGAGGTCAATATTGATTGAATAAATTAAAAATGCATGTTTGAATACCATATAACCCATTTTTGGTTAATATGAAATTCCCCAACCCTGATGACTATTATTACAAATATTCCATTTTGTCTTTTGGTTTCCAAAGCCTTCAGGTTTATGAATATATATATTTTATTACTAGAACTTATTAATTTAATTATTAAGCTACGAATTTTTATTCAGGTTTAGGTTCAAATCTGCCAGAATTTGCATTAAACTAGAATTTTTCATTAATAGTGGAATATATTAATAGTGGAATAAATATTCTATACTTAATAAAAAATTAGAATTTAAAGCAATTTCACAAATAATATTATGTAATTTGCAGACTTGCAGATTTAAGATTTGCCTGAATAAAAATTCGCAGCTTGATAATTGAATTTAAAACTTCAACATAATAAAACACACTTTCAACCATATTTGTTTTATTTATTCGGATATGTTATATAATATTATTTGCCAAGAAATAAAACAATTGTTTCGAATTTTTCATTTCCCTTATTTATATATTCCCCAGTTTATTACAATAGGGGAGTTTGATTCTCGGGAGAAGTAAAATGGGGTAAGAAGAAGAAGAGGAATGGGAAAAGGGAAAAGTCGCTTGGAACTGTTATTCGTTATATGATTGTGGAGACTATATTCAGATAAGATGTAACTTGCTTTAAAACGAGCCATATGAATGGCCAATCATTTGACAAATCAGCTGAGATTACTAAATCAAAAACCTGAATGCCAAACATATATAAAAACCGGTATATCTGAAAACCCTGACTACATGTTTAAAAATACAAAATTAAGCCATGTGCATGTGTGTATATTTGTATCTCTGTATGAGTGCTCTAAATAGATACTATACGAAAACGTTTCGCTGTTGGATTGAATTGGACTGTAACACTTTTTTATCCTGCCTGCATGAATGCGTGATATGATGTGACAATAATAAAAAGTCAAAATCAGTAGCAAAGAGAACGTGATACCATTAGCACGATAAAAAACGCAATAAAACGAAAATACGCGCGGCATAAAAATTTAAAATAAAGAAGAACCAAATTCAAAATAACACAAACATATTAATTAAAAACTTTACAGTGGATGTCGTTTATAAATAACTGAATTCTATAAAAAGCATCTAGTAACACAAACAAAAAAATAATAATTTTTGTAATGAGAACCAACTGAAAACAAAAATATTAATTATAAAATGTTGATAAATAATATAATATGTTTGTATTGCTAATGAAAAAATAAGTGTTATAATGATTACAAGTTTACAAAAAAACGCAGTGTCTTTAATTAATATGGTTTTTATTTTAGATCAAATAAAAAAACTTTATATAATTAGTACATGAGATATATTTACATACAAATTGTTCATACTCCAAGAATATTTTTGTTATGGGTGCGAGTATGACGGTGAGAATTCCTGTGATTCAAAATTAAGGTGTTTACTTAAACCAACTTAATTAGGAAGGGCTTCTGTATATGTATTGGTATTCAAAAGTGTACACTATTTTGTATCTAATATAGATTAATGTAATATTTGTGTTTGAAAATAAATCAGGAATGGTTTTCGTTGAATTCAACGGATTGACTTTCAAATCGTGTGTGGTGAATAATTAGGTCATTTGTAGCCACAACTAGAGCCATTTGTTATAGTAAATAAACTTAAGCCTTAAAAAAAGTTCTTAAATCGTTATAGTTTATTTAATCTAGCTAAAAACTTTTTAAGTGAGCACAGACTGTTTAAAAAGTTTGTCATCCTGCGATTTGTCACAGAAAATAAGTCATAGTTATTGAATATCAAAATTAAGCTTTCCAAAATCACTGAAATCCTTAAAGATAAAATTTGTCTGTAGGAAAACTAATGCATCTAATTGGGGCATAAATCCTAAAGAAGTTAATTTGATGCAAGAGAAAGTCCTAAAACAGATATTATTTTACAGTACATGAACCTGCAGGAAAGAATTTAGCGTGTAAAGAGGATTCATAAAAACCGGTGCTCTCATATTATCGTCAAGGAAAGCACTCCTTGCTATGTTGTGATGCCTTGCAGTGGATTTACTCTCTTTTAGCCAGCAGAACATACTGCAGCCAGCTTAAATGAAACCCAACTGCTATGGGATATTTTGAGTTTTTATTGATACATGGCTTTCCCATGTTCACGTGTGGACCGCTGAACCATTTCTTTGCACATGTGCTGCGAAATAGTGGCCCAAACTTATTCTTAAGGAATTATGTTGGAAATAAACTGCCAAATTTGGTTGCTATTTCTTAGAATTTTTTTTAACAAATTACATGCAAACGTTTTTACTGAAAAAGAAAATTCTATGGAATCAGTAAATAAAAAGTGACAAAGAAAAAATAAGTAAAGAGTAAACAAAATAATTGCAAATAAATTTTTTTTTCAAACAAATTCAGCACGTAATTTTTCATATTGCCATATAACCATTCAATTGATTTTATAACCTCCGAAAGAGAATTGCAAGTTATATTCACTTGTCATTCCGTGTGTAACGCAAAGATATATCCCTCTAAGACCAAATAAAGAATATATATATTCTTGATCAGTGATGAAATCTAAGACGATCTAACCATGTCCGTTCGTCCGTCCGTCTGTTGAAATCACGATTCAGTCCAAACGAAAACAGCCAGACCATTGAAACTTTGTGTAAATAGGATAGCACAGGTCAAGTTCGTAAATAGGCTGAGTAGAGCCAGAGGCACAGAAGTTCCCCTAAGAAGTACCAAACCAACCTCTAAAAAAACATAATTTTTAGAGTGAAATTTATTTGTTGGTGGTCAAGCAATGTCTATATGCATTTCATTGGTGCTTTACCAAATCATCAGTAGACTTTAACCACAGTTTTGAAAAGTTAAAAACAATAAACAAATTTAATTTAAAATAGTATTGTGACAACAATATGTCAAATAAAAATTTCATAATAATTTTTTAAAGTTTTTTTTTGTAATATTTTTTTTTCAAGCAAACGATATGCTTTTATGTCAAATAAGGTCTAAAGCATTGAACTTGCAGCCAGAAAATCAGAAAAACCTATTTTTGGGCCCCGTCCTTTTTAGTTGGCGTTGAAGTAACATATTATATGGAAAAATAGTGTAAATATTTAATAAATTATATATTTTAAGCCTACGTTCTTTAAAAATTAAATATTTAAGCTCTTACGGCGCAGGTAAGATTTTGAGTGTGTATGTGTAAATAAGCAAGTGACCCGCTTATAGACTTGAACGGCTAAATCGAATTGAACCAAACTGGTCTCGTTGAAAAGAGTTCTTGCAAGCTTAGAGTGAATTGGAACCGGTTCGGAGTAATAGACTTTGAGAAATATCAAAAAACCAAGAAAACATATTTTTCAAATGTGTTTTATTTTTAGAATAACTTTTATACGGCTTTGCCGATTGATTTCATAAGCCAACATTAAAAAACCACTTCGATCACAATAAACGTAGTCAAAATCTATTGACGCGTTCGTGAGATATCGTGAACGAAAAAATTAGAAAAAGTGAGTTAAAAATAGGAAACACCGAAAATATATTTATATTATTCGATTCTTTTAATAGATTTAACCCCATCAATCACCGCTTATCACGTGGAAATCGTCTGATTCATTCACAAATTATAGCAGTTGAAAATTAATATAATTGCATTTTTTGGGTTTAAAATTAGTTAGAGTTGCAGGGACGGCATTTAGGGTCAAACGTTTTCTACATTTTTAGTAGTTTAGAAACACATTGAAAGTAATTTCGGATGGCAAAAATTTCAAACCCACATTGAAGAATTTTCAACTCAGCAAATGACAAGACAAAAATTTGCAATAGTTTTTATTAGCGGCAAGGACAAAATGAACTTTAGCGACATGGCTCATGACATATTGAAAATATGCATTTGCTTTTTCGATCTGTCTAATATATCTGTAGCAGAAGCTACTTAATGTCCTTCGCCATTTCACACCTCAAACTCACATGTAAAAATAACGCTTCAATATCTTCATTTGGTAATAAATAAATTTAAATAGCTGACGCACTTTCATTTGAATTTTCCAATTTTTTATATTTTTATTTTTTTTGCTATGAAAAATGAAATACATCAGAAGCTAAGAATGAACTAAATTAAAAGTTTTAGTGGTTGCACACATTCAATATAGAAATGAGAAATCCCAGATATCAAATAATATAAAGCAGCAGCACATTTCAAATGAGCAACGAAAGAGTTTAGGGAATTTTAAATGGAATATGAACCTTCACATCAATAAAATTATTTTTACTCTAGGTCAGCCGGAAAAAGTTTATCGTTAATTTAAAAGTTGCATAAAATGATAAACATTTTAAATTAAGAGGATATATGGTTGACTAAGCGCTTCCTATGTTTAAGTTTAAATTTGAAAAGTTGTGTGTGCGATATTATAGAAATTTCTTTTTCGTTTGAAAGACCTATTGATGACACAAAGAAACTCTAGCAGGGTATAATGTCATCTGGTTGGCCAATTCACATGACCAAAATTTAGATGACTGTGCCCTCAAATACTCCGTGCACAACATCCACCCTGACATGAGCTGTTGAAAACACATATCTTTTTTATCCAATTTAGGCCAAAAGAAGTTTGTAATCATGAACCTATAGCGCTCGCCGTTAACACAGATAAAAATTGTTTACGAAATATATACCGATTGTGTTGCGAGACTAAAATCTATACCAAATGGTGACTTTTTGGGACACTCGTCGATCTCATTTGGATTGCTATCGTCCGAAATATGACAATTTTGTTTCTTCATGTAGCCATTTATCTGGAGATGGACCTCATCGCAGCAAATGAATTTTCGATAAAAAAATTCCGTTTTTATATAAAAAGTTATTTTTATATAAGTGTATGTAACTCCTTTGAGTTCCATACACTTAGTCCAAAGTTCCTCCAACTTTTTATCTCTTCCGAAAAGTATAATTTGTCAAGGTCATCAAAATACGTTTTTGTTTGAGAGAGATGATTTCATCGTTGGAGTCAAATTTCATTCCGCTGAGTCATTACTTTAAGTTGGGGAAGAAAATAGAGTCACTAAGGGCTAAATCTGAAGAATCGGGCGGATGAGGTAGCCCAATTCAAGGATTTTTGGCATGAAAACTGCACAAGTGCGCACCAAACGCAGCACTCATCTTCCGGAAAGATTTCTCATACCCAACTGATCGTTCAAAATTGGAATCACTGAGGCATGTGGATGCCTATGTCTTCCACAATATCTCTCACTTTCAATCTCCGCTCGGCTAAAGCCATATCGCGAATTTTTTCTATTGTTTCGAGTGTAGAGACCTCAACTGGGCGTCCCGAATATTCGGCATTATCTGAGCTTGTACGACCATATCGAAATCCAGTAAGCCACTTCTTTACCATGAAAGTTAATGCTGCAGAGTCCCCATAATATTTATCAAGCGTAGCCTTGATTTGAGCAATGTTTTTTCCGCAAAAAATAATATTTAAAGAGCGGAGGAAATTCACTTTTTTAAATTTTCTTGTCTTTTCACTGCTATCAACGGCAGTCAAAGACAAACAAATGACGCACTTTGTTGAAATTTTAGCAGGAGTGAACTGAGAGTCGCCTGTTGACAGGACCTGTGTTGCCATTTCAATTAAGAAGCGGGAAATTCTAGAAGTCAAGGACTTATTGACTCATCCTCGTATATTTTCAAAACTTTTGTTGCAATTTCGTTTCATTGCCTAAGGAAAATATTTACATATATAAATAACATATTGATTCATATTTTTATCTACAATTGTAGTGAACTTGGTATTAAAAATTTGGAATGTTTTTGTTGTTGGCCATGTATGTCTGGATTTGGTAAATAAATTTGTTTGTAAACTACGATAGATATTTTCGCACTAATTATTTTATTTACAACGTAGAAATGTTGTTTATTTGTACAATAGTTTGATAGTCTCATTTGTCTGGCTCATCATACAGTGTGGCAAAAACAAATGGCCCGAGTAAATCGGTTGTTCTTTAAACTTATAGACTTATAAATTATTTACCAAAAGTAATTTATTAGTAAAATACTTATAAGTATTTATAGATTTACAATTTCATGAGTATTAGAGGTCGAGAAAAACAACACAAAAATTATGTTTAGACACAAAGAGAAAGTAAATGAAATAAAAATAAAGAATTATAAAAACAAGAGAGAAAGTCAGATATTTGTCCCACATTATTTTCAGTTTCAAATTCAACAAGTAAAAACGTTATATTCGACTGGTTCGAATCTTAAATACCCTCCAAATATTTAGTAAGTAAATTTAAAATGTTTAGCTTGGTGGGACAGAGTTCCATCTCTGTACCCAATTTTAAATACCTATTTTGAGAGAGTCATTCGGCGAAGGGCCGTGGGAGAGACGTTTCACCTCTGCAAGATCAGAGAACATCTCAGCTTCTTATAGGCTTAAGGAATACAAATTGTTCAATATGTACACTATTTTTGCGTATAATATCGCGCGTCAACGCCCACTGGAGGGGGCGGTGTAAAAAATAGACTATATCATGTTTTCCACAAACGAGCGTATGGGCATTGCCAAATCGTATTAGACTTCATCACTGATCAAGAATATATATACTTTTTGGGTCCTATTCTCTTTGGAAGGTATTAAAACTGTATTTTAGCGGGGTCACTCCGGCAAGGGCTGTGGGGGAGACATTTCATCTTTGTCATAAAACTCTAAAAATAAATGTCTGAGATAAGTAAATACAAAATTTAATTTTTTTTATAGGGTCATTTAAGGGGAAAAGGTGAGGAAGGGGTAGGGCAGAGTATTACCAGGTTACGTGTCAGCTTCGTCATTAATGCTTAAAAAAGTTCTTTTTAAGGAATGTAGGCATAAGTAAAACAATTTGTTAAATTTTTACACTATTTGTGCATATAATAACACCCACTAAAGGGGGCGGGGTTCAAAAATTATTTTATTTTATGGCTCTAAGTTTAAGGCGTTGGATCTTCTTTGACATAAAAATATATCATTTGCTCAACAAAATTACAAAAAAAATTTAAAAATTAGGTGGTTTTTTAGAGGTTGGTTTAGTTCTTCTTAGGGGAACTTTTTTCCATCTTGTCCGATTTAGCCCATCTCCGAACTTAACCTGTGATATATTTATACCAAATTTTAAGGGTCTGGCTCTGGACCGCGCTGGACGGACGGACGGACATGCTCAGATCGTTTCAGATTTCATAACTGATCAAGAATATATATATTATATGGGGTCTCAGATGGATATTTCGCTGCGTTACAAACGGAATGTCAAAGTGAATATACTCTCCATATTCTTTTTTGGAGGGTATAAAAATGGCATGTTTCCAGAAAATTATGATTTGCGACAAAAATGTTTGCAATGGCAATGGTAATTCCCATATGATATGAAATCAATAGAACAAGTAAAGAAACTTCCTCTATACCTGGAGGTGGTCAAGCAAACGGTTTAAAGTAACTAAATTGGCAAAAATTTTAGTTGAAATGTTGAAAAGAGTTAAATGAAATTAAACTGATGCGCACACAATAAGAAGTTGATATGAAGATGGAGTATGCAATAAAACTGAACAGTATTTAAAGGATATTTTTGTACAATTAGAAGATAGAAATTACAGCAGGATGTAGCAGCAACCCACGTCTGTATTCAAAATCAATTTTTTATGCCAAATTATATGGGGAAAGTTATCGACATCTGCTTAAAGTTCATCATTTGTTATTAATAAAAATCACGTTTTTGTTAATAATAGGCCTTCGCTATTGCCGTTATTCTTTTATGCGTTCGGCCTGAATTAGTTATTCGAAACTATTATTTTAAATATTTGTTTATATCTTCAACCAAGATGGTGAGAGGTTGGCTGAACTCAAAATCATCAATATGCATTGCAGTGATGCCAATTCGTATGTGTTTTGTTTCGTAAACAATGTAACATGGCATCAATGCAAAGTATTTTGGAGTTCACCCGTTATGTATAGGTTTGTCATTCCATGTTAATTTCCGCAATATTAATATGCGACCACGTAAAGCACTACTAGGTCTTTATAAATAGGGAAATCGAATAAGCAACGTCCCTCTATCTGCAGGTCAAACCGGTTTCCTGAAGCCTCCAGAAGAGCTAAAGTGTTTAATCTTGGTTTGATGTAATGAAAACAGTCATATATAGATTGCTATTAAGAAGCAGCAAAATCCAATATATGGTTTCAGAGCTGAAAATTTTAGATTATTTTTTGCTCTAGAAATGCAACCTACTAAAATATGTTTTTTTTACTTAAGCCTGTTTTAGTTTTAGAAAAAATTAGATTGTTATTAAAAATCAAACAAAAATAAAAAAAATTAATTGCACGGTTGGGCAAGTGAAACATTTTTTACTACATAAAATTAACTGTGTAAGTTGAATAACTAAAAGCTGATGTTAACTTTCCTTTGTGACTTCGAATATTTATCATGTCTTTCTGAGATTTAAAACAGATTTCGAACAATTAGCCTATAAATCTTAATTCAATTTAATATAGCAATATAAATGTTCGTTAAAATACTTACTACATATAAAGTTCTTAATGTTTTCGAAAGACTTTTATTAGCGTTAGACAGCAAGTTTCAATTTATCTTGGAAAATTGTATATATATATATATATATATATATATATATATATGTATATATGTTATATGTATGAGTTAAAACTTGGACCAAGGCGCAAAGTACGGCATTTGATATCGATCGAAATTTGTATTTAAATTGTACTGAAATTTCGATCGATATCGAAAGCTGGAATTTGGAGGACCTCTTCATATGCAGTGCATTGAGTTGGAACTAGAAAGAACAGGATAATGTGGAGAGGGGAGATGAAGAAAGATGAGCAGATGTAGAATTTTGTTTAGCTATTTCAATATTTTATTTCGCCGGTTAGTTTTTTGATATAGGCCGGACGAAAGAGGGCGCTGTTCCTCTGCTCTTTAGTACATGACAGCGTCATGCCAGTTATTTCCAGTGACCAAGGCTATGTCTTCATCACCGAAACAGGATAACAAAAACTTATTTTCGAGAGAATTTCCTTACCATCTGCTTGTTGTCATGACGTTAGAAAATCAATTACTGCATTGTGTTAAACAAAAACTCAGAGAATTGCATTGATGCAATTAAGGCGTTTAACTTAATTGTTTTAAGAACAAATTAAATTGCGGCAAATTGTGCTTACAATCAGAAAGTGTTATAGGTGGAAGAATCGTTTCTTTGTTGTCAAAGCATGTTTGTTGTATGTGTTTTGCTGTTGAGCATCAAGTGAATTTTAATTTTGTTTGTATTACGCTCAAAGTGTGGTATGTAACCACTGAAGTAGTTCATAAGAAATTCTTCAAGCTGCTGATGTATCAAAACTCTATGGAATTTATTCAGAGTTTTGGTGTATGTAATACTTTTACTTACAATATGTAAGCAGATAAATTATTTCTTCCGAAAAACAACAGTGTTGTTTTAATTTTTGCAGAAAATAAAATATATCTTCTAGTCTTATAGTCTTTGTGTTTCGGGGGGCTATTTAAATTCAAATATTATTTCATGCTGAAAAAATTTAATATATACATATGTATATATATTTTCCATTACTAACTTGTTTTTACTTCAGGTTATACGAGGACGGCTCAAAAAGTCAATGACTTCTTGAATTTCCCGCCTCTTAACTGAAATGGCAACGCTCCTCCTATCAATAGCAGTTCCTGCCAAAATTTTAACAAATTTTGGGCTGCGTCGTTTAATTTGTGCTGGGCAGCAGACTACCAAGTGTTTTGAGAAGAAAATGGAAAAAAGTAAATTTAGTTTGACCATTAACAATTATTTTTTGCGGAAAATAGCCATGACTCAAACCAAGGCTACACTCGCCAAACATTATGGAAACCCTGCCCCAACCATGTCCACGGTAGAGAAGTGGTTTAGTGAATTTTGGGAAGACCGTGCAACCATGAAGGATGCTAAATCTTCTGTATGTCCAGTTGAGGTCTCCACATCCGAAACTATTGAAAGAACATATGATTTTTGCCCCTCGGATATTGAAAGTGGAAAGTATTGTAGAATGGACATAGCTCAAGGGTTTAAAATTTTAATTATCACTTGGGTGTGAGAAAGCTTTCCATAAGATAAGTGCAAAATCCTGGTAAAAGTTAATGAATCTACGAATTGCTCAGTCATTTTCCAAATATAGCTCCGAGTGACTCTTTATTGTTCCCAAACCTGAAGAAATGGTTTGGCGCAAAGAAATTTGACACAAACCAATCTAGAGAAATCATATTTTTCGGAAGGGATAAAAATATTGAAGCAACGTTTGACTAAGTGTATAGAACTCAAAGAAGCCTAAGTTGAAAAATGGAATATCTTTTAATATACAAAAACATGTTTCATTCAAAAAGTCACGAACTTATTGACCTACCCTCGTATCCCAAGCCAATTTCATTCATTACTGAATTAGTTTAACCGAAACAGGTTTTGTTTGACAAGATATCTTATTGGCTATTCACAAAGTGCTTCCAACTTCAAGGTATAGATGAAAGAATGTGTCTATCAAACAAATTATCAATGCTGGCAAAGGTATGTTAGGTTTTATAAAAAAGAAATGTTAGGTTTTATTAAAAATGATTAAAAAGTAGCCCTTTTTAGAAAGTTTTTATCTCAAGTATATATGATTTTATTTAAGCAATTGTTCCCTTGTTTAAATAGACGACATCGCCAACATTTTATTACAAAATTCAGTTAAGAACACTCCCTAGAAACGTTAAATTTTATAACAAAAAATATGTATATAGAGAATATAAATGAAAATCTTAAGGCCGTGTCAGATAAAACTTTTGCTTCGCGTTGCGTTACAGTTTCGCTTTGAAATTTAAGATGAAATATACATACCCCTGAGTGCTGGTCCAAGATAAAAATAAAATAAAAAATAAAAAAATACATACCTATATGAAACAAAACTACTTTTAACGTCACATAAACTACTTTTAACGTAACGCGAAGCGTAAAGTTGCGTGCTTTGACAATCAGCGGGAATGATTTTTTTTTCTTTTGCCAAATTCGGACGTAAGTTTTAAATATCTGAATGTGTTTTAATAAAAGCTAAATATATATGTACAATTTATGCAACAAATATTACAAAATATGTATAATAACAAAATTATCAACCACTTTTTATGGTAAAGAAACAATACAAGGGTGTTGTCAAATTTTTTATTGTGACATTCACCTTTTGCTTTGCGCTTTTCTGTTAAAGTTAGAAACGTCACGCAAAGCAAAAAAGTTTTATCTGACTCGGCCTATAGTGTATCTAAGCCAAAACATTTAGTTCATTACTGAATCAAATTTTATGTTTGAAAAATAAAGTAAAACAAAAATAGCAATCAAATTTATTTTCAAACAGTTTGTGGTTAGTGTTGTGAAAACTTGTATATGTCAACTGTCATGTAATTCTTATCAATTAAAACGGTGCGAAACTGTTTGTTAATTTAAACCCGTTTCAAATATTATTTGCTACCCATGACATAGTAAAATCAGTCTCTGCCACTCATTCAATATATATTTTTATATAATTTGATTTATCTTTCTTCAATGCCCTACTTTTTCTATATATTAACTTATTTTTATCCTATTAATTACATTCGGAGATGTATGCAATAACAAGAAGTCAATCAGCAGTATGATATTAGATTAACATATTCAAGATATATTTTCTGTTTTAAATATTTTTCTTTTCCTAAGCAAACACCAACTGCAAATACAAAATCTAAAATTTTAGAAATAATTAGGTCAATGACATGAAAAACAAACACAGAGAAGTATTAAAAATAAAAAGAGATGTCAATTCAATAGCACATACATTCATACACATACATGTGTGTTTATATACAGATGCATGGGTCAGGGATGGAAAATAACTATTTCGATTTAGTAACAACTAAAAAAGCAGAATGCACTTTTCACATCATGACGGTACCATTTTTTAATATATAACAAAAACCGAAATTAAAAAATAAAATACAGAAATTAAAAAACAGGTTCAGAAGTATTTCATAAGATATATTAGATCCATAAATTTGATTAAAAAAATATTTTTATAAACATTTATGCTATTTTAAAATTAATTATATATATTTATTGCAAACTCACACAATTAAAGAATGCAAAACCAAGAAGAGTCTCACTCAGCAGAAAAGAGATTCGTTTTGAGTGTTCTAAGACAACTCTAGCTGATCAAAGACTGATTAATTAGAAAGCAACATGTCTAAAAGACAAAAACAAACTTTACAAAACATTTTGATCTAGGTAGAATGACAATGAAAAATGTTTTAGTTGCGGAAAAACATCTTCCTAAAAGCAAGACTGCCTCGAAAATGAGTCATGCATACTTAGCAGAAATGCGAATTACAAAAACTCTTTCAGAAGAGTCGCGGTTAACGAACCTTTTCTATCGAAAGTCCAATAATTTTTGACTAAAAAGGCAACGCCTAAATAGTTATTCTGATCGAGCAGAGAAATAAAAGAAGACTCCATAATATAATAAAATGCTTCCTCAAATATTGACATACAGTAAAAAGTTGAAAAAAAATTTAATTATATATCGGCATAAATCATAAAATTTATTTTACTTTTAATAACTGATTATTTAAAATATGTCTGTATAAATTTTTCAAATAAACTTACAATAAACATAAAATAATTTTTATGAATTAGTCTGATTATAGATTGTTTGAGATATTTAAATTGTACCAAGTAAGTCCCAGTAGTATCACGGTACCAACAAGGTCGGAACTGTACCATAAAAAGTACAAGTGTACCATGATTTCCATCCGTGGCACGGGTACATATGAAAACAACTGTATCTTGAATTCAATGCATAATCAACGCACTACTTACACATACACACGATGTTTAGGAAATGCTAAAAATATGTTTTTATTATGACTGAAAAACAAACCAGAAACATGTTAAAAGCGCAACAACAAAACTCAGCACTGTCAACCACTAACAACACAAGCATAACATATAATGCATTTCACTGCTTTTTTCTCCCCTGTGTGAAGACTTGTGTAAATATGCACTAATACATTCTTGCTAAAAGCTATTTCCTTTGCATTTACGCAACCGGAAATGTACTTTTGTTTAAAAAACTGCTTCAAAATACGATTTGATAATAACGATGCTGTATTGTACGAATAAAAAATATTTAATATAAGATTTTAATACGGTTACCAACAAAAACTAAGTCATATCATCATTATGATGTCATCCTTAAGTAAAAAGGGCTCCAGAGCTGTAAGGAGTACTCAGTATAACGAAATTTGTTAAAATACAATATAAAAAATTAAGAACGTTACATTCGACTGGATCGAATCTAATATACTCTCCAAATATTTATTAAAAAAACCCTATTTTATTGTTATAAACAAATATATTTTTATAGTATTTGGCTTAAGTAAACAATAAAACGTTTTTTATTAATTATTTAAGTAATCTGTAAGATTTAATCTGTAGATGAAATAAATAAATAAATAAAAAAAAAAATAATATGGCCGTTTCTAATGTGTTGGTAGTAGCATGCCTGAGACACCTTTCCGTCCGAACAAAAACTTACGTATTAATATTTTATATCAACGTGCGAAAATGGACGGAGATAAATTAAAAATGTTTAACTTGCTCTTTTAAGATATCTCTGTGGGATACACATCTCCAACTTTGTCGTAAAAACTTAAAAAAATAACATTTTTGGGATAATTCAGTGTAAAAACTATATGTATTTTTTATAATTTTTGGTCATTTATGAGGCAAGGGCAATTGTTAGGATAGAGGACAATCAGATAACGTCTCAGCTCCGTCATAAAAGCATAAAAAATTTAATTTTGAAGGATGTAGGCTTAAGTAATACAATTAGTTAAATATTTAACTACTGTTCAGCGCGCACTAAAGGGCGGAGTCCATATATGGATTTTTCTGATTTCCTGCCTCAATGCTTTGCACCTTCTCGACATAAAAATATATCATTTGCTTAACAAAATTACGAAAAAATTCTTAAAAAATTATGTTGTTTTTTAGAGGTTGGTTTAATGCTTTTTAGGGCAAGTTTCTTCCCTGTGACCCGGGGCCAAATTACGGCATTCGATATCGATCGAAATTTCAATACAATTTAAGTGGAAATTTCGATATCGAATGCCGTAATTTGCCCCCCGATTTAGCCCATTTACGAACTTATCCTGGCCATCTTTCGAAAATTATCCATACAAAATTCCCGGGGTCTGGCTCTTTTTGTTTGGACTAAACCATGATTTTCCCAGGTGGACGGACGGGTATGGCTACATCTTAGATTTCATTACTGATCAAGAATATATACTTATGGGGTCTTATTGCACTGCATTACACATGGAATGACAAAGTGAACCCTCCAATTCTTTTTTGGATGATATAAAAAAAGGTGTTGAATTTTTCTTTCTAGTCTTCATACGAGCAACGAAATAGATTTTCTAAAACTGAAGGTATGAGTATATGAAAATAAAATAAACATTTTTGTAATTGATATATCACTACAGCGTTTCTTTAAATATTGTGAGAACTTCTCGTACCGCCACAATTGTTGTCAGTGTGTGAAAAATAGGATAAGTCAGAATATACATATTTCTTTATTTTCTGTACTTTTATTAGATTCGCATAATACTCCACATATTATCGTATATATCGCCCTACAATAACTAGTATGACAATCTTAATTATTAATTTTTTATCGATGTGAAAACTTCGAAACCTTTTATAGGCGAGACGAGCTCCATTCTCGTTAATGACTCTGTAGCATTTATTTGTTTAATAATTTTATTAAGTTTAATAACTAAAGATAAATACAATAGTCTTTACTAAGCAATTTTATACCCACGTTCTAAGGCTTTAAAGTTTTACTCAAGTTTTTTAAAACTCGTTCATGCCAATCAAAATCAGCCAGAACATGACTCACGCACTCATATACACGAAGGAAATTTTTCACCTTTTTGAACAACGTTGTTTTACATGACGTTTAAGCCGAAACTCCTTGCCTTCTTCCATCTTTACGTGTGCTTGTAGTCTTGCTAATTTGACCTATTAACATTAACACCTTCTTCGTTTGCATGAAATAATATTTTCTACACACATACATTTTATATAACAGACGAAACAAACAATTAAACACAAAAAACATATCTCAACAACAACAAAAGCGAGGATCAAAATATTGCATTACCATCGTTCTATCAACTAGTGGGAGGGTGAGTGAAACAGAACTTTCCCAACACTTGCCACTAAAATACTTCAGATACGAAAAATTAAGAATTCAATGACTTTTTTAGCTCAGAAAAAAAATATAACAATTTTTATTTAAAAAAGTTAAGAATGAAAATATTTTAGAGGGCTTAATTATTATTCATCGTCAATATCAGTCTCATCATCATCGAAGCTCTCATTAAAATCATAGACGTCATTATCATCTCCATCATCATGTCTAATTCTTTTTTGGCTAGAAACAAAATGATTAGAGCTTAACAAAAGATAATTTCCAATATCTTCAATAGATTTTTCACGATGCACTTTCTTGAATGAAATTTTCCAGATTTTTTTAAATCCTTATTTCCAGCTTTTTTTGGTAGTTGGCCAATCGGTTAAAGAGCGTGATTAAGAAATTCTGGTCTGTGGATAAAATACTTATGCAATACAAAGGTCGAGTTATACATGGATATGATTCAACAAAAGAGCTTCCTACTTTATGTCCAAATATTCTAAACTTTTCGTTGTCAGTTTCAAAACCACTGAACCCTACAATAAGCAGGACGTATATATGCTATGCTTTACTAAGTTTAAATTTAGTTCAGTTATTTCGGCAGATTTTTTAGTTATAAAACTTTTAGCAGAAGTCGCATAGGGATTTTTGTTGGTAAGCTTAACGCGTTAAGCTGTTACTAATTTCCATATAACTTCTGAGGCGTACCGATGCGTTACGAGTTTTTTTATGAATAACGACGCTAAATTCTGCAGCCTTCAAAATTATATTTAATTCGCTGCCCAACTGACCCCAACTAATACCTGAACTTGACGACTGCACAATAAGATTTATTAATTTTTTTTATTATTCATTGTAAGTCGTATTTATTTTTTAATTATATTTTAGCTTTTTCAGAATATTTAATTTCAAAAAGTCACCACAAAAATACCGTCACATATTTCGAACTAATTTTATGCCAGAGGATAAAGAATTTTTGCTCTTTAAGTTTTAACCATCTGCAAAATTAGTATCTTTGGCACCTTTGTGCTTCGGTTAGTCAGTTAATCGCCTGAAGTTAACCGGTTAAATCGTTGATCGAAAATAGACAAAATTGACCGATCAGTTAATCAGATGGTAATTAATCGGTTAACCGCTTTGCTATGCTCAAGTGAATGAAGAAAATAAGTGAACTGGTGGATTACACTACCCAAAATACCAATATAATTTTTTTAAGCAAATCCTATAGAACCACAGTAGATATTAGATAGGTGCTGTATTAATTTCAATTCAATTCTATTTCATGTATTTCGTTATAATAAATAAAATAATTAATTCGAAATAGAAACACATATTTATAAAATTAAATAAACAATTTGTATTCTAAGCTTCTGATGAGCAAAACCACATTGTGGTCTTAAATAAATGTGATAAATTTTAAAAAAGGGAACATTGCTTTAAACTAAACACTATCGCAACCGCCAAAAAGTTAAACAAACATTAAACTAAACTAAACTAAAACAGAAATGTTGATGAAAAACAGATATTCTGTTTCACTGGTTGGGCTAAAGCCAACTAGAACACAAAAGTTCATTAAGGCGCCGAACAACTATTTTCGCTTTATAGAAAGTGAAAACAAAATCGTAAAGCAAAAATGTATTACAAGTTCATTAAAACTGTTTTAAAAAAAAAATAATTTGAATTGGCGTAGGTCATTGAAAATTGTTTAAATGAAACTTGTGCTTTTGAAATAAAATAAAACAGCCAAAGTCTCAATAAAATATCACAACGAAATAAAACTAAAAGTTACTCGAATCCAAAATAAACAACGAATTTATAACAAAATAAAATCCTTAAAACAAATAACTTAAAACTAAACGGCCTCAAACTGAAGAGTTAAAAATATAAACTTTCATATGAAACAAAATAACGTCCAACCGCGTACAAAATACTACAGATTAAAATCATCAAATGGAAAAAGTTTTACTTGAGACCAACAATAACAAAATTACTTTCAGCAATAAAACCAAACAAAATTTATCAAAGAGTACCATGCCGAACGCGAACAAGAGAGAGCGTGCAGCAAAACAAAAAGTTTTTCTTTAAGCAAAATAACCATTAAAGTCGGAACGACAAAATAAAGGAAAACATTATAATTAAATGAAGTTGTGGTAGTGAAGACGAGAAATAGCTTCAACAGTCAAAACGTTTACCCAAAAAAACTACAACAACGGCGTCCACAACGACTACAACTACTGCGGGGGGCAAGCACAAGATGTTATGTTTCAATTTAAAATTAGCAACAATTTTCCGATCGTACCGTGATGAAAGTGTACGGGACCGCAGCCAAAGTTTGTGTACCCCACCCACCACTACACGGGCTCCCCCTCACAAAGACATTGGAGCATTGCGTGTTCTGCAGCGTCGTGCATCGAGTGTTATGTAAGTTCAGTACGCTTCTTCCCGTCGCCATATCTGCTCTGCAGGGTCTTTCACATGCATAAAATAAATAAATTGAGTTAAATATGAGTTTTTACAGCAAAATCAATTTAGGAATATAGTATAGTGGGTGCTGTTGGCTGAAGTAGTAGAACACGAGACTATGAAGCGGAGGGTCGTGAGTTCGAGCCCCGCTGAGTCATGAAATATTGTGTTGAATTCTTCTATACAGCATTAGTGCGTGGTTGTGTTAGTTGTTGCCAGCCTGTTTCAATGATGAAGGCATAGTCACTGATCACTGAACATAATTGGCAGCGACTGACACTATCATGTACTAAAAGCAGAGTAACAGCACCCACCTTCGTCGGCCATGTAGCAAAAATTAGCCGGCGAAGTAAATGGTTGAAAAAGCTACAAAAACAACTGTCTATCTTCTCATCTTACCTAATCTGTCCCCTCAATACTATCCCCTCGTTTTCAGTTCCGGCGCAATGCATTGCATATATAGGGGTCATCCCCTGAGTGCTGGTCCTACTCCTAAAAAAAAAAACAAATTTGCTATTCTTTGTATATCAAAAACTAAATCCGCAAACACACAAGTGGGTTTTGATCTTTTTTCAATAGCTTATACAGCCACGTTATAGGGATGCAGCAGTTTATTTCCTATATCGTCACAGAAAATGCAAAACACCCTATCGAAAATTTGAAATTGACTTTTTTATTAATTGTAACCTGCGTCATCTCGCAAAATTTAAACGTTGCCCCACACTGGATAACGATTCTATTACCATAACAAAGACGCCCTATCTACAAATCGATGGTCACAAGTAGAAAGGCCATAACTCAAATAATTGTAACTTTACAGGAGAAGGCAAAAAATAACAGAAAACAAGTAGAAGTACAAGTAAAAGGTTTAATTACCAACGAAAATACAATTTTTTTATTCAGTTTGAAGTAACTTTTAACGAAAAGTTTAAATTTTTCAGCCCGAAAGCTTTTCTGATTTCTAATACTCGTACCATTGAACTTCGTTCAAAAATTAAAATTTTTAATTTATAAACAAAAAGAAATACTTCGTTTCAGTTGGTTACCTTTATGTACCAAAAAATTTCAATTGTCCAATCTTAGAATTGTCTTTTTGATTTTTTTAATTTAAAATTTTATTTCTATTCATCCTGAAGTATAAAATAGATTCAAATCACAGAAAAACAAACAAAATTTGTTACTTATATGTATCAAAAAAAATGTTCCATGGTCCAACACAGGAGACAATTTTTGTAAGTTTTAATACCAATTTTTGTCTCCGTGAAGCATAAAAGAGGTTTAAGACCAAACAAAAACTTTGGAATAGAATTTTAGTTTTTTTAGGATTTTAAAAAAATAGGTTTAATTCACTAAAAAAACCCAAAATTTGGAACTTATATGGCTACTTTTATGTACCAAAAGAATTTCAGTTTCCCAACCCTAAAAGCGAATTTAACATTTTTTAACAATGCAACTCTTAATGAGGTATATTTATTTATTTTAATAGCAATTCAATTCCAAGTGAAGTAAAATGAAGTGATGAAATGTAAAGAATTGAGTTGTCATCCTGTTGGCATTTATTTAGTAAAAGGTTGTGATATTTTACACTATGGAAGAAAGAAATTTAATTGTGGAAATTTACTGTTTGAAAAACTGAACGAAAACAACGCAATTTTCAACAAAATGATCTTTCATTTTCAATTAGACGGCAAACAGTCCTCAAAATTTCATTTCATCCAAGGAAAGTGACCGTATGGTGCGGTTTGTGGTGCAACTTTCGGTTTGCATCTTCGCTAAAATACATTTAAATTTATCTTCACACACAAAAACTTGCATAGATTAATCCATTGTTTTGCACCAATTGCATTTTGCCATCCGTTCGAAGAAGGTTATTCTTTTGGTTGAAGGTTATTCTTTTGGCTTATGCTTTCTTTTCAAACGCTAAGACCGGCTAAAATATCTTACAAACCAAAAGTATTAAACCTGTCAATATTAAAGTGGAATATATTATAAAATTACAATTTCTTTCAATAAAACTTCTTGCTATACATGAACATTAGGGTGACAATGGTTTGTAAGCAAGAACATTTTTGTTAGAATTTTTAAGTTTCTCTGAGTTGTGTGCCGTTCTCAGATTTGAGTCAAATCAAACAACGTTTTCTGGACGAGCATGAAGGTTAAAGGTCAGATATTTGCATGTTTCCCAATATATTGGAAATAAACTTGGGAAATATACACCATTTTACAAAAACATGTGGACTTTATAGACTTTTAATAAAGAGGGCACTAAAACAATATTTTTTAATTAACCCTCAAATATCCATCGGGTCAAAGTGACCCATAAACTATTTTATTGAGACATCTTTAATATACATATATCATTATTTTCGATGTACACAAGTATATACATGTAGACTTTTGAGAAAATATTTTAAAGGTAGTCCGTGAAAAAATTAAGATATACATTTTAACTTGATATGAAGATATTTTTTTTAAACCCAAATATTATGAAAAAATAACTATTTTATAATATTTGAGATGCCGTGATTTTTTACAAAAAATTTTTCTTTTTAATTAACGTTTTTAAATAACAACATCTGTTGCTTTCCGGCTACCAAACACATACATAAATTAAAAAATTTTGGCAATAAACTAGTTTGTGGGCCGCTTTTGCCTTAAGGAAATATGAGGGTTAAGTGGCAGAGAAGTTTGTTTTACAATTTTTTGCGAAAATAAATAAATCCACATATTTTCGATAAATATTGAAGAGAATACACGAGTTTCACAAATCTATTTCGTATGGATTGCAAAATATAACAATGCCTGACTTTGGCCTCGATGTGTGTTCAGAAAACGTTGCCCGCTTTGGTGCAAATTTTCAGCGTAACACTTTTAGAACTATAGGCACAATACTTCGTTGAAAAAACTTAGAAATTCACGAACATAATTTTGGCTGTCATCCTACTGTGCATGCATATGTATGTATAAGTTTCAACAAGACCAGACGACAAGAAAATTTAAAATATATTTTATAACTTAAAGAAAACTTTAGCCTAAGAGAAAAGGCCGCATCGCATGTCACATTTAAGAACTAATTTCAAGACCACAAATAAACATGTGGCGAACGCTAAAACTTGAGCACCCCAAATACATAAGCAGTGCTTATATATACACACTTATTAAGCACACTTTATGATACGAGGGAGGGTCAACATGACATAACTTTTTGAATAAACCACGGGTTTTTATGAAAAATTATTTTATTTCCAGTCTCGTTTGAGTTCATACGTTATTCTAATTTTCTTATCCCTTCCGAAAAATATGATTTTTCTTGGTCGCCAAAATAGGCATTTGTTTGTGAAAAAATTTCCTCGTTGGAGTCAAATTTCTTTCCGCCGAGCCATTTCTTCAAGTTTGGGAACCAAAAATAGTCACACGGGGTTAAATCTGGATTATAGGGCGGATGACAGATCAATTCCTAGTCCAATTCACTACTTTTTACCATAGAAACTGCACAAGTGTGCATCCTATCTTGCCGATAGCTTTCTCACAACCAATCGATCATTCAAGATTGAAACCACTGAGGCCTATGAAATGCCTATAGCTTCCACTATATCTCTCGTGTGCAATCTCCAATCTACTAAAACCATAAAGTGCATTTTTTCTATTGTTTAGGATGTAGAGACCTCAACTGAGCGTCCAGAACGTTCGGCATCCTCCGTGCTTGCATGGCCCTCTCGAAATTCAGTAAACCACTTCTTTACCATAGAACCGGTGGGGGCAGGGCCTCCATAATTTGTATCAAGCTAAGCCTTAGTTTGAGTGATAGTTTCATTCCGCAAAAAATAATGCTTAACAATCACATGAGATTTACTTTTTCCATTTTCTTCTCAAAACGCGCAGAGTTTGGTATTAACGGCTATTAACGGCAAACACAAACTAAAGGGCGCAACGTGCTCAAATTTTGACAAGAGTCAACTGACCGTTGCCTGCTGACAAAGGCAGTTCTACCATTTCCATTAAGAGAAGAAATTAAAAATGTCACGGACTTATTAATCCACCCTCGTATTTTATATTTGTGCTGATTCTGCTAATACGCATAAGCCAATTTGTTGGTTTTGTGCCGAGCCACTTTTATCGTTTATGAGTTATTACGAGTAGTTGTTGTTATTGGGAATATTTCTCCGTAATCCCACACGTGAAGCCTGTTCGGTAATACGACATTTTCGGAATTTGTTTGCCTCGTCGTTAATTTTGTTTTGTTTATGTGCTCTGCATAATTATATTTTTAATATAATAATTTTTCAAAAAATTATTACGATACAACTTTATAACTTAATTTTACTTACCTAAACCGAAAACTGCCTGATATATTATTTTAATGACAAACTATGAAGCATTTATGTATAATATATAACTTTTTTAAATTGTTTCATTCTAGCTCATCTGCCACAGAGTTGATATCACGACGTGGTGTGTTTTCACGCCATCATTATGGTTCAGTTGATCAGGTAAGCTCTAGAATATAAGGAAGAAAATTATTGAAGAAGTACAGTGGAATTATAAAGTAAACGAGGAAGATATATATTAATAAGCTGTTCAAAGGTGTTAGTAACTGAAGTATTCGAATAATTATTTCGGCTAGTTCTGTTAAGAGATTTATTGTGTTACTCTTATTAAAGTACTAATCAAAAACTTTACAACAATTAGAGTAGCAAAATTTTTACAGGGTGTCTGGTGGCAAACTTATATTTTTAAATACGATTATTTCAAAAGTAATAACCAATGCGGAGGGAGGATGGCGCCGTTGGAATTATCAATTGTGCGGATTTGTCAGTAACAATATCGCAGTGGTCGAGTGAGCATCGCGCGTTCGCTGTGGAGACCTTTTTTAAGAGTAATGATTCTTACGTAATTGCTCGTCGACAATTTTTTTCAAAGTTCGGTATTCGGCGAATAAGTCATGGACCGAGATTTCGCGAAACTGATTTGGCTATGAATGTCCCACGGCCACGGCCCAGTCGTTGAACTAGTTGAAAGCAGTTTACATGAAAATCTGCGACTTTCAATACGGAAAAGAGCAGCCTCACTGGGACTTCCAAGAGCGATTATTCATGAAATTTTAAAAAAGGATCTAAAGTTCCATACTTTTAAAATTCAAATCGTTCAAGAACTGAAAGAAAATGACTTTGTGTTTTTAGACTTTCTTTGGCCAAGTGCATAAATTTCAATACGTGAAAGATCTTTTTGAGCTAATCAGGCCTAACGCATTCAATGTTAATAAAAAACTATTACAAAATGACTTTGATTTACGTGAAAAATTTTGTGAAACGATGTTGCAGCGTTTTCGCACTATAAATCCAATTTTTTGGAGCGACAAGGCCCATTTTCACTTAAACGGCCACGTCAACAAGCAAAACTGCCGTTACTGGTCTCCAAGAACCCGCAACCCTCAATTGAATCATCAAAACCATTGCATTGCCCTAGGGTAACTATTTGGTGTGATTATCTCGAGGCCAGGCGACGAATGTCAACGGTGAAAATTATCGACGCATGATTACGGAATTCTTTTTGAAAAACCTGCGAGCTCATACACCGTTCACTTCGCATACTTGGTCTCAACATGATGGCGCGACTGCACACACAGCCAGAGGTTCGATGAATTTGCTTCGGGAAAATTTTCCCAAATAATGATCAGTCGCTTTGGGGCCATCCCATGGCCACCGCGGTCACCCGATCTAACTCCCATGAATTTTTTTACGGGGCTCAAACAGAGGGTTTATAATGACAACCCAAATCTCTAGTGGCTTTAAAGTAAAATATTCGTCGAACCAAGTTTAGTGCAGTGTGTGGCGCAGAACACAAGTCTGCGTTTTGAACAGTGTGTTCAACTCGACGGAAGACATCTGCATGACATACTCTTAAGAAATAAAATCCGCATTTCCATTCTATCGTTCAACGCTCTTAATAAAACTTTGTGTCAGTTATTACGTTTTTTATTTAAGTTTGCAAATATAAATCTGTTACCAGACACCCTATACAAAACTTTTTAATGCCCACGTCCAAAGGCTTTAAAGTTTTACTCAAGTTCTAAGACTCGTCTGTACCAATCAAAATCAGCCAGAACATGACCCACCGATTTATATTCATGAAAGATATTACCCACCATTTTGAATAACGATGACCAATAATGTTTTACATCATGTATATAGCATTTTCAAAAAAATAAAAGTTATTTGGCGGACCCTATATAAGGCGAACCTCGTTCCCCAAATTTTTTTTTTATCTTGGACTATTACTCAGGAGATGACCCCTACATATGCACTGCATTGTGCCGGAACTATAATGGAGGGGATAGTATTAATTGGACAGATGAATAAATATGAGAAGGATAGAAAATTTTTTGTAGCTATTTCAACCTTTTTTACTTCGCCGGCTAGTTTTTGCTACAGTACTGACGAAGGAGGATGCTGCTGTTACTCTGCTTCTTAGTACATGGTGGTGACAGTCGCTGCCAATTATGTTCAGTGACCAGTGCTTTGCCTTCATCATTGTAAACAGTCTGGCAACAACTAACACAATCATGCACTAATGCTGATCAGAAGACTACAAACAATATTTCATGACTCAGCGCGGGGTTGAACTCAGGACCCTGCGCTTCATAGTCTCGTGTTCCACTACTTCAGCCAACGCATTTATATTCATGAATTGCATTGAGCATCTCTACGGTGATTCTATTTCTTGCTGTTCCTCATTTGACTTATCAAAATGAAAACCTTCTTTATTTGTATGAAAATATATTTCCTAAAGTCATAGGTTTTGTATATAAGACGAAACAAATAATTAATACACAAAAAATCTACTGAAACTAACTGGTTTAATCTTTAATCGTAAATAGCCAATTTTAAATTTACTCATCAGTTAATGGAGTAGCAATTAATTGGCTAGCCGATTAACGGTTAGCCGAATGAATACCACATCGTGGAGGCCATTTGCCAGATTCCATTAATAACACCGGTCAACACTGAAAAATCTTCCAGACTTCTGTTAATCGTTTTTGGTTAAATTTAAGGTGATGAATACGAAAATAGCACATTTTTTTCTAGAAATTCTTATTTTTAATTACACATTGTGTTTTAAAATTAACAAATAAATGCACTTTAGCAGGTTTACTTTACAAATTTGATTATAATTTGTACAAAATCGTTTTCTGTAAAACTTTCTCGAATGAGGCGCCACATTAAGCTGTCGACGAAGGTTAAAGCTGAAACCTGCCATCATATGGGTGTCCCATCTTCCTTTATATCGTCCTTCCATTACCCGTATGTCTTGGTGAAATCCTTGAGCCTGCTCCTCACTGAAATCTCCAAGATTTTTAAGAGATCGGTCCAAATGAGAGTGTAAATAATGAACCTTAATGCTCATTAATTTCTATTTTATTAAGGAACTTCCTTTACGTAAATACACGATGCTATTTTTTTCATGTTACACGCAAGATTTTTCAAGTTTGCTAACATGTCCTGTACTAATTGTAAATAGTTCTCTGATTTATGGTTACCAAGGAAATTTTTAATTACCAAAACAAACGATTTCCATGCTCTGTATTCGAGCTCATTCATAGATTCGAAGAAATTAGGATCTTTGATCAATCGTTTGATATGTGGGCCATTGAAAATACCTGCTTTTAATTTTTCTGCATTCAGATCTTGAAATTTGTTTAATATCTAGCTAAGAAAAACATTCACCACCTTTGTTAAAACTCTTAATAAATTGGATGCATTGATCACATTTGGCCTACCAACATCTAGTCACTCCGTTAGCAGACTTTTCGAGACCAATGCTTTTTTTATTGCGGCTATGAAAAATTTGATTATTTCAAAAACTAGAGCTGCTATGAATAAATAAATGTTGTTTATGGAATCACCAAATCAAAGTACATTATAAGCGACAGCAATAAGCCAGGAAAATTTTAAAAAGCTGTTAATTGTTGACCAGTGTAATCGTATCTTATGTACTTTACGATTCCATAAAAAACAATCAAAAGACAAAAAATATTTTTATATTTAATTCAAGTCTGGCGTTAATTTTGGGACACCCTTTAAATAACAATATTTGACTGAACGAGGGTATGCCTTAGTGGGCACAAGTCTAACCTTATTTTACTTATTTCTGGCACAAATTTTTACATTTTACAGCATTCACATGCAACAAATTCTGATATGTAACAACAATTATACATATCGTTTTTATATTGCTGCAAGGGGAGTAATGAGCAGTTGGGAACCAAAGTAGACAAGAACTTGTTTAAGGAAGAAACTGTTGAGCAACATGAGAATATAATATATTTCGACAACTTTTTCTCCACTCATGCATTAATGCCAGTTTTACGAGAAACCGATTACCGTGCTAATGATACAGTGAGGTAAAATAGAACATGAATAAGAATATAAAGAACATGAAGAAGAAAGTCCATGCAGACTTCCGATTCGATGAAGGCAAGCAAAGCTTGCTCGTGTGATGGCTTAACAATAGCTACAAACTTTTATTTATTATTTAGTTTATTCCTCGGCTAAGGTAAAAAATGTCTATTATGGATATTTCTAACATCGATTATAATCATAACAAACATTTATTTAATTGCGCTGGAACTGTAGAGAGAATTAAAGTGTTCTGAGAACGAAAATTTTTTTAAGATTACGAAAACAGGGAGAAATTTTGATAGCCATTTTATATATTACAGTACCTACACTGCCTACGCTACCGGCGAATCAACCTGTTATAATGTGCTATTTACTGTTGCCAGTGGCGTTCGTCAGTCAACAACAATCGCATTAGAAAAATTCTATCTCGAATTCTCGATTTTAGTATGAATAGTTTTTACTTTATTGTAAATATTTTTCGACTATATCGTGGGCTAAGGAATGAAATATACATTATTAATATTCCAAACAAGAAGAAAATACTACTGTCAATTTTATTTTAAAACGTGCACAGCAGAACAGTTGAAGGCATATTTCGTCAATCGCTACTCTGCCATCATCAGTTCTTATGCACGTCTCATCGCTTATCAACTGCTTTTAGTGTCCTTTGCACATTAATTATTTGAAGTTCAAGAGACCAGAGTGCTTTTCGCAGTGAATTTAAAAATCGTAAAGGTTTACTCTCTATTTATGTTGCATCGTTTATTTACTTTTGATGTGTTAACATCTATACGCGCGCCTCTAGGGCAGTAAACTATCAGTTTCAATACATACGCAAGTGTAAGTGTAAGACTTTGTTTGTTTGTTGTTGTTGCTTGGCAGTCGGTATTGAAAGTGGTTATTGGGCGATTTTCATATAATTTTCCCACGCGATTTTCTCCGGAAATTAATATCCGATTTTATTAATTTTTGGATTAAAACGCTAGTGCGGGTTTCGACGAAGAGTTTAGGCTAAAAATTAAGGCGATCCGATATCGGCGAGCGGAAATTTAAGTGTTTTAATTCGGAGTATTAATTTGGAGTAATATTAAAAAAGTGTTTTATGTTGATCTTCGGTTTTGTCTTCTGCATAGCAAAGAGAATAGTGACGTGGTTATACGTACATATATAAAAATGAGATAGCAAGACAGCAACGTATGTAGCTTATGTACAAACATAACAATGTATGTATATACATTTGTCTGTTGCTTTGCATTCTCTTTGTTTTTTGCGGGTTTAATATAAAATAAATAATCAAAAAGGTGTTAACACATCGCCCGTGAGTTCGAACACTCATTGATTTTTTTTTTATTTCAGTAATATTTAGTATTTTTTATAATTAAATTTTTATTTAGAATTTCTAGTAAAATTAGAAAGAAATCATTTAAATTTAGGTTAAGTGTTTTCTTTTTTTATCTCTACGATAGAAAATGTGCCATGACGTAAGAAAATGGCATTGACTCAACAAATTGTAAGCCTTCCAGTCTATCAATGCTCTTATCTATTAAATATGCAAATAATCTGCTACTCAAACCTTGTATATTCTATTGCAACAAAACAGAAAAATACTGTGTATTTGTGTGTTTCAAATAGAAAACACACTTGTACTTTTCTAATTAATAGTTGTGTCAACGTGTCAATATGTTGATTTTGGTTTCTTTTATAGGCGAAAAGTCAACTAACAATAAAAGTGAGAAAAATCTTATGAAATACTAATTTTTTTAGCCGTAGTTTTCTCTGCTGTTTTACACCTTTTCGTCTGAGGAAAGGAATTTCTAAACACTAAAGTTTAATAAATACCTTGTCCAGTGTCAATGTTTGTACTATTAGGGAGTAGCACTATTATGATTTCAAATGTCTAACGTAAATTTTCTGAAGCTTATGCAATAATCTTACAGATGATCTTACTTCTGGAGGGTAAAGTGGTGATACTTTAATGATTTACTTTACAATAGCAGTGGAATTGCTGATATATCATTTTTTCCATTATGTTAGCTTCTTTTTTTTTATCTTGGACCAGTACTCAGGGGATGACCCCTATATATGCAATGCATTAAGCCGGAACTGAAAACGAGGGGATAGTATTGAGAGGACAGATTAGGAAAGATGGGAATATAGACATTTTCTTTTATAGCTATTTCAACCTTTTTACTTCGCCGGCTAATTCTTGCTACAGTGCCGACGAAGATGGGTGCTGTTACTCTGCTTTTAGTACATTATAGTGTCAGTCGCTGCCAATTATGTTCAGTGACCAGTGACTATGCCTTCATCATTGAAACAGGCTGCCTGCAACTAACACAACCACGCACTAATGCTGATCAGAAGAATTCAACACAGTATTTTATGACTCAGCGCGGGCTCGAACTCAGGACCCTCCGCTTCATAGTCTTGTGTTCTACTACTTAGCCAACAGCACCCACAATGCTTATTCCTAATGATGTGCAGGCGGGTTTCATTGCTTCTTTAACAAGAAGGTGTATAGTTCAGAAGCGGATGGGAGTTTTCGTAGAAACTCATGTCACATATATGTGTCGCTTAATTAATAAAATGTATTAAGATTTTATTTCATAATAGCTTGTAGGATGTAATTTTCTTGTATATTTGAGTCTCTGGCAAGGTGTGCAATATATATTAAAGCTGCGGATTGTGGATACGCTAAGCATTCACATATATGTGACATATTTTTTTTCTTTGTCAGTTTCTATTGAAAGTGCGAAAAATTAAGCGTGTAGTGAACGTGATATACAATAAATTAAGATTTTTTTGTACCCATGTCGTGAAGACTCAAAATGATGCAGAACAAAAACCGACGTCAGTAGCAACTCCCTTTCACAAGCAAACATTAAATAATTTTAGTTAAAGTTGCTAATATATTCTAATATTGGCATTTTATTTTCAACGTGTGCAATCTACAAGGTTCAAAAACTAATGACATTGTAAAAATACATGAACCATGCGTTAGTCACTCAACAGCACAAATTTTTGTAGTGGTATTGTAAAAGGTTTTTCAACAAGAACTTTGTTTTTCAATTGTGGCAACACCAACAACATGACAGTTTTGACATCTAGTTTTTTTTACTTATTCGTAGTAGATGAATTGGCAATTGTTACAATAAATTCGATTGCACTCGAAAATCGCAATAAAATAATTAAAATCCACTTTGAAAAAAGTTGTTAAAGTTACATTTCGCGAAATTTGTGATATTTTCGGACAACAGAATCGTCTTTCTGAGACAACGCAGAATCGTCTTTCTGTTAACAACGCAAATTGCCGCTTTTGGGCTTCTGAAAATCCTAGAGCGATTATTGAAAAGCCTTTGAATGCTCAATGTGTCACTGTATGGTACGCTTGTCGTGGTGGACATTTGCCAGATATCATTTTTTATTCCTAATTGCCGAACTCTTCTCTTCGTAATATAATAAAAATTTTAATCAACTTCATCTAAATTTTTTGTCTTATTTTATTTTAGAAAACAAAGTTCTTATTGAAAAACTCTTTATAACCAAATTTTGATTATCACATTAACTTAATTGATTGGATTTCCATAATATATATAACAACCAAAAACAAAATGTTGTAGATAAGTGGAAAAGGCTTTGCGTCATATATTACCAATTAGCTGCAGGTGTTTTCCATTTTCCCGTACTCCATTTCTACTGATTGCATGACATTAAATAAAATACTTATAACAATAATGTACAACATGACAATTTTGAATATAACAATTAAGATAGGAATTTATTAATAATAGTCGATTATTTCGTGAATATATAATTATTAATTATTTCCTTTTTCCAGTTGCCACAATCGGAGTTGGACGGTATTGATCCGAATTTTAAACGCTTTCGTGTGGAGAATGGCGAATCATTAGCGGAAAAGGATGAGGTACATATATTATAATTTAGATAATAAAATCATCTTTTATTTCTTCATTATTATGGACAGTCTTTCGGCAATACCATGTGTCTTATCAGCGATATTTCGGTTAATAATTTTGTAAATGTAAAAAAATATTTTTACTTGCGATTAAAATGTTGTGCTATTAAATGCTGTAAAAGGACACATATTTATATTGTAATTATAAATTGAAGAATGCGTAGTCAAGTTGAAGTGCTATATTTGGCTACTTCGAATCTTATATACCTTTCAGCGACGCACGTCTAGAGTAGAAATATAAATTCATTCCAAACCAGAAACTACCTTTTTGATCTTTCTGATTTTCAATGCTAATACATTGCTTTCTAAAGTACAAAATATGTTTGCTTAAGAAATTGAAAAATTAGCTATAGTCACACTCTTATTAAAATAATTTAAATTTAGGAAAATTCTCAGAAGAAAATATATTTGCAGATTGCACATTTTTAAAAATAAACATAATTGAAAAAAAAATTTCCTTAGTTTTCAAAAATGTACCTGTCCGGTTATAAGTCACAGCAAATTGTTGAATGGAGTCACAAAAACAGGGTAAATTTCAATGCCCCTAAGACTCAACGCTGCTTGCTTACACACCGACGCATGCTCGATCGCGCTGCTTCATCTGTAAACATGGATAGTATAGATATTGAGGAATCAGAAGTTCTTGGCATGAAAATCTAGTGAGATGTTCGATGGCCAGAGCACATTTTTCATGTTTCAAAAGAAGCATTCAAGTGCCTCGGCTTTCTAATTCGGTGTGAGACATACTTCACCCCATCTGATCTCCTTACTATTTATACCACTTACACCCGACCGAAAATGGAATACATCTCTCATGTATGGACCGGTGCTTCAAAGTCACTTTTGAAGTTACTCGAACGTGTACAGCAGAGGGCGAAGAAACTCATAGGGGACGTAAGGGTAGCCAACTGTATTGACTCACTTCAGCATCGACGGAATGTGGGAATGTGTTTCACTGTTTAGTCGCTACTAAAATGGGTTATGGTTTAATGAAATGAGGGATCTCTTTCTTCCCGAAACGCGTACTTTTCTACGCTCTACAGTGCGATCTCATCCATATGTAGTGAATTTACCAGTGAACCGCACTGGGCATTACAGGGAAAATTTATTCTTTGCCCGTACTGCCCGTATGTGGAATAAACTCCCTGCGGAAGTTCATAGACACTACTCCCTTTATCCTCCTTCCCACAACAAATTTTCCTAGTTCCAGCACAATGTACGCATGAGTAGCGGTCATCCCCTGAGTGCCGGTTCTGATTAAACAAAAATCTAAGCTTGAAACCACTTTAAAACGCGGCTAATTTGATTCGATACGTTTCAGCCGTTCGAAAGTTTTAAAACATATAGATACAGTCATAGTTGCGGCCTCACAGGAGTAGTCAGGAAATATTCCCAGGAACTCAAAACATAGAGTTGTGCAGAAATCTCGATTTTAGTCAAAAGGAGGCAAAATCAGTAACTTCGCAATCTTTTTTTTAAATTTCTTAGAGGGAATTTAAGAAATGTTATCTTAATAATGAAATTAATAAGTTCGAATTATTAAATTTACATTCATGTTTAACCAAAAAAAAAAAAACGTCTTGTTTGTTTCAATAAAAATACATAAATAAAAAAAGGCTTTTGATCTCAGCAACTGATGGCTCTGGAAAAAACAAAGAGAAAATAGAATAATTGAACTAAAAATCATCAGGGATGGGTAATTTCTTGCTAACCAAAAGTGATTTAACTTAAAAATTAATATAACAAGTTCTCATATTATACAATAAAAATTGTGTAAATAGGAGCTGTTATCACATTCAACTAAGCCACCTAATAAGTGGTGACAAACACAATACACATGGGCACTGATGATGAAAGTGTTGCGGCTTTCGAAAACAGCTGTTCTGCTCTGCTGTGTAAGTTGAATAAAAACTGATGTTGACTTTCCTTTGTGCCTTGGAGTTTTTACCATGTCTTTCTGAGATTTAAAAACAAACTTCGAACAATTAGCTTATAAATTTTAATACAATTTAATTCGTGAAAATACTTACTACATATAAAACTAATTTTATTATTAAGGTAAGAATTTTTTTATTTAGATTCAAACTCTAATATACAAATAATTTTCATAAGAATTTTATTAAATTCAAATTCAACGAGAGGAATATTTAGAATAGTTTTATAAGCATCATACTAGCAGAATGGATCAATACTGATTTCTAGGTCGCTACGCCATCTCATCAGCGTTCTTTATTCAATTTTTTCCACTTTCCACGGTGGTACTAGCCATTTGGAATACCAATTACTTAAGCCAAGTTTTTAACGAAATATTATTCCAAACATTCCACTTTTCTCTTTCTTTTTCCATAACCATAAGCTACTGAGATGAATATATTCAGGCAATTAAAACTTTAGTTTCAGTTACCAATTAAAAATGAACAAGTAAGCAGGACGTGTGTCTTCGTTTTTTTTTGTTTTTTTTTTTGTTTGTTAAACAGGATTGCACTTATTAATTTTATTATTAAGATAAAATTTTTTTATTTAGACTCAAGTTCAAGTATAATAATGTTTTGGCCGTTTCATTATGGCGTTAATAAAATTACTTGGCCAAATTTTTTTTAGTTTTTCTTTAAATTCCAAATTTTTCTTAACTCATATCTCTCAAAAATGATTATCAATTTCGGCTTTAATATTGTACACCTTGTTATCAGTATGTAAAGATTATACGCATCGATTAAACTGCAAATAAACCTTCGAATTTTGAATTACATTTTTTATGTGTCAACTCTGCGAAAATTGTTTTCTTAAACGAGTCACATCAAAGAGCGCTATTGAGTTTGAAGTTGGCACTTCTAATGCGAAACGTGATTAATGCAAGTTGTTGAATTATTTCTGTTGACAAGAATTTATTTCTTTTACATAATAATTTCTTTAATAGCTCTTAGTCCAAAAGAAATAGTGAATGGAAAATCTGTGCAAATATTAGTTATAAATAAAAAACGCTGTAAATACATTAAAATTTGATGAAATGAGGGGATGTTAAGGACAAAATGATTAATGTTTTCTTATTGAACAAATCTTTTTTGTGCTACTTCTAAAATAATAATTTATTTTTTAAGTATATATAATTCGTTCGGCATATTGTAAGGTATTTTATATGTGTTCTCAGACTGAGTCTGAAATTGATACAAGTAAAAAAATTATATTCGACCGGGTCGAATCTCCAAATATTTAGTAAATAAAAACTCTATTTTTGTTGTTATTTGGATTTTGGTTTACTATTTCTTAGGGTAACTTGTTTCTCTATGGCCCGCTTTAGCCCATTTACGAACTTGATTAGTGTTATCCTTCAAAATTTATCTATTTATACCAAATTTTAAGGGTCTGGCTCTTTATTAGTTTGTACTGTATCGTAATTTCCACAAACGCACGGGCGGACGTGGCTAGATCGTCGTAGATTCCATCACTGATCAAGAATATATACTTTATGGGGTCTGAGACGGATGTTTCGCTGCATTACACACAGAAAAAAGTTTATCTTTTGTTGGAGGGTATAAAAGCGCTACACACTAATGTGTATTGGGAATATGTACAAGTAAAAAGGGTGGTCCAACCAACGCGCACGATGTTTGTTCTAAATAAAAGTTTTCAGAGAATTGTCTCAATATTTTTCATTGTTGTAGAAGGATCTATGGCATTTATGTGTGAAACAAAATATCAGCCAAAAGGCTGATACCACGGGTTCAGTGGTATGCCACCTATCCGATGGGGCATATTCTCAATGAGTCTGAGAAATATTTGAGGTTCAATGTACAATATTATATCATTATTTAGCTCTTCAATTATTCTTGGTTTATTGACGTACACTTTCTATTTTAAATATCGCCAAAGAAAGAAATCCAACGGTGTCAAATCACCTGATCGTGACAGCGAATTAACTTCGCCAAGACTTGAGATTACACGACCATTGAATTTCTCTCGCAGCCATTGTTTCCTTGGCTGTATGGCAAATGGCACCATTCTGTAAGAACTACATATCGGCCAGGTCCGCACCCTCAATTTCTGGCCACAAGAAGACCGATATCATCTGGTGATAGCGAACACAATTCACGACTCAATGACGCATCAAAGAGTCACTCTCTGTAGATGCATCGGCTTTGTAGCAATCAGTCTTGGCTTCTCGTTTGCTCAAATGCGACAATTCTGCTTGTTATCCAATCCAATGAGATGAAAGTGCGCCTCTTTTTTGAAGACGATTTTCTATGTTACCAGTTAATTCTGTCTGTTCAATCAACAATCAATTCGGCATATTGACGTCGCTTGAAATGATCAGTAGTCTTCACCTATTGTGTTAATTGGACCTTTTAAGAGCGTCAAATCAAATTGTTCTTCAAAATTCACGTCAGTGACGTTCGTGAGATGCGCAATTGTTGGGTGACTTGAGGTTGGCGGCTCAACAGCAACGTTTTCAGCGCAACAGGCTTGCTAAAATTTGCGGACATACTCCCGGTCGGTTATGCTGACCAAAAATTACGAAGTGTAAGAAATACATCAAAACTTTTCTCAATTAGTCTCCCAATTTGCCTTTGCACTTACGCAAAACTGCTTGCAGCAAACACTGAATACCGCGAATATATATATATACACATATATATATATATATATATATATATATATATATATATATATATATAAATATATATATATATATATATATATATTTCTTCTTTCCTAATGCAATAGAGACAACATTTTTTTCTGGTAAGTCAAGTTAATCCAGGGGGTCTACTCCGTAATTATATTCGAAAGAAAATGCTTTCGAATTATTATGTTACAGTTTCGATCAATTTTCTATTCGAATCGAATTACGCAGTAACACCGCAGATCGCATTAGATTCCGTCCAAACGAAAAGAGCCAGACTCTTGAAATTTGGTATAGATAAATTCCACACACCATTGTCACCTACATGATCCTAAAAAAAAGGATATCACAGATCAAGTTGGTAAATTGGTTGGTAAACCTATAAAAAACAATATAATTTTTAAAATCTTTTTGTAATTTTGCTAAGTAAGTGATATATTTTTTTGCCAAAGAAGGTCCAATGTATTGAATTTGAAGCCAGAAAATCAGGAAAACTTTGTTTAGGACCCCGCTCCCTTTAGTTGGATTTGACGTAAGATATTATGTGCAAAAATAGTGTAAATATTTAACAAATTGTGTTCCTTAAGCCTACATACCTTAAAGAGTAAATTTTTAAGCCTTTACGACAAAGCGAAGATGTTCTCTGACCTCCTCCTGCCTTACCCCTCCACCCACCATTACCACCCACATGATCCTATAAAAAAAACTAAAAAAATTGTACTCTTAATTACCCAAAACATTTACTTTTTAATTTTTTACGGCAAAGGTGAGATATCTCCCCCACCGACCCTTACAGCAGTGAGCCTGTCAAAATATCGTTTTAAAATTGCGCACAGAAATATCTTAAAGAAACTCTGAACCGTCAGGTTAAACATTTTTAATTTATCTCCGTCGTTTTTTGTGCGTGTTGATATAAAATAATAACTCCAAAAATATCGTAAATTGCTTTTACGCTGATTGCAAACGACCTTTTTAATACTATTTTTTCTCTTTTTAACGCAAATACAATAAAACTTAAAATTTTAATAGCATTAAAAATAGAGTTCTTATTTACTAAATATTTGGAGGGTATTTAAGATTAGACGATTAGTCGATTACAACGTTCTTACTTGCTATTTTTAATACAGGTATATCTTAAAATAAAGTGAAATAAAAGCACAAAAATTAATTTCATTATCAGTTGAGATTTAACAGCTCCTCTATATAAATATAAATACTTATGTGGCGACTAAAAAGCAAAACTAATCCTATTTCATGTGTGCAATGTTGTTGAGCACATAAATATATACAAACTTTCACAATCCTCCACGAATCATTTTAAATTAATAAGAAGGAAAAATAGCGAATCAAAGTTGGTTAAGAGTCTTAACGAGATCCATACAAAATATAATATTAAATTTATCTCCCTTTGTTACTCATAAAAATACTCCTGCGTACGTTTTATCAATTTGCATATAATAAATTTCTAATATTTTTTGTTGATATGAGGTATAAATCATACGCCCAGAGCAACATACTTTCCATAGGGTGTAAATTTACAAGCAAAAAGAATTTAATAACAGGAAAATCTACCATTCAAGTTATCATATATTATCTTTGACAGAACACCGATATTTTCTTTTTAACTGTCATGTGCTCGTTACCAGCAGCCAATGAAGCGTAAAGCTTTCTATTAAGATTTAAACTAAAGCTACACAATATTAATTACTTCAAGCAATAAAAGCAAAACAATTTTTAAAGTATTTTTCCCTAAATGTCACATTGTTGGATCTCTTATGGAAACGCAAATTGATTTTTTGACATCTTTTGATACCTTCAGACAGGTTTCTGTTGTACAGAAAAGTAAAATTAAAAACAAAATACATTATGCCATGGCAGCACAGCAGCACGTATTGAAATAGGTTTTCTTGTGTATTTAATATATTTTCCAACAACAACTGAAAGAAAATACATGACAAAGCAATTTCTGCTTGAGTTGTTACATTCAAATCAAACAGGTAAGAAAACACATCGACATGAATGCTGAGATCTTAAGGCATAAGAATGGCAAACCATAGCAATTCCTGGAATTATCATAAAATTTAAAAAAAAAAAAAAAATTTTAATATGTAATTTCATAATAAATTTGACACCCAGCCAATTTCTATTTGCTGCAATCAGTCTGCAATTTTGTTGTAATCTTTGCTATAATACTCGAATATTAACTATGTTTCGTTTTCAACAATTTAAGCTATTTTGGGTAATACTTCATAAACTAATTTTTGAAAGAAATATAAGGTCTAGTAAACAGAAATGTATAAGACTAGCATAGAAACGTGCCATTACAGCTTAGTCCGACAGTGGCTTCAATAATGTGTGAATTTAAATGTTCACCACCAGAAACTCTCAAAACACTCACATGTGGCAACATCTCATGCATGTGCCGCCACAATCCATTCACAAACACCTTGCTGATGTGGTCGGGCCTATCTTGGTAGCCTTACTACTTCCGCGGTTAATACTATATCGCCAGTAGCTGAGGAAAAACCAGCAAAGACAATCACCCATAAACTCAAACGAAAGCTACAATGGCCTTCCCGTCACCATCTTTGCAGCACCACTTACCTCACAACAGCAATAATATTTGGAAAAACGTTCACATTTACTTAAGTAGAAAATTCAAACCAAAAAAGTTTGACTTAGGTATGATCGAACAAAAAATTCAGAAAAATGGGACATGAAGAAAAATAATCAAACGGTAACACGGGTATTAAAACAATAACATGTTAACATCAGGTTGATACAGTTCTCGGATTCTTTTTCACAATAAAATTTGTGTAAATAGGAACTGTTATCATATTCAACTAAGCCACCTAATAAGTGGTGACAAACACAATACACATGAGCACTGATGATGAAAGGGTTGCGTCTTTCGAAAACAACTGTTCTGCTCTGCTGTGTAAGTTGAATAAAACTGATGTTGACTTGCCTTTGTGCCTTGGAATATTTATGATGTTTTTCTGAGATTTAAAAAACAAATTTCGAACAATTAGCCTATGAATCTTAATTCAATTTAATATTTGCTACCGTTGCACCGTGAGAGCATCAATCAGTACCCGATATTCCTACCAGCGAATTTTGTTAACAAACCACAGCCATCATGTGGACTCCCGAAGGACATCCTCACCAATATACAGAGTGATCCAACAGTAGCGAGGAACCAATGAAGTTCGCCCCACGATACCACATGTACGAGAAAAATCGCAAGATCGCCAGCACATACACAGACCAAATACTGGTGAACATTATAACTTTACCCTCTGGAAGGCATTTAATTTGCCTGACATACCGGATCTCATGGTACCAGTTTATGTTACTGGTGAAGCCTCGAATTCACACAAATATAACTTTGTAACTTTCTATCGACTTTGGCTCTGTAGGGAACCATAGATACGCCTTCCAAACAAAGGGTCTTCCAACAAGGACTTCTAAACATTAACAATTGATAACGGCAATCTTGTTGAAGCTACTTCGGTCAAAATAAGCTCTTTTGCCAAATCATCTTGGATGGATATAGCATTCAGCAACACGTGCAAATAATAAAATTGTGTTATAAAAATGGGTGTATTGGGGAAACGTACCGCACTGAAAAATCATCTTCATCGATGAGGCCCATTTATGAATGAATGGGTACATGAACAAACAAAAGTGTCGAATATGGAAAGTTATCAATCCACATGACATCGAAGAGCGTCACCATCTGGTGTGAATTTTGAGCTGGAAGCATCATTGGTACATATTCCTTTCAGAACGATGTTGACCAGGACTGAATTGGATTACCTGAACAACAACAATATATGTTTTCAATAGGGAGAAGTAATTTGAGGGCATAGTCAGCTCACGTGGAGATAATAAAATTGGCCATTAAAACAAACTAACCAACCAAATAAATTTCCATGCGTTAACTTAGATATTCTATTACGTACAAGCATACGAAATTGTCTATTTGAATTGTTGTTCATTAAGGATGAAATAATTAGTGATTATGAATATTTCATTTAAATTTCATAATATGTAGCACAATTCTTTGGTACTTTGAGGACCAATGAATGTGAACTTAATAGCGATCTGTGCGACTGCTGATCAGCTAAACATCAACATCTGGTACTCGATCGAACGGCGCTACTTGCCGTTGCATACAATGTTGTTTCAAAATCAATTTGGAGACAATTTTATTGGCGTTCGGGCAGTTAAACGGCTTATATTAGTTTGTATGGGAATATGTCAAGTCATTAGCTTATGAGGACAAATCGCAACTTCTAAAGCATCGTAAGCCAATATCGAAGCAACCATTGACACCATGCAGTCATGTTTATTGGAAAAAGTAAGAAAGTTTGCTGATGGAATTCACGACTGATTGATATCCACCTGCGTCGTATATATGCCGCTTACGAGTATATGTAATAGTTTAAAAATAAATGCCATGATGTTATCGACCATCTGGGGGCAAATTCGATGTAGATTAAAATTTGTATATAAATTGTATTGAAATTTCGATCGATGTCGAATGCCGTAATTTGCCTGTAGGCAAATTAATAGAAAAAAATTTCCGTTTCAACAATATTCCTGTTTTGCCTCTCATGCAACCCAAAAAAGTTGCGCCATAAAAAACATGGATTTCTTTTGACACCTAAAGAATATATGTTCAGACTATTAAAAAAGCAACAAGTTTTTATATCAACAACATCAAGAGCTACTCATTTTTCATTATTTACACCACTCACGACTCCAGATGAAGCAGTGTGATCGGGCATTGCCGGTGTGTAAGCATGCCGCATACGATCACCCGATCTTTAACAACATCCGCGTACAATTTAATTCATATGAATAGCTATTACTGCAGTCATCAGCAAAAAGTTTGAAGTTTGCCGTAGATGGCCATTGAAAAACTGGATAAGAGGAAGGCCCCGTACTTTGCAGTTTTATCCGTGAATCCCTCAATAACCGCTACAATTCTATGCATTATGATCTCTTTCCATTTAAATTTTAACTTTATAACATATTTCGCTTCTACGTAATAAACATTAATTGTCACAGTGATTTATTTTATGTAATCTGTAGGCAAACAATCAATCTAAATTTATATTGAAGCAAGTTATTACGAACATATTACATGTTATTTATTACGACATTTTAACACCCGAAACAAGCACAAACAGTAGAAGATGATTTTAAACTTTAAAGGGACTAATTTTTAAAAAGAAAAATACATAATTTTAAATGTACAATAAAAAATAAATTGTTTAAGAACAATCTCCCACAGCTCGTTCAAAACATTAAAATGATGTTATAATATTTCAAAGCAGCAGGAAGGAACAACAATGAAAATTCATGTGTATCTTTTACTTGTAATGACAGAAACTTGTAAGTCTTTATATTTTCTGCCAGAAAGTGGAAAAGCCAAAAAAATAGATTAAAACACACTGCTAATTTAAATCATTGTTGCCATTATAGTGTTTTCCAACAGACATTTTTAATGTTAAAACTCCAGCCTCGATACACTTTTCGATTGCGATGCATAATCTTAAACAAAAATGTCACAAATTGAAACAAACGTTCGTAAATTTATTGAAATAATGTGTCTGAAAAGTTTTAGTGGGAAAAGTTGCCGTTTTGAGCAGTCAAATATAATCACAAATAAAAAGGCGGTGAGATAAAATTTTACGAATAAAAACAATAGATTAAAAATTAAAAATGCAATGAAAAATAATATTTCTTCTGTGATAAATAATTTTTCCTCTATAATTTTCATTACACTTTTGTTTACAAATACTATTTAATTTTTTTTTTAATAAAAATACGGTCTTTTGTAAAAACAACAAACATAAAAGTCGCACTTTACTTTATTTCCTATGGCCAACGGCTGTATTTTCGACGTCATCGTTAAAAAATGTTTTAGATCAGTCAGTTTTGGTCTGAATGTTACTGGTATGAATAGTTACTGGTTTTATCATTTTTAATTGACTTTCGGATTTAAGTTGTACTTTCTGTCCTTCACGCGTAAGGATGTAATTGCATAGTTTTCGACATAAGTTACAGACACACTTTTTCTCAATTTTCGATTTACCATTTTTTTGTTTTATAACTTTTCGACGCGAGAAGTTCTCATTGAAGAGCATAGCCACGGGTTTTACAATATAACATGACTTTCTCCAAATCAATTTAAAACCATCCTTAAACTGGTTTTAAGTAAGTTTTTTTTTAGTGGAACTAGCAGTCAAGCTTTGAGCTCTAAATATGCAGTATGTTGCGCCGGAACTAAAAAGTAGAGAATTGAGGGGTCAAATGATGAGAGATGAGAATATAGAAAATTTTTTGTAACTTTTTTATGTGTTATTTCTCCGTCGAATTTTTGCCGCAGTCCCGACGAAAGAAGCTGCTGTTACTCTGCTCTTAGTACATGATAGTGGCAATCGCTGCCAGTAATTGCTCAGTGAAACAGGCTGACAGGCTGACTAACCCAACCATGCGCCAATGCTGATCAGAAGAATTCGACACAACATTAATAACTGAGCACGGAGTTGAACTCTGGGCTTTAGGATTCATACTCTAGTGTGAACTACTGCAGACAACAATATTATGATACACAACGGCTGTGCCGAATCTTAAGTACCCTTCACAGATGTAATTCTTCTTTCTTTCTAATATATAAAATAGGTTTAATTGCCAAACAAGCGAAATTGTTTTAGTTAGTTACTTCAATATTAAGTAAAAGTTTCGAATTTTTAGCTCTGAAGCTGTATTTTTTAGCTTTTCTCATTTTAAATACTAATGAACTTCTTTTACAAATATTAAATATGTTTAATTTATAAACAACTAGAAATAATTCGTTTCTGTTGATTTCCTTTATATACCAAAAACAGTTCAATTGTCCATCCTTAGAATATAATAGAAGTTTTGATGTTTTAGGATTTTACTTAATACAAAGTTAATTCTATAAAATATGTATGAATCACTAAAAATAAACAAAATTAGGAATATGGTTACTTTTTTGTACCAAAAAATGTCCATTGTGCAACGCTGGAGTCGAATTTTTAATTTCGTTTTGTTTTTTATTTTTTAATACCAGTTTAATTCTTTCGGAAATATAAAGTAGGTATAATTCCCCAAAACACAAAACTATGCTCTGATGTTACTTTTATGTACTAAAAAAATGTCGATTTTGCAACTCCGGAATCAAATTTTTAAATTTTTTAATTTTATACAGGAATACATATAAAAGGTTTAATTCCCAAAATAGTAACTTTGTTTGATTATTTTTATGTATCAAAAAAATATCAGCTCTCTAACCCTGGATTCCTTTTTTATTTTTATTTTTAATAGCAATTAAATTTTAGTGTAGTATAAAGTAGTCTGACTTAAAAAAATCAAAGTTAGTAACATTTCTGATCACTTTATTATAAAAAATAGTAGCATAGTCCAACCCTGGGATCGAAATTTTCTTAAATTTCTAATACCAATTTTATTCTTCCTAGCTTATAATATAGATTTAATTAGCAAAAAAAATAAATTAAAACAAGTAAAAACGTTATATTCGACCGGGTCGAATCTTAAATACCCTCCAAATATTTAGTAAGTGAATTTGATATGTTTAACTTGGTGGGACAGAGTTCCTTTATATAATATCGTACGTCAACGCCCACTAAAGGGGGCGGGGTTCAAAAATATACAATATCATGTTTTCCACAGACGAACGTATGGGCATTGCTAGACCGTCTTAGACTTCATCACAATTCTCTTTGGAGGCTATAAAAACTGTATTTTGGCGGGGTCGCTCTGGCAAGGGCTGTGGGGGAAACATTTCACCTTTGTCATAAAACTCTAAAAATAAATGCTTGGGATAATTATATACAAAATTAAAATTTCTTTTTTTTTGATAGGGTCATTTAAAGGGCGAAGGGGGAGAGGGGGTAGGGCAGAAACAGATACACATAAAACTGTAAAAATAATTGCTGGGATGATTATACACAAAATTAAAAAAAATTTATATTTATTTTTAATAGGGTCATTTAGCGGGCAGAGGAGGAGGAGGGGGTAGGGCAGCAACAGGCAGTCATAAAACTCTAAAGATAAATGCTTGGGATGATTATATACAAAATTTAAAAAAAAAAATTTTTTTTTGGTAGGGTCATTTTAGGGGACAAAGGAAGAAGGGGGACGGGGGGGCTAGGGCAGAAATCGGCAGTCATAAAAGTCTAAAGATAAATGCTTGGGATGATTATATACAAAATTTAAAAAAAAATTTATTTTGGTAGGGTCATTTAGGTGGCAAAGGAAGGGGGGGGGGGGGCTAGGGCAGAAATCGGCAGTCAGAAAACTCTAAAGATAAATGCTTGGGATGATTATATACAAAATTTAAAAAAAAATTTTTTTTTGGTAGGTCATTTTGGGGGCAAAGGAAAAGGGGGGAGGGGTAGGGCAGAAATCGGCAGTCATAAAACTCTAAAGATAAATGCTTGGGATGATTATATACAAAATTTAAAAAGAAAAAATTTTTTTTGGTAGGGTCATTTAGGGGGCAAAGGAAGAGGTGGGGGGGGGGGAGGTAGGGCAGAAATCGGCAGTCATATAACTCTAAAGATAAATGCTTGGGATGATTATATACAAAATTAAAAAAATTTTTTTTTTTTTGGTAGGGTCATTTAGGGGGCGAAGGGGAAGGAGGGGGTAGGGCAGAGTAGTACCAGGTTTCGTCTCAGCTTCGTCATTAAAGCTTAAAAGTGTTATTTTTAAGGAATATAGGCTTAAGTAAAACAATTTGTTAAATTTTTATGCTATTTTTGCCTATAATAACGCCCACTAAAGTGGGCGGGGTCAAAAAATATTTTTATTTTATTTAATGGCTCCAAGTTTAAGGCGTTGGACCGTATTTGACATAAAAATATATCATTTGCTTAACAAAATAACCAAAAAACTTTAAAAATTATGTTGTTTTTTCTGGGTTGGTTTAGTTCTACTTAGGGGAACTTTTTTCCCTCTTGCCCGATTTAGCCCATCTTCGAACTTAACCTGCTCTAAGTTTTAAAATATATTTATGCCAAATTTCAAGAGTCTAGCTCTTTTCGTTTGGACTGAATCGTGATTTCCACAGACGGACGGACGGACGGACATGCTCAGTTCGTCTTAGATTTCATCACTGATCAAGAATATATATACTTTATGGGGTCTGAGATGGATATTTCGATGCGTTACAAACGGAATGACAAAGTGAATATACCCTCCAAATTCTTTTTTGGAGGGTATAAAAATCAAAGAGTGTTTGAACTCACGGGAGATGTGTTAAAACCTTTTTGTTTATTTATTTTATATTAAACCCACAAAAAACAAAGAGAATGCAAAGCAACAGACAAATGTACATACATACATTGTTATGTTTATAAATAAGCTACATACGTTGCTGTCTTGCTATCTCATTTTTATATATGTACGTATAACCACGTCACTATTCTCTTTGCTATGCATAATCACTTTCAATACCGACTGCCAAGCAACGAACAAACACATACTCTTGCATCTTACACCTTACACTTGCGTATGTATTGAAACTGATAGTTTACTGCCCTAGAGGCGCGCGTATAGATGTTAAGACATCAAAAAAAGAAAAGAACATTTATGTACAAAAAAAAATCAGTTGAAGTCTATAGCTCTTTTGGAGTTTGGAGAAACGTACAGACGGACGGACATCGCTTATTCGTCTTTGCTATTTATAAGGATCCAGAATATATATACCTTATGGGGTACCATATTAATATTGAGGAATCTACACACGGAATGAGAAACCTATATTACCCCTTCACTTTTCTGTGAAGGATACAAAAAGAGGAAGAAGCAATCTTACCACTTGGCAAAATGTTTTCGGTATGAGTGAGGTGAATCTTTTAAATATCGTAATCTTTTTATAGATTGGAAAATTATAAAAACATTAGAAGATTTTCTAGATATTAAAAATTATTTTATATATCAAAAACGTGGTCCTCTTTTTCATCTCAATATTTTTGATGCCCGAGGTTTTTGGATAGGAACTTATCCTTAATTTTAGCATTTGCCTTTGCCAAGTTTTCCTTATACAAGTTTTGTTGACTCATTATTCGTTCGCCAATACTTTAACGTATCCCTTTCAATAACTTTCAAAGTTGGCGGATGAAATAAAATATTCGGTATCTAACAATCCGCCCAAAAATAACCATAAAAATTTATTTTTAATGTCCATGCAAACATCAAGTCCTTCACGTCCTTAGGAACAGTACAAACACGAAAATGAGATATTTATCTATAATATTAACTACTTCAGCCAACTGCAGTCTCGATTGCCGAACAACTTGGTTACATATCGACTCCATGGAAGAAGTGGAAGGAAGAGAGCCACAAATAGAACTCTTAAGCAGAGTTTAGTTTTCTTCAGACTGCTTGAAGAAGAACAGGGAAATGGTCCCAAGCTTGGATGACAGCCCAACGATTTCAAATTGCTGATAGTGCCAATAGGTCACTCCTTCCAGATGAGTCGAATGTCATTTCCGAAAAATAAACCAAAAAATAATTGTAGAGTACATTCACTTTGCCATTCCGTATGCAACGTAGCGAAATATTCCTCTGATACTCCATAAAGTATATAGCCATGTCCGTCAGTCCGTTTGTGGAAATCACGACGCAGTTCAAACGAAAAGAGCCAAACAATTGAAATTTGGTATAGATAAATCCAAAATGATATCACAGATCAAGTTTGGTAACGGCCTGAATCGGACAAGGGGTAAAAAAGTTTCCCTAAGAAGAACTCAACCAAACTCTAAAAATCAATATAATTTATAATTTTTTTTTTATAATTTTGTTAAGTAAAAGATATAGTTTTATGTCAGAAAAGGTCCAAAGTGCTGAACTTGGAGCGCGAAAATCAGAAAAATAAATTTTTTGACCCCGCCTCCTTTAGTGGGCGTTTACGTACGGTATTAATGCAAAAAAAAATATTGTAAATATTTAACAAATTGTACTCCTTAAGCCTACATTCCTTAAAGATAAACCCCCTTATTCATAAAAATTATGAGGGCCTTATAAGAGTGTAATAGAGCAAATTTCATATGAAACTTTGTTTTATTACGCTGTTATTAGACTCTCATAATTTTTATGAATAAGGGGGAAAATGTTTAAGCTTTCACGACGAAGGTAAAATATTCTCTGATCTTCTTCTGCCCTACACCTCCACCTACCTTTGACCTGTACATGGTCCTATGAAAAACAAAAACAAATCTGCACTTAATTACCCCAACAATCGAATTTTTAAGTTTTTACGACAAAGATGTGATGTCTCCCCCACGGCCCTTCCCGGAGTGGTTCCGTCAAAAAAGAGTTTTAAAATTGGTCACAGAAATGTCTTAAAGGAACTCAGCTCTTGTGCTGATGGAAAGGTGTTTGGCCATGCTGCTCCCAACTCACTGAAAACGACCGTACTAAAATAATTTTTTTCCTTGTTTACTTAAAACAAATACCAAAAATACTTAAATTTCAATAAGAATAAAATTAGAATTTTTATGTATTAAATATTTGTAGGGTATTTAAGATTCGACCCGGTAGAATATAACCTTCGCACTTGTTTTGATTGTAAAATTCAATAAGTTCACAAGTCCAGGAAAATATATGGCAAACCATACGTGAAATATCAACTCTATATGCCATTAAATTTTCCGTATGCTAAAAATCTTGTATACGATTTTCAACAATCAACATATCCGTGAGCATTCGTAGGAAATTAAAAGAATTATAAAAATAATAATATTATAATCAAACGTCTGTTTACTGGCATCTTTTAACAAATTCACACCATATGAAGCTAAACATAAAAATATTGTGCCTACGGGATGCGCAGGCACTGATAACTAAAGGGTTTTGCAACAAGAACTTTGTTTTCTAAACCAATATAAAACAAACAAGTAAAAACGTTATATTCGACCGGGTCGAATCTTAAATACCCTCCAAATATTTAGTAAGTGAATTTGAAATGTTTAACTTGGTGGGACAGAGTTCCTTTATATAATATCGTACGTCAACGCCCACTAAAGGGGGCGAGGTTCAAAAATATACAATATCATGTTTTCCACAGACGAACGTATGGGCATTGCTAGACCGTCTTAGACTTCACCACGATTCTCTTTGGAGGCTATAAAAACTGTATTTTGGCGGGGTCGCTCTGGCAAGGGCTGTGGGGGAAACATTTCACCTTTGTCATAAAACTCTAAAAATAAATGCTTGGGATAATTATATACAAAATTAAAATTTCTTTTTTTTGATAAGGTCATTTAGAGGGCAAAGGGGGAGAGGGGGTAGGGCAGAAACAGATACACATAAAACTGTAAAAATAAATGCTTGGGATGATTATACACAAAATAAAAAATATGTATAATTATTTTTAATAGGGTCATTTAACGGGCAAAGGGGGAGGAGCGGGTAGGGCAGCAACAGGCAGTCATAAAACTCTAAAAATAAATGCTTGGGATGATTATACACAAAATTAAAAAAAAAAATTTTTTTTTTGGTAGGGTCATTTAGGGGGCAAAGGAAGAAAGGGGGGGGGCGGGTAGGGCAGAAATCGGCAGTCATAAAACTCTAAAGATAAATGCTTGGGATGATTATATACAAAATTAAAAAAAAAATTTTTTTTTTGGTAGGGTCATTTAGGGGGCAAAGGAAGAAGGGGGGGAGGGGGTAGGGCAGAAATCGGCAGTTATAAAACTCTAAAGATAAATGCTTAGGATGATTATATACAAAATTTAAATAAAAATTTTTTTTTGGTAGGGTCATTTTGGAGGCAAAGGAAGAGGGGGGGGGGCGGTAGGGCAGAAATCGGCAGTCATAAAACTCTAAAGATAAATGCTTGGGATGATTATAAACAAAATTTAAAAAAAAATTTTTTTTTTGGTAGGGTCATTTAGGGGCAAAGGAAGAGGTGGGCGGGGGGGGGGAGGTAGGGCAGAAATCGGCAGTCATAAAACTCTAAAGATAAATGCTTGGGATGATTATATACAAAATTTAAAAAAAAAATTTTTTTTTTGGTAGGGTCATTTAAGGGGCGAAGGGGCAGGAGGGGGTAGGGCATAGTAGTACCAGGTTTCGTTTTAGCTTCGTCATTAAAGCTTAAAAGTGTTATTTTTAAGGAATCTAGGCTTAAGTAAAACAATTTGTTAAATTTTTATGCTATTTTTGCCTATAATAACGCCCACTGAAGTGGGCGGGGTCAAAAAATATTTTTATTTTATTTAATGGCTCCAAGTTTAAGGCGTTGGACCGTATTTGACATAAAAATATATCATTTGCTTAACAAAATAACCAAAAAACTTTAAAAATTATGTTGTTTTTTCTGGGTTGGTTTAGTTCTTCTTAGGGGAACTTTTTTCCCCCTTGCCCGATTTAGCCCATCTTCGAACTTAACCTGCTCTAAGTTTTAAAATATATTTATGCCAAATTTCAGGAGTCTAGCTCTTTTCGTTTGGACTGTATCGTGATTTCCACAGACGGACGGACGGACGGACGGACGGACATGCTCAGTTCGTCTTAGATTTCATCACTGATCAAGAATATATATACTTTATGGGGTCTGAGATGGATATTTCGATGCGTTACAAACGGAATGACAAAGTGAATATACCCTCCAAATTCTTTTTTGGAGGGTATAAAAATGTACATGACGATTATAAAATATTTTTATTGTATTACGACGAGAAAAGTTCGGCAATTTGGAATGAAAAATGATATCTGGCAAATGTCTACCATGTCAGTGATATCCACGTCATCAATAATAGGCCAAAATTGATATCTAGCTATCTAGTGATAGCGTGATCCATTGACCGTTTCCGCATTTCCAGCCTGATCTTCGAAAAAAGCAGTCTAACCACGCTTCCAGACCACATAGCGCACCATATAGTAACGCGTTAGTCTTCTCAATAATCGCTCTAGGATTTTTAGAAGCCCAAATGAGGCAATTTTTCTTATTGGCAGGAGGTCTCAGAAGGACGATTATGTTGTTACGAGATGGAACTTTAACAGAACTAGCATTTTCATAGCGGATTTTAATTATTTTAATGCGATTTTCGAGCGAAATCGAATTCATTGTAACAATTGCCAATGCATCTACTACAAATAAATAAAAAAACCAAATGTCATGTTGTTGGTGTTGCCACAATTGAAAAACAAAGTTCTTGTTAAAAAACCTTTTATAAACCCATTTACGCCTGCCGTACTCATATGATTACGGTTCTTCATATACCCATATTCTTTATTTCTGATAGTTTATATTCTGTTTATAAACGATTTTGCGTTGAAAAAGAATGTGACTTTAAAATAAAACAGTATCTTTTATGATTATGTGCTTAAATTCTCAAAAATTTATCCTTAAATTTATTAGTTTTTGGGGACTATTTTGTTGACCAAAACTACGTCAACTTTTTTATATTTTTGTGACTAAAACTATAAATTTTCAGTCTGGATTCATTCAAATACATTCTCTTTATCAAATTATTATGAAATAGGAAATTTATAACAAGGATTGGCCGAATGAAGTCATATATTCCTCCGATGTCCCCAAATGGGTCCAATGGGCAATTTGCTACTTTTATTTTCTAAGTTTTGATTTTATAACAACTAGCTTTTTGATATGTTTGTAACTATAATATATATTACAATTACTTGTAGATTTTCTTATCAACAACTATGATAAAGTTTAGCTTCAGCACCTGTGCAAAGGACCTCATCTGACGATGTTCTCAACATAGTGTGCACCTCAGGGGCCACACCTAAGCGACCCTTGAATCACCCAGGTGGCAATTTCTAGAACATGATAGGGTAATGTGCCATGCCCTAACACCTTGCTAGAGTGTCGATCCTATCTAGAAGATCTTAGTTCTACGAGACATAAACGTATCCCAAAAGAACCCCATTTGTTAAATTCACAACAACACATAGATTTTGCTACTATCAGCCGGCTGGAAGCCCAATCATAAAGATTGGTCATCAGTCCTTATCTGACAAATCTTTCACTAATTGGTATCAACCACAGACTACCACGTGAACTCCCGAAGGAGACCTCAGCAATATCCAGCCGCAGTAAACTGCTTTGCCAGTACTGGATCCCGTGGTACCAGTTTATACTACTGGTGAAGCCTCGAAAACCAAACCAGTGTAGGTTCTATAAACTTTCTATTGACTTCAGTTTCAGTTTTACCCAAACTCAGGTGTCCTTGCACCTATTGTTTCTTACTCAGACTCGTAGGGGAACCACTTCTAAATCGGAATTTGATGTCAGTAATGGACCTTTGCGGTCAAAAGTTGTGAAGAGTGGGTAATGTAGTTGTTCTGTCAAGGATATGAAAAAGAAAGCTAGGGCAGAATTCGACTATCAATTTGATTCAGCGAATGAAATCTTGTTTGTGCGATGGCTGGATAATAGCGTATGTACCATGGCAACAAATCCCGACAAATTTTAAAAGATGGAGCTTTACATTTGAAAGAAAAGTGGACGTTAACATCCCTTTACTCTTCCAAAACTATAACAAAGGGATGAGTGGAGTCGATCAAGCTGACCAATCAACTGCAGCATACAGAATAGCGAGAAGAGGCAAAAAAATGCCTAGCGGCTTATCCAATGGGATACTGAAGATAATATGGACCAGCCACAGTTTCGCCGAAGTATTATTTGAGGTCATTAGGAGCTGGAAAACAGTGTAAGCCTTCCTCCTTAGTTGCAGACATAAATAAGAATAACACCTGACACTTTCCTGAAAAGCTGCACAATCAGTTGAGATGTTCCATATGCCACATGAAAGCTCGTTGGCAATTCACAAAATGCATTAAAACGCAGTGCATAGAAAAGGGGTGTTTTGAAAAAAACTCACACATAAACCCATTGGCCTCATCTGAGGACGGCCATTTTTTCTCCACATGCAGAATTTTCTTGTTATTTTTTTTATGTAAAGTATTTATTTAGATTCTAAACACTAATAAAAAAAGTTTTTTTTAACAAATTGCTTCTAGTTTATATTTGGGTCCAAATGGGTTAAGTTCTATATGAAATATGTGCAAACATCCAAACAAACATGTGTGTGCACTAACACAGGCATACACACGTGTGTACATTAATATATAAAATTGAGATTGTGTTTAGTGTTTCATATATAACTTGAATAAAATTGTATTTGCTAACTAGAAACGAATCTATATTACATCCAAATAAATTAGCCGGTAGTGGATACACTATGTTGCAATGAAACACTGAAATTGTAATATTTATTTCACCAAACTATAATAACATTGGAGCAAGACGTCGATTACAGTGTTATTAAACGACTGCTTTGATTGCATGTGTCGATAATAATGATGTTGACAATAATTTCTTTAATTTGCTTCTGCATCATTTTATATGCGACAGACGTTTTAGCATTTGCGATCTGCCATCATCTCTACAAACAGTTTGGCATTTGACTAAATGAGATATTTTACGTAGTTGTTTCTTGATAATTGCAAATGTAATTTCGTGAATATGCTTTTTTGGCAAATATCTGACAACTGTGAATGCTTCGTAGCGCTTTTCACTTTATAATGATATCATAAAAATTCCAAGGCATAGTGGAAAGTCAACACCAGTTTAATTATCCAACTTACAGGGCTGAGCAGAGCAGCTGTTTTCGAAAGCTTCTGCACTTTCATCATCAGCACTGATGTGTATTTTTGATAATCACCTCTTAACAACTTTTATTTATTCAAATTTTATTATGAAATTGCATACGAGAACATTTAAAATGCCGGTTGGCTATTTTCTTCTTGTTAAAATTATTTTTCTTTAAGTCAAACTTTTACAGGTTGAATTTTTATAGCATACCCTTAAAAAAATGATAGGGTACATACATATATGTAGTTTAGTAATTTCGTATGTAATTTTCTCAATATTAACATGCGAACCCCTAAAGTATATATGCTCTGGGTGTTTAGTCCGTCCCTCTGTACGTGACATCGGTTTTCCGAACCCCTCAAAATAGCTAGAGACTTCATTCTTGGGGCTAATAGATTGGAAACTGAGAGCTATTGAAATTCAGAAAAATCCAAAACACGGTTCCAGAGCTGGAAAGATTATTATACAGCAAAAACTATATTTTTTGTTAATTAAACATATTTTATCCTTTGGGAACAATGAAATCTGTATTAAAAATAAAATAAAAATTCGATTCCAGAGTTTGAAAGCCGAATTTATAATTATATTTTATATAAAAGTAAGCAAACAACTTACAGATTTTGGTTTTTTCGTGAATTAAATCAATTTTATGCTTAAGGAAGAATAAAATAGGTATTATAAATCAAAAGTAAAGATATAAGTGTCACTAATTTTGTTTTTCTGCGAATTTGTATTAATAATTACAAAAATATAAAAAAATCTATTCCAGTGTTCGAAAATCGCAAATTGTATACATAAAAGTAACCAAATAAGTTAGAAGTTTTTTCGTTTTTATTTTCATTATTATAATTTTTTTAATTAAACCTATTTTTTTAATTAAACCTATACGTCAGGTAGAATTTAATTGGTATTAATAATGAAAAATCTTGTTTCAGGGATGGACAATCGAATCTTTTTTGGTACATAAAAATAAACGATATGCTTCTTTTTGTTTATAAATTAACCCCATTTAATATTTGTTAACAACGTTTTTTGGCATTAGTACCCAAAAAAGCGAAAAAACAGCTTCAGAGCAGTAAAACAAAAAAATTGTTTAAATATTAAAGTAACTAAACAATACAAATTCGTTTCTTTGGTAATACAAAATGTCGTTTATTTTAGAGAGAAATAAATTAATAGTGAAAATCAGAGATACTAAAAGCATAGTTCCATAATTGGAATGAATGTGTTATACCCCAGTCGTACGTCGATGAAATGTAAGATAAGATTCGGCACAGTCCATAATAGCACTTTTACTTGTTTATACTTAAGTACCTGTAAACACTTACTCGAATATTCAAAAAATTTAAACTGAGATTGATGTATATTTTATCCAAAATTGTTCATACAAAATTCTCTTGAAATATATTGCAAACACTTTACTTTTTATGAATATGGGTGTTATTTTTTATTGTTAAACCAAAATTTTATTTATAACTTTATCAACAAACTTGCATTTAGCCGCGAATAAGAGTATGAAACTTCAATGTGGATGTTACCTTAATGATGTGTTGTGTTTTTAACAGTATCAAAGATTAAAAACTTCATTGTTATCAGTTTCACAATTTCATATTTTCGTAAAAATTTTCGACCACCCATGACCACCTCATGTGATCATTTTCAAAAACTAGTCTACGTTACTCCTCGAATATCAAAATATCTCAATGACAAATTTCAACTAAAAGGTAACAGACAGAGTTGCTTTCATATTTACTACATTAGAGAAGTTTTGGTGCCAATATAAAAGTTGTTGAAACTACAGCGATCAAAATAAAAACTGAAGTTCGACTACGCAGTTAATCGGCCTTTTTCGTGTGACAACGAAGGCATAGTACCGGCCACTGAACATTACTGACAGTGACTGACATCATCATGTGCACAAATCTATTTAAAATTAAAAATGGCTCCATCTTCCCATCTGTCGTCTCAATACTACCCTCTTCGGTCTAGTTCCGATGCATTCGACTGCATAGGGTTAGGTGTCATCCTCTAAATGGTGGTCGTGAGTTGTGATATAAAAATTATTTGATAAAAAGTTTAAAAAACCCGTTTCAGTTGAACAGAAAAACAATTGTCATTTAGTAGAGATTAAACGGCTGCGGAAAATGTTTTCCTTATTTTCTGATATTAAATAATCATTAAATAAGAATCAGTCGGACTTCGTAAAACCGATGATTATAAATTTATACACCCTTATTCATAAAAATTAAGAGAGACTTATAATAGTGTAACAGAGCAAATTTCATATGATATTTTGTTTTATTACGCTGTTATTAGACTCTCATAATTTTTATGAATAATGGGAATAATTTATAATATAAATGTCGCAGACGTATTGCCAAATTAAGTGACATACCTAAACTCAGCGAAAAATGTACCACAGATTTTTTTACTCATCGAGTCTCATCTCTTCAGCATGATTTTCGTAAAGGTCTACTACCTATAACCAACATTCTTCAGTTCACTGAATTGGTTAATAGAGGGTTTACTAATGGTCAACCAATGTTATTTACACTGATTTTAGCAAAGCGTTCGACAACGTGAATCATAAACAATTATAAATAAAACTTGATAGAATTGGCTTTAACGGCATTTATTTAAAATGATTAAAATCGTATCTGTGTGGCCGAACTCAAACTGTCAAATTTAAATTTGCTCTTTCAAGGGAAATTGCTGTCATCTCTAGACTTCCACAGGATAGTTACTTAGGCCCTATACTCTTTCGCCTGTTTATAAATGATATAGCCGAATCACTTGAATATTGTAACATGTTGCTGAATGATCTTGAAACATAAATTGGATTATATTCAACTGCAAAAGAACTTGGATAGTTTCTATGAATGCTGTACTCATAATTTAATGGAACTTAACATTAAATAAATGCAAATAAATGCGCTTCTCAAGAGGAACTGATAATCCTCATCTTTGTGTACTGAATAGCTGTAATTTGGAACTGGTTAACACATTTTCGGGCTTGAGAATTTTTCTCGATTCGAAATTAAGCTTTGTCCAGCACATTTCAATAATTGTAAATAAAGACCGAGGTGCTTTAGCACTCATCAAACTATGGGTCAAAGAATTGAAGGATCCACGTCTTAGAATAAGGATCAATTATATGGGATCCTTATTATATATTGACCACATTGAATCCGTACAAAAGAAGTTCCTTATATTTTGTTTAAAAGATGTCTATCAAGCCTTCACATGGCAGTGAGAACTCTGAAATTCGTTGCATCAAAACACGTTTATGATTGGACACACGGCTACTTTTTTTAATAAGGATTTTATTTTCTTTTTGCTATTTATTTGCTTTTTATTAATTAAATATGTATGTTTTTATTCTTCTCTCGTAGGTATTTGGCTCCCCAAGTACTCCCATACTGGAAAATCCTGAACATCAAACGCGTTGGTATTTTAAATATTTTTTGGGCAAATGTAAGTAGTATTTAAAAAAAATCACATTGTGCACATTTATTTTACTTTTATCTCCGTAATAAAACAGTCATTAATGACATTTTAGGGATTAGCTGCTAAGCACATGTTCTCTTTTATAGCTGTGCGAAGATATTATATGACTTGGCTTATGGCATAGTGGGGTTTGGTTATATTCAGTAGCGAAGTTTTAGCTCACGTAGTGTTAAAGATTAATCCGGATAGAGGCCTGCTGGTTTATTAGTTTTGTATCAAATATTATCTACACAAATTTATGTAATTGAATTGATTTTTGATCTAGGTTTGAATCGTCCGATTCAAACCTAGAGCATATTAGTATGGTCTATTGATTTCTTAAGTCGTTAACAGTGATGGCATGGTCAACGGAGTCCAAAAAGATATATGGACCGATGAAGCTAACAGGCCAAAATCCACTTCAAACAGCGACTTTGTCGGGAGGCATTTTTTTAATTAGAACCGGCACTCAGGGGATGACCCCTACTCATGTGTGCATTGTGCTGGAACTAGGAAAATTGGTTGTGGGAAGGAGGATAAACGGAATAGTGCTTATGAACATTCGATTTGAATTTATCGATGTTATGTATATACGGCAAGAAAGACACGGAGTTTATTCAACATTACGGCAGAACGATTTTTCTCTATAATGAGTAGTGCGGCTCACTGGTAAATTCACCACATATGGGTGTGATCTCAATGTAGAGCATGTTGAGTGTAGAAAAGAGCGCGTTTCGGGAAAGAAATCCCTCATTTCATTAAACCACAACAAATTATAGTAGCGATAAAACAGTGGAACAAATCCTCACATTGCATCGATGCTTAAGTGAGTCAATAAAGTTGACTACACTACCGTACTCTATTAATTTTTTCGCCATCTCCTTTACACGCTCGAGTAACTTCAAAATAGACTTTGAAGCACCGGTCCATACATGAGAGTTGTATACCATCCTAGAAAGTGGAGGCACTTGAATGTTTTTTTTAAAATGAAAAATATCCTCTGTCCATCATGCCAATAACATCGAGAGCTTGAATGCTCTTGGATCTTATGTGGATTCGAAAATTTAGTTTGTTCACGTATCCATTCATCCAGAAATGAGCCTCTACAAAATCAATTAGATGTTCAGGAGAAGTTCTTTTCGCAAGCTTTATATCTGCGCACGTCTGCACTACTTTGAAGTCAGTAAAACTGACGATGCGGAAAAACAAGCTTAAAACTTATAAAACAGTTATAATTATAAATCCTATATATCGTACCATGACAAAAACACTTTACACACCAGCTGCTTATTTTAAACACAAGCAAATAATAAACAATAGCCTGAATAATAATCCATTGTGCAATACAACACGAGAACACCTCAGACGAAACAACAACCTCTGAGAAAAACATAACTCATTTAAAATATACCCCAGAAGCACAATACCCAAGGAAAAAACTAGTGTTGCATTCATTCACAGAGATAAAAAATTAAGTCTCATTAAAGCAGTCACCCTACTAGTGAAAACCATGTAATAACGAACATAAATCGTGAATTATATGCTTGCACAGAGTAACATAAGATTCAAGATCTTACCCCTGGAATTAAGCACCAGATGAATATGTAAAATTTTAATATCAACACCAATAATAATAGTAATAACAATAATAATAGTAATAATAATAATGCAATTGAAAAATTAGACCTTGATGTAAAAATATTAACTGAAAGGCAATTCTAATAAAAGCAACAACGATAGTGAGGGAAACATTAGGATAACGGATATAAAAGATGGATTATATCCCCACAGAGCGTAACCTTTGGTCTTAGACCCGGTACGTCAATTCCAGCATAACCTGAGAATGTATAATTCTATAATAATAATAATAATAATAATAATAAAAATAATAATAATAATAATAGTAATAATAATAATAATAATAATAATAGTTTTAAATAAGCTAAATTCGGTTATAAAAAACAACACAAAGTCTATTTAGAACGACATTTCTCGTTTTGAAAACATATTTTAAGACTTAGTATCACTTAAGTGATTATTCGTCGCATACACAAAAGTTTGTTTTTGACAAACATTTTTCCATACAAACAAAGAAGATGTTCATTTTAATAAGTCAAATGACAAACAGCAATAACTACAAATATGTAATATGTAAAACATTGTTGGTCATCGTTGTTCAAGGTGAATTTGGATTGTATGTATAAATGTGTAGATCATATCCTGTCTGATTTTGATGTGGATAGAAGAGTTTTAAGAAACTTAAGTAAAACTTTAAGGCCTTTGGACGTGCGAATAAAAGAGTGTAGTAAAGACTCTGGTACTCACTGTTGCCACGATTTAATTAAAAATCTAAGGATTAAATTTAATGAGAGAAGAATTCTCGTTTTAAATACACTTATTTTATACCTCCACTCGGGCTTATTTCCTTCCAGATACATATATATTCTATTATCGTAAAAAAAAGAAGCTAAGGAAAACGGAAATAAACTTTTTGCCAAATTTTCGGTGACGAGCTTTGGCAGGATAAGTCAGATGATGGTCTGGCAGAAGAATTTGTCGATAGTAACACAAACAATATTTTGTACAATCCTTTTGCCTAAAATATTATGCATACTATTATGTCTGTACATTAAATTACATAAAAAGAGAATTGAGTCGCAAAATCTAAATAGGTTAGGTCAAGGTTAAAGGGGCTGACTGCAAAGGTACCGAGAAAACGCTCGGAGACCATAATAATATACAATCCTTACAAATGAAGTAAAGCCTGCAAGGGCAGCCGGTGGTACAACCCTGAGACAGTCTATATTCCCCAGGTAAGCAACAGGTCCTGCAGCGACCATCTTAGGGAAAACCCAAACGATCTGACGTGTGCCCCATCGCAATGGCCCATCATGACCCCTACTGGGAGTGTTATCTACTTCTTCTCGGTGGTAATCTAAACATATACAAGTGGAAAATTTTAATCGTTTAACTTATGCAACTGGCAGTCACTGAACGTTTTTTCGTTTGCCTCCACCAAAAAAAGCATTCAGCATATATGAAGGCAGCAGCTGTTTTAGTAAATACATACAAACTCATTTCGAACTTCTTGTGTAGTTTTCACACAAACTGGTTATAATTTTACTTTTTTCATTTGTTTTTGGCATTTTAAAAAAACTTTATTACAATTGTCTTAATTTTATTTTGTTTCGACAACAGCAAATTTTGTTGTGTTCTTGCCAGCTGATCGAAGTTTGGAATAGCAGACTAAGTTATGGCGGCTTGTTAACGTAACATATAAATAGATGTATCGTGCTATTATTTTATGACTTTATGACTACAGTGTGAATCCCCCAAATACGTAACATGTTAAGTGTGTGCCATCTATCGGTTTTAATTTGAACCAAAGGCTATTTCGAATCTGGCAATACTTACATATGTGATTCTATTCTGTCACAAAATTCGGTATATTATCTCCACTGATCGAAATGAATCGATTTATGCTTGAGGAAGGTTTGAGGCTTATTGCAAATTTATTTCCAAGGCATATTATATTTATGAATACTTGTGTGTTTGATCGTTTTAGTTCATGAATTGTTGTTATTGTTTATTTCTAATAAAATCTTCTTCATTTATAAAAAAAAAATTATAAATCGGTTAACCGATCAATAATAAAACTAGCCGATTATGAACCGATTAAACCAAAATATCAGTTAATTAATCGAGCAATTAAGCGATTAAAATAAAAGCCCGCTTAAGTAATATAGTAATTATCTTTCACATCAAGCTTTGCAATAATAAATTTTACACACCTTACAACTATTTTTACATCTACTTTTTTTACATCAGCAGACAAGTTTAAGTGTCTTTTTCGTAATAAATTTCTGCAATACATTCCACTTTTAATAAATATTTAAGTAAGTTTACTTTTTTCCTGTCTCATTTCAGTACATCAAAACTACGTTGGCATTGATGCTGAAAAGTTTCCGTACTTCTTATCCGTTGTTTCACAGGACTCCGGCAACCAGGGTGCACCTATGTATCGCGCCATACTCTTCCGTAAACAGGTAAAAGTCACATACACACACACACACAAAATAACCTAATAAAAACCGTATACAAAAATTGCTTGTTTTAAATATGAATTTTTAAAGAGCACTTGCAAGTTGCAACATTAAAAAAGAACCAAGAGCCTCACCCACAATGAGAAATCGTAGCATTACGAAAACTCATACACACCAAGAGGCGCACATAAATTGTAACTGTATAATGCATGCATTTAATGGAACACATCCACAAATTAGTCCGAAGGGTGTTTCTTTGCAATAGTGTACAAGAAAACTGGGGCTGTGCAGATGATTATAAAACCTCAAACCATTTTCAGTTCAAAATAGATGTAAAATAAAAAGGAAGGAGAGAATTTTAATTTGAACAGTGAAAGCTTCAACAATTCGAAATAAATATCTGGTCCCTTGACACAAATTCTTTGATTAGCACGAATTTTAGTCTCCCCACTTTCAAAACGACTTTTGTGTTTTTAAGATTGGTCTGGTCATAGTTTTCGTATCGTAAATATGGTTGTAAAATCACACGCATAGACCATTATCATCAATGAATAAGTAAGAACCTTGCCTTAAGTACCCTCCAAATATTTAATATATAAAAACCTTTCCATCATCATAAAAGCCGTTAATATTATAATATAAAAGGGACGAGTTCCCTTAAGATATTTCTGTTCTTAATTTTAAAACACTATTTGGACAGGGTCACTCCGGGAAGACATCTCACCATCGGCGTAAAAACTTAAAAAGTAAATTTTTGCGGAAATTAAGGATAAAAAAAATTTTCTGATAGGGTCATTTAGGAGGCAAAGTAGGATGAAGGGGTAGGAGTGAATGGAGTTTTCTTTTGAACTTCTATGAAAGACAAATATCTCATTTGCTTAACAAAATTACAAAAAAAACCGTTTAGATTGGTTTAGTTCCTCTTCGAGGGACTTATCCCTCTGCCTTGATTCAGACCATTTCAGAACTTGATTTGTGCTATCCTTCCAAATTTATGTATACCAAATTTCAGCGGTCTCTCAGTTTTCGTTTGGACTGTATCGTGATTTCCACAGACGAACGGACGGACGTGGCTAGCTCCCCTTAGGTTTTATCACTGATCTAGAGTATATAATGGGGGATATTTTTCAGTGTTACAAAGGGTATGGCATCGTGGACAGTACATTCTCTCCTATTCTTTTTTGGATGTTTTAGAACAGAAAATAGTTTTTGGAATTGACAATGAAGGAATGAGAATTGAAGTTGCTAAATAGTTTAGTATCGCTGATTCAACGATTTCATGAAATTTAAAAAAGAAACTGAATTCATAGCAACCAGAAGCTTCCTCAGGTTGTAAAGTAAACATAATTAGTTTTGTTTTTCTTTATTTACTTAGTAATTGTTCGGTTTAAATAAAATGTATACCTTTCAAACCGTTCATTTTTTAAATTTAATTCCCAAATAAATCGTTTCTTTATAAGTTTATGACCTCATTAAATCGAAATCGCATTATTTCGAAAACACCTCTAAATCGTGAAAAGCAGTCGATGTATTCGATTACGATTTATTGGGACTATGCTGCAGTAAAGGAAACAACTGATCCGCACTGCTGTGTAAGTTGGATAATTAATGTTTATGTTGACTTTCTCTTGTGTTCCGGAATATTTGGCCTTTCCGAACTTTTAGAAAAATAGCACACATTTTAGAACAATTAGTCATTGCATTTAGAGTTGGAAAAAAGCTATTGTAGAATGATAAAAGGGCGACTGATTATTTTATCTCTTGTTTTTCTTTGATATCTTTTAAACTTCTTAATCACTCGACTTAATATCTCTAGTTTGTCTATGAGAATTCCGTTAAAAGATTCGCTGAGGATATGCAGTAGTCCTAGTGCATAGCATGTAAATAAAACTTCGTAAAATATTTTTTTTGGAGTTTATTTATTTGAAAAAAAAAAACAGTGCAATTAAATAAATATTTAGTGTTACACAATATTCGCAATTATAAATTTTAATTATATTTAGCTTTCGCTAGTCGGTTAATCTATCAAGACGTTAATAGAAAATAGTTAAATTAAATCTATTTAATTCAATTACTTGTCATGGGGTAAAAAAAAATAATTAGTAATAAATTTAATATCAATAAACTTATATTCGACATGGCTCGACATATTTTGTTTATGGGATTTTTTTTGCTCCGTCCATGTTTTGGGTGCTAAGTCTCTACTAACTTCGTTCAATAAGTTGTGTTTTGCTCACTAAATATACTTTTTAGCAGAGCTACATTTTACTCCATATTATAACAATTAAGTGTTAGTTAATTGAACTTAATCAAAACTTTTGTATGGTTAATTCGGCTCAATGATGTCATTGATCGCGAAAATATCAATTAAAGTTCATATCTGAACACCGTATTATGAAGAGATCTCGATCTTTTATATGTATGTTCTATTATAATAATAAAAGGTTCGACTAATAGAATATAAATACATACATAACTTGAAAACCGCGAAGGCACGCGCACTTGTTTACTTGTTCATTGTAAATTGTTAACTAAAATTCAATTACTTGAACATAAATAACAAAAAGCTTTAAATATCAGCAGCCGATGGGAATATTGGGAATATTAATCGTCAGGGTTGGGGAATTTCGTACTAACCAAAAAGAAGTAATAACTTAGAAAAATGAATGTGGGAACTTCTCATATTCAATTTTCGTTAAAAACATTGGTTAAATAGTTGATATTCCTACTAACAAGCACCACTTGCGAAAGTGGAAAAATTTAACAAAGAACGCGGATGAGATGGCGTAGCGGCCTCGAAATCAGTACTGATCCGTTCTGCTGCTTTGATGATTATAAGAAATATTCTTAATATTCCACTCTTAATATAAGTAAATGGAATTTGAACAAATTCATTTATTAAATAAAAATATAATCTGCAGTTTAGCAGATTTGAACTTGAGCCCGTTGAAAAATTAACATCCTGCACGTTCTGTAATACCTTCGAATATTTCGAGAGAAAAATGATCGGCTGTCGTTTAAATTAATTTTAAAAATGGCACGGATGTCGAAATAACTAAGCTATAATATGGACAAGTTAAATTTTAAGGGAACTTTCAGGCTGCTGTTAACTGAACTAGTTAACACTTAGACCACCATACTTAAAATGCTCAATTTGACTCTGTTACGAGTACATTATCGAATGTTTCTGATGTGCATTTCATAAATTGCCCATTGCAGCATCCAAGTGTACATATATAGGAAAAATTTGGGGGCGAAAAAGGAATAAAATGGCTACAACAAATTTTCAATATACCCTCTCAATACGGATTACGCCATTAGCTTCATTGTTCTATTGATGGCTGCAATATAACCTTTAGTTAGGCACTGTTTTAGGAGTACTAACATATGAAGATTATCATATATTGTGAGGCGCCTTTATATTTAAACCGCACTTATAGATGTGCCTACTTTGGTTCTTAATTACGTTCACATACGTACGAGTACATTATGTAATTGGTTCTTACTGAAATGTATAAACAAAACAAGTTTAATAGGAAGTGAAGGCTTTCTTTTTATTCATCGTTGTGTTTCATTGTAAGCCGTAGCATACGGAAGCAACAAGAACTTTTTAATGGCGGCAATTGACGAACTCTTATCAAGCTAATAATTACAAGTTGAAAGTATTTCTTTAAACTTAAAGAAAATATATATATAAACACAAATGCCTTCAGGAGTTTCATAAACCTTAATATATGCAATTATTTTATCTGTACTATAAATTTAGTGCAGAGTGTAGTAAGTATTGAAGTAATATTTTGCACAAGTAAAAAAATGCATTAGTCTTTTTAATATATTTTATAAAAAACAAATATGAACGCTATATTCGACCGTGTCGAATCTTAAAAACCGTCCAAATATTTAGTAAATAAAAACCCAATTTTTATTAAAATTAAAATTTTTATAGTATTTGGGTTAAGTAAACAAAGAAACAAATTTATTTTAATACGGGCGTTTCTAATGAGTTGGGATGACTGAGACACTTTTCTATCAGCATAAAAACAATTTACATTTTGTTTGCAGTTAATATTTTATATCAACGCGTACGAAATGGGAAGAGACAAATTAAAATATGATTACCCTGCTGGGTCAGAGTTCATTAAAGGCATTTCTGTACACAGTCTTAAAACTTTATTTTGACTGGGTCATTTTGGAAAGTGCCTAAAAATAGAGTTTTTATTTACTAAATATTTGGAGGATATTTAAGATTAGCCTCGGTCGAGTATAACGTTCCTGCTTCTTATTTTTTAAATTATTTAACTTACATTTAAAAAAAACTTTATTAATCGTTAGTCGATCAATAATCATTATAAACCGATTAAACCGAAACCTTTGTTAATTAATCGAGCTATTAACCGATTAAAGCACAACTCCGATTAAATGAATAACTTAGTATTTTAAACACTTAGTGCTTCGGTGGGCTAGCTAGTGGTGTGCTAGACTATCAGTGTGAGGGTCTTGGGTTCGATTACGAAGAGCTTTAAAGGCGGGGCCCAAAAGATGTTTGGCAAACAGTGGAAAATTTTACAATACAAATAAAAAAGGAGTCAAAAATGTTATGCTTTTATGGAATTTATGTGACGAATTGTAAGATTTAATAAATCAAAATTTATCCACAATAATTAACTGTTGCTCTTCATATTCATTAACTTCTGTCGAACTTTCTGCGACTTCTGGTTCGTTAATATAAATAAGTATATTTTAAGTCACTTTTGTTTGTTGCAACGAATTTCATTACATACATAAATACATACATACATACCTACACTAGTACATTTGGATGTAAAAATAATAGCTTAAATAACGAACAGCAAATGCAAAAACCAATAAAAAACATTATGGCCTCTTCGTAATAGATGTTGTCATTTTATCAACAATATTAATGATTGTAATTAGCAAACAAAACCAATATTTGTCAACAGCAGTGGCGACAACATTAGCAACAGCGAAAGGATAATCAAATGACTGACAAGTTGGCATTAATCCATAATATCCTTATGTCTGGTTTATTTCTTTTGCCTGAAATTTATTGTCGATAATGCTATTTGACAATATTTGCTCTAGCAAACCTCACAATATGTACAACATTTGTATAACAATGGAAATAAATAATATTTCTTTAAAATTAAATAATTTTCGTATTAAATTCAATTAACATTGATAGACCAATTGGTTGTGAAGCATTTTAATTCACAAACACATGATAGATATTCCAGAGTACAAGCGAAAGACATCATCAGTTTTTCAACTTATACCAGCTGAGCAGAACAGCTGTTTTCACAAGCCACTTCACCTTCACCATCAGTACTCATGTGTCTTTTTGTTTGTCTACATTTATTAGGTGACTTAATATGTTGTTATGAAAAACAAGAAGGTGGTAGCAACAATCATTTATTAAAATACTCTTCCAGCTATTAAACGAAACTATATTAGCAGCCTTGAGTATCATAAAAAATTAAAACAATAATCTAATAACACAATGAAAGATTTTAAGAGTGTAGAGAAAACCAGGAAAATAACGAAGAAATTGGAGAGTAGAGAATTTCTATGGATTGCTTTTGACTTCTTAAATATCTACGATAAATGAATAAATTTTTTATCAAAGCTTAAAAATGATTAAAAAATTGGAACCAAATCCTTCTTCTAAGGCCGTGTTTTTTGCGATATGGATTAAGTTTAAACGTAGTTTAACGTAGCCTGAAACACTGATTTTTCCCACGAAATGTAATTTTTCTTATTATTTCATGAAAGGCCAATATTTTAAGTAAAACTAAGATGTTTCGTCAAAATTGTGAATACAAACTCGGTAGTCGCGGCCCAACTCTCTTTTTAGATTAACTAAACCTAGTTTAACTGAGGTTCCAAAAACCCAGTCTATAAGAATAATTTTTAATTGTAAACTATTAAATTATGTAATAAGAGAATTTGATACTTTATTTTTTTAATACATATTAATCAATATGTAAACTTTTTGATAATCGTTTAACCGGGATCAACAGATTAATAACCGATTAAACCGAAGCCTCGATTATTTACCCGAACGATTAAATGATTATTTGAATACCGCCGTATCAATTAAACGATTATGTAATTTATAAATGCATTTTATTAGTTGAACTTTTTTGTAGATTAAATTACTAAGATGAAAATTATTTAGCAGGCTCTAAGTTCGAATCTGCGATCTGCAAATTATTTTTTTTATAAATGTTGTACAATTCTAATTTTTATTAATAATGGAATATTTTGATTGCTTTTGGTTCGTATGAAATTCCAAACTCTGATGGTTATATAATTATATAACCTCACGGCTTTGGGTGGAAATTGATTTAAATGCGTTTATACCTTTTTATATTACATATTTACTTAATTTTTAAATACAATTTTTTACTTTAAAGAAAAAAAAAACACATATCTTAATTATAATAATATTTGAAATGAGAATTTACTATAAAATCAATCGTTAAGATCCGAGTGCTAAAGTTTATGTATAGAAAGTTATATACGAGTATCGTCACAGAAAATGCAAAAAGCCCTTTCAGAAAACGAATACAAAGTCGAGTTTTTTATTAATTCAGATCGATTAAGTCAGAATGAATCTCTCTGTTAGATTTTTGGGACTTACTATACTTTGGTCACAGTTTCATTCTCAACATTAATTAACCATGTCATGTTGTGTATAAAAAGTAGTCCATGGGGTTGCCGCCGTTATGAAGCATTTATTTATTTATTTATTTAAATTAGTCTATGGACAATTTCCGTACAGACTATTTAAGCAGAATAGTACATACTTCAATTAAATCATTAGAATTTAAATATTGGGCATCTCTCGTATTGTGTTTGTAGAGATTTCATCGTATTTTGTGGTATCTTCTCAAAAATTCTCTAATTTTGGTACCCATTTTATGGGGGTGTATAGTAGTAGACGCGCCGTTTTGGGACGTCCGCCATATTGTTTTTAAGTGGTTTTTCAATTGATGCCCATATCATGTACGGCGATAAAAAGTAGTAGCCCGCCGTTTTGAAGTGTCCGCCATACAATTTTAAGTGATTTTAATATACTTTTTGTTTCTTTCTAAAAAATTCCCTTCATCTGGTACCCATATGAATGTGCGTGGAATGAACGAGTGCTATTTTAGGAAATCCGCCATATTTTAATTATTATTATTTTTTTTTAATGATTTTATTATATTTTATGTTTCTTTATCAAGAATCGCTTTCATTTGATACCCATAAAAAGTGGATAAAAAGTATTGGTCCGTTTTGGCCATGTAGTGCTTTTAATACGTTTTATCCTTTCTAATTTAAAATTTCTTTCTCTCTTTTTTATGTATGTACATACGAGTACATATATACGAAAAAAGTACCAAGTTACGAATTCCCCTCTTAATTGTCCGAATTAAAAAAAAAAATACGAAAACCCGTTTGAGACATTTCTTCGAGAAAACGAACGCTGAAACTAGCTTCATCTGTATATAATACCTTGGAAGATATGCGGGGAACAACAAATGTACTAAACCACGTTTTACCCCCTAAAAGTACATATGTGGAAAAAGTGCACACTACGTACCCGCTTATTTATTTAGCAGATTTAATATGCTTTTAGAATTTTGCTTATACCTATTTTAGTTTCTGAAATATAGAATTACCTATAAAATCGCCCTTAGCCCATCTTAATGGATCTATACATGGGAAGACAGCCATAACAGTTCTCTAGATATAGTCGCTTCGGCTGAGTAACGAAATGTCAGTCAGTCAGACAGTCACATTACTTTAAGCACTTAATCATTCAATAATTTAGCAAAGCACCGGGCAACCCTAGTATGTATCAAAAAAGTTCCATAAGTACATGGTAAATTGGTATCTTCAAAAATAAAGCAGAATATCTTTCAAACACCTCTGCTTTTGTAGTGTCTACAAAAAAAAATATTTTAATATAAAATGCACACTGATAATCAGTTTGCAAAAAAGAGATATTGTCGGAAGCATTAAAAATTTACATTTTTGTGACTGAATATTAACAACTAAGGCCGTTATATTCGACCGGGTCGAATTTTAAATACGGTCCAAATATTTAGTAAATAAATTAAAAATGTTTAACATGAACGGTCTGAGTTCCTTATTACCTTTTTGTGCCCAATTTTAAAACTCTATTTTAGCATTGTCGTAAGCAGTTAAAACGTAAATTTTTAGGGTAATTAAGTGTAGAAAATAACTTTTTGATAGGGTCATTTAGTGAGAGAAGGTAGAGGGGTAGGGCTGAAGAAGATCAGAAAACATCTCAGCTTCGTCCAAAAAGGTTAAAAATTTAATTTTTTAGGAATGTATGCTTAAATAATACAATACGTTAACTACTTAAAAAATTTTTGCTCATAATATCTTACGTCAACATGCCCACTAAAGGAGGAGGGATCAACAAATTTATTTTTATGATTTTCTGATTCCAAGTTCAAAGCTTGGGCTCTTCTTTGACATAAAAATATATCATTTGCTTAACAAAATTACTAGACAACTTTAAAAATTATAGGACACCACGCTACACACGGAATGACAAAGTGAATGTACCCTCCAATTCTTTTTTTGTGGGTATAAAAACAACAATTTCGACAGACCTGCAGAATTACATATGAGTTGAAAAGTTGACAATTCGTCTATTGCAGGCTTTAAAGAGGAAATATGTGTGTCACTAAAGTGTGAATCAGAAGCAATTTATTTTCTATTATTTGTGTAACAATTATTTGAACCTTCTCTTCTTAGTTATTTCAATTCAGACAGTCAGTAAATTTCTAGCTTAATTTTTATAAAAAATGTTACCCTTTTTTCAATACGTTTCAAAGAAAACACTGAATAAATAATATTTTATATCACACGTAATACACACATACACATATTTTTTTAGTGAATATCGATTTTCTAATTGTGTCGAATAAAGTAAAAACATTTTAAAGAACCATCATGTTATCTACTACAAGTAATTTATTTCAATGTTCATAATAATCTTTATTACATTTTCCAACCAATACAAAATAACTTACCCTTTGTTATCCTGTCAAAGGCAGTAAAAAGCTTTTAAGGACCTTTAGTGTGAAATTTACCTACATCAAATTCTCTTCTTCAACGTTTAAATATTTTCCTATAAATAGTCTAGTCTAGAAAAAACATGTTGGCCATAACACAGAATTAAGTCAAAACAAATTTAACCCAAATATTATTATTAAACCCCTAGTGAAGTTTCATTTCATGTTCAACCTTGAGAATATATTTTGTAAATTGTATTGTATTCAAGTACTAGGAGCAGTGAGTGTTCGCTTATGAATCATAATGAGTACTTGAATACATTGAAATCGTAGTTTTAAGCTAAAAAATTAAAGTGCTAAATGCATGCAGTAGAAAAACACATTTTTAAGTCAACATAAAAATAATATTTCATACGAATATATGGGCTTTATAGCAATTTGCTATTTAACTATGTGGAAAATGTATGTGTGTGTTGCAAGGCTATTGCAATTTGCACAAGAAGTAATTTGAATAGAAAAACTATTTAGAGCCTAGTACTATATTTTGGTCGCACAAGATATACACGAGAGGTAATCAATTGCGATGTAAGCAGTTAAATCAATATTCCTCATTTCAAGTTACGAGTAGGATACCTTAAGCATGCTGAAAATAAGTTCCTGCAAAGAGGATATTTATGCTCTTGTAAATCGCTTCTTTTTAATGTTAAAGGAATATAAATTAATTCGTGCTTGCCCTCAAACAGCGCTCAAGTAAATAGCTTTTGTTACATTATCACTCATTATTTTCATTGATTCTGATTCGCTCTTGAAGATGTGGAAGCTTTCCCGAGTATGTGGTATTACTTAATGAACATCAATTTATTATATTTATAAATTTAAGCTTACTTTTATATAGTAGTTCTTAAATTAAACACAATTTTATTATTAAGATATTTATTGAACTCAAGTTCAAATCTACAATCTGCAAATAATTTTTTATACATTTTTATTAAATTCAATTTATTTTTATTAATATTTAAAATATTCTAATATTCCACTCTTGAAATAGCAAAAAGTTCTCTATTCTCTCTTCTGTCTTCACAACGATCGTATGCATTTAAAATCAGAAACACAGAAAACCAAAATTATTTTCAGGTTGTTTTTTATTCTAAATTAGAACTCTTAGGGAGCACTATAATCTATGTTAAAGTTCATAGCAGATGGAAGTCTAAATAAAAATAAGTAAAAACGTTATATTCGACCGGGTCGAATCTTAAATACCCTCCAAATATTTAGTTAGTGAATTTAAAATGTTTAACTTGGTGGGACAGAGTTCCTTTATATAATATCAAACGTCAACGCCCACTAAAGGGGGCGGGGTTCAAAAATACACAATATCATGTTTTCTACAGACGAATGTATGGGCATTGCTAGAAAGTCTTAGACTTCATCTCTGATCAAGAATATATATACTTTATGGGGTCCAATTCTCTTTTGAGGGTATTAAAATTGTATTTTGGCGGAGTCGCTCTGGCAAGATCTATGGGGGACTCATTTCACCTTTGTCATAAAACTCTAAAAATAAATGCTTGGGATAATTGTATACAAATTTAAAATTAAATTATGTATGAATTTTTATTAGTGGAACTTTCTTATGTAAATTGTTAATTTTCTCAACGGGCTTAAGTTTGATGATTATTGAAAATATTCTTAATATTCCAATCTTAATATAAAATAGTAAATAGAATTTGAACAAATTCATTTATTAATAAAATAATAAAAAATGGTTTGCAGTCTTGCAGATTCGAACTTAAGCCCGTTGAGAAAATTAACAATTCAAATTTAAAAATTTTTTTTGGTAGGGTCATTTAGGGGGTGAAGGAGGAGGAGCGGGTAGGGAAGAAATCGGAAGTCATAACGCTCTAAAAATGAATGCTTGGGATAATTGTATACAAAATTTAAATTTTTTTTGTTAGGCTCATTTAGGGGTTGAAGGTGGAGGAGGGGATAGGGCAGAAACAGGCAGTCATATAACTCTAAAAATAAATGCTTGGGATGATTATATACAAAATTAAAAAAATTTATAGGACCATTTAGGGGCAAAGGGGGAGGAGGGTGTAGGGTGTAGGGCAGAAACAGGCAGTCATAAAACTCTAAAAATAAATGCTTGAGATGAAAATATACAAAATTTAAAGAATTTTGTTTTTTTTATAGGGTCATTTAGGTGGTGATAGGGGAGGAGGCGGTAGGGCAGAGTAGTACCAGGTGTCGTCTCAGCTTCGTCATTAAAGCTTAAAAATGTTATTTTTAAGGAATGTAGGCTTAAGTAAAACAATTTGTTAAATTTGTATGCTATTTTTGCATATAATAACACCCACTAAAGTGGGCGGGGTCCAAAAATTATTTTTTTTTATTTTATGGTTCCTAGTTTAAGGCGTTGGACCATATTTAACATAAAAATATATCATTTGCTTAACAAAATAACCAAAAAACTTTAAAAATTATGTTGTTTTTTCTGGGTTGGTTTAGTTCTTCTTAGGGGAACTTTTTTCCCCCTTGCCCGATCTAGCCCATCTCCGAATTTTACCTGCTCTTCAAAATATATTTATACCAAATTTCAAGAGTCTAGCTCTTTTCGTTTGGACTGAATCGTGATTTCCACAGACGGATGGACGGACGGACGGACATGCTCAGATCGTCTTAGATTTCATCACTGATCAAGAGTATATATACTTTATGGGGTCTGAGATGGATATTTCGATGCGTTACAAACGGAATGACAAAGTGAATATACCCTCCAAAGTCTTTTTTGGGGGGTATAAAAAAGAATTTGTGCTAAACATGTAGCGGTACGAACATGACAAAAATGGAAGTAGCTTTTGTAACCACACTAAAAACGGGGAAGTTCAACAAAAATTAGCATGGTTTCGATTTCAAACTCATGTTGGAATACTTTTTTCAAACTATAATCTGGGTCGATACGTGACGGGTTGAAACCCACATTTTTTCCATAGTAATTCATCTGTTCAAATATTAGAAACTTTTAAGCAAATTAGTTATACCAACAAGTAAATTTCATTTAAATAGAAAAATAAAATAGATTCATATGGAATATAATTTATTTGTTGGATTGGTTTTGTATGAGTTTCAAAGCCTACTATTCTTATTCTGCTGTGATTTTTGAAAATAATTTGTAACTTACAAATTGTGAATTCTCAGATGGTTTTCAGAAGTATGTGCATAAGATAAGAGGTTTTTAACTTTTCAAAACTGCGATTAAAGTCTACTGATGATTTGGCAAAGCGCCAATGAAATTCATATAGAGATTGCTTGACCACCAACAAATAAATTTCATTAACATAAATTAAATTATTTTCTTATGTGAATGCGCATTCCGATCTGCGTTTATTTCAACATGTAATAGATCAATATAAAAAAAGGAATTGCATTTGTGCAACAAAATGGTCTGTTTATTCGTCTTAGTGGAAAAATTATGATTAAATTGATTAAATGATCAAAATTTAAATATTTCTCTATCAGAATATCATTAGTTTTTAAAATGTATTTATTTTTAGTCATGTTAGACCTTTTGAAAGAAATGCCCATGTGTAGGGGTCATCCCCTGAGTGCTGGTCCGAATTAGAAAAAAGTCGTTGTCAGCATTTTTGGGAGAATGCTGATAGTCATTGATAGCTTTCGGTAACGACAACTAGAGTGACAATTTGAAGTACACCACGGAAGACATCATCGTGTTGCGTCGAAGTTGACTACTGCAATAAAAATGATCCTTCGAACCGTACACTCACACCTTGGCATATACGTTATATAAAATTACTTTCATTTATGTGAAGCTTTTTTGTTCTCTAATTCCCAAGTATCTGTAAGTGTGTATTTTCGACTTTTAGGAAGTGATTTTTATCAATATCCAGATAATTGATTAGTAAGTAGTTTTAGTTACACAAAATTGGAAAAAATAATTTAATAAAACTCAAAAATAAAAGAAGAAGAGACACATTTATATATCATAAATTGATAATTATAAATTATTAATAATTATTTGTATCGGAGTAAGCGACTTTTCTAAAAAAAATTAAAGAAAAAATAGTGCTTTTGCACTTATAAATAATGGCGCACTTTGATGTTTTCTTGCAGTATCTTAGAAGAAGGGAGCCGTAACACACTTTTATTGAGTATATTCATCTGAGACTATATTTGTAAATAAAAATAATTTTTTTTTTAAATACAGTTTGAAGTTTAAATGGGCTTCAAACATCAAATAAGAAATTAATAATGAACATGTAGCAATAATTATGAAAAGTATAAATTGCAGTGTCTGCATATGCATGAACGTGCAAGAAAAAATATGCTTGTTTATGGCATTTTTAGATTTTGTATTTCTGTTCTCGTTCCTATTTTTATATTCTTTTCAGAATAATCTTTCAATTCAGTACTACTGCATTAATAGAATGCATCGATGTCCGCTGTTTAATGTTTTTCTTATCAATACCGTTCTTCAGGGGGCGCCCAACGCAGTTGAATTTGAACGCTAAGTTATCCATTCGTTAAGGCTTCAGTCACAGCACAGTTTTTTTCCATGCTAACTAACGGTCGTTTGTACACAGAAATTTATTTAAGTTAAAATTAACTTTCCATGATGAATTTTATAGTTGATCCTTTAAATTTTATGGTACTCATACAAGTTGAACGTTTGTCCAATACACGTAGAATGTACTAGCAAAACTCTGTTACAATGTTGCTAAGGCCAATGTGTGTCCATGAAGACAGTTTTAAGGTTTAACACTTATCGCAAAAATGGTAATCGTGAATGTGGTAGTTTGACGGAAAAGTTTCCGCCTCCTGTACAAATATTAATGATCAGACACATTTTGTTGGCATAGTAAATTACATACACACATCAATATGGATGTATGTGTGTGTATGTTGTAGCTCGTGCAGCAATTAGACTATATGAATTATTCACTGGCATGCATTGACTGTCTTTATTTAAAGTATTAACTGTAACATTTCTGTTCTATACTAAAATTAGATTTATGGACACAACTTTTCGTTTCATGGAGGTAAACTAAAAATTAGGTATTTAATCAAATTTTTTTGTAATATAAAAAATAGCCGTGTTTAATAAAACCATCTGCGAAGAAAAGTGTTCAAGATTAGTATCAGCAACTGTCATTAGGACCCAATCTGACGATGGTCTGACAGTGTGTGAAGTTATGAGTGCACCGCCATGACGCCAGTAAGCAAGGCACATGGGAACTTGTACTAATACTTAAATCGACTACCGGCCCGTGCATCTTTTCTCAGGAATAAAGAAAAATCAAGAAAACACTTTAATTTTCTGAGGAATAAACAAAACTCGGTAACACGATCATGAACTAAGGTAGATCAGAAAAATACCGTACTATGTTCATGCTTGAGAGCGCAATTGAACACCAGATCTTAGGCTTAAAGGTATATATGTTATACCTTTAAGCATCTATAAATAGTGTAATAAAAGATATAGAAACAGTAGCTGTTTCAGAGCAGCCAAAAATACAAAGCCTAATCAAGAGTTATGCGCTTAATTGTATTAAAAATAATTTTAACTGAATCAGAATTGCATGTCTTTATGTTGCTGAAACTCCATCGAATGTCGATGCATATTTTTAAATTGCAATATAGGAAATATGCAAATTGGCTTAAAAACACGATTTTTCTTTTTACAAACGCAACTTTATTGATTCGAATGTAAAATAAAAGCACAGGAGTTAATAATAGAATACGATATCGGACAAATGTTCACCTCTAGCACGTCGGCAGACTTCCGATCTTTTCACAAAATTTTGAACCACATTTTGCAACAAAGTTTCTCTTATCTCATCAATGCAGTGCCGAATTTCATCTTTGAGAGCGTCAGATGTTTGTGGTATGTTCACTTAAAGCCGATATTTAAAATGATCCCAGAGAAAATAATACAGCGGCGTTAAGTCAGAAGAACGAGGCGGCCAATTGGCAACTTCAAATCGAGAAATTACGCGATATCTGAATTGTTTGGCCGGTTGTGTGGCTTATGGTGCCGTCCAAAGACCACTGATGTCAACATTAGCCAATTGTGGCCACAAAAAATGAGATATCAAGGTTTAGCAGTACAGGGAATTTATGGTGACGGCGTTTCCTTGATCATTTTCGATAAAATACAGATGCCCCCTGATCACGAATGGCACCTTACGAACACTTTTTTTGGATGTAATGGTTTTACGCAGACTGTTTGTGGTTTTTGTGAGCCCCATATGCTACAAAACTTGTTTGTTTCCTTAACCGCTTAATTTCAAATGGGACTCATCACTAAAGATGATTTTGTTGGAAAATGCATTGTTTTCGTTCAGTTTCTCAAATATCTAATTCACAAACGTACGACGCAGGTAGTAGTCGGCCGGCGTTCCTAGAATAAAATTTCCCAACCTTTTGCTAAATAAATTTCAAAAGATGGCAGTTTAATTCTCGACACTTCATCATTTGACAGTCAATTTACTTCCTAACCTCAAATTTACCCACCCATCCAAGATATAAAATTTTTTGATAATAAAAATCGAATATTATAATGAACTGATTTCCTTATTATTATCCTTGCAACGATAAGCATTAATATACGAGTATTAATGCAAACTTTTCAGTGTAACTTATCTCAAGGCCTATTGCTGCATTTAATAAAATAAAACATTTAGCTTTTTACATAATGAAAAGATTTGCTAAATAATTGCATGCTATTAAGTGAGATAAATTTTATCCTGAAGCGAGAGCGCCACCAACTACAATGTGTCCTTTCATTTTTGCCACCAACTGTCAACCAGCAAGGGTATAGTATAATTTAAAATGAATTTGCAATTTTTTTGTGTCTTTTCTTTGCATTTTTCTTGTTTTCTCTTTGTATTCCATTCACTTTTATTAATGAGATGATTTTATTAAATGGATAATGAACTCAATTATAAATTAACATGCGTTTTTTCAACTACTCCCACTTGCGTTCAGGATCTCAAAAAAGATTTATATTTAATTACATTTTAATTGATGGCTCTTTGCAAAATAACGAATCAAATTATGTATAAAAATTTAGCAAAGGCACACATACATGCAAGTCAATACGGGACCGAGTATGAATGATTTAATTGCTTAAGTAAAATATTTCACATACTTTTAGTATAAAATTTATTTATTGTATTCACCAAACAATTTCATTTATTGAAGGAGCAATGCAAACAATTTTTGACACTGAATAGGTCACATATTCTGTAGACTTTTTTCTCTGAAATATTCCTTCGTTTCGTGCTCACATGTGACCTTTTTATTTGCACTCACATGAAAGTGACTGTTACTATTGCTGTTTCGCTATTTTTTTCAAGAAGCATTTAATGAATGGTCACGTTTCTTTCTTATTTGCTGATAAAAAAATATCTGCTGTTTGCAATAAAGAATTCATTGAAGTGGAATATACAAAACAAAATATATATTCAAGTGAATTTTATTTATTAGAGATTCCGAACTTTATTATTTTTATTTTTTTTAGTTCACGGGCACTTTGCGAACTCACTCCCATTATTCTCCCTTTACAATATAACAAATAATAAAATGTTAGTAGGCAGCAAAAAATAATTTTCTAGAACCGAGTGCATGAAGTTATTGTGATAGATTTACGCCTAGGCTCGTGATTAAGAATAAGAAATTTTGTACAGGAATATATTTAACAACGAATAATTGCAATTATTCGCTCACCATAAGACTGTTACTGTTAAAGATTCCCATAGAAAAAATGTCTTAGGAACTTCCGAGACTCTTGGCGAGTTTGAAGTGACAGCAAAGTTCCTTCCAAAATTGGTGCGTTTTCATCATTTGTTGTGAGCAGCGACCGCAACGGATATAAGTTTTACTTTAAAAATTAAATTTTAATCCTTATATCCTGGGTTTTTTATACCCTCCAAAAAAAGAATATGGAGGGTATATTCACTTTGTCATTCCGTTTGTAACGCAGCAAAATATCCATCTGAGATCTCACAAAGTATATATATTCTTGATCACTGATTAAATCTAAAACGATCTGAGCATGTCCGTCCGTCCGAACAGGCACAGGCTATGTTCGGAGATAGGCTAAATCGGGCAAGAGGGGGAAAAAATCACGAATTGTGAATTCTCAGATGGTTTTCAGAAGTATGTGCATAAGATAAGAGGTTTTTAACTTTTCAAAACTGTGAGTAAAGTCTACTGATGATTTGGTAAAGCACCAATGAAATGCATATAGACATTGCTTGACCACCAGCAAATAAATTTCATTTAAAATAGTATTGTTACAACAATATGTCAAATAAGAATTTCATAATTTTAATTTTGTATATAATTATCCCAAACATTTATTTTTAGAGTTTTATGACAACGGTGAAATGTCTCCCCCACAGCCCTTGCCAGAGTGGCCCCGCGAAAATACAGTTTTAATACACTCCAAAGAGAATTGGACCCCAAAAAGTAAATATATTCTTGATCAGTGATGAAGTCTAAGGCGCTCTAGCAATACCCACACGTTCGTCTGTGGAAAACATGATGTATTTTATTTTTGAACCCTGCACCCTCTAGTGAGCGTTGGCGTACGATATTATATAAAGGAACTCTGTCCCACCAAGTTAAACATTTTAAATTTACTTGCTAAATATTTGGAGGGTATTTAAGATTCGACCCGGTCGAATATAACGTTTTTACTTGTTTTACTTAGAAAATAACAGTTATTTTCTGAGTTTTATTGTTTTCTCGGAAAACAAGTCATTTTTTTATTCACATTTATTCTACAGATATAAGACTTATTGTTTTGTATGATTTTTATTTATACATCAGAAAAAAGTCATTTTTATACCCTCAAAAAAAGGATTGGAGTGCATATTCACTTCGGTATATTCATGGCGTATGTAACGTAGCGAAATATCCTTCTAAGACCCCATAAAGTATATATATTTTTGATCAGTGATGAAATCAAAGCGATCTAGCCATGTCCGTCCGTCCTTCTGTGGAAATCACGAATCAATCCAAACGAAAAGATCCCAGACCCTTAAAATTTTATATGAATAGCACATAAACAATTAAATTACGTTTAACTACTTTTACATTAAGAGACATTTCAATAATGTTATACAATTCATTAAAGTTATCACAAGTTCTACGAAATTCTGACGAGAAAATTCCAGTGCCGGAAGATGGTATTGTCGTAAGGAAGGTTGCGGTATATTAAATGAGAAATTGTTGATCAAGAATTCGGAGCAGATGTCACTATCTATGATTTTAATAATAAATGTTACATTCAAAACTTTTCTCCGACTCTTTAAATTTGATATACAGTTGGGATAAATATTGCGTAATGCGAAGATTACAAATTTGTTCTGTACCAGCACTAGGCGATCACAGTGGATATTATAATGAGGACCTCATACGATACTTCAGAATAGGTCTGAATTCTTTAACCCAGCGTTTAATGAAAGCCACTACACCACGAGCCTTATTAATATACGTATTTAAGTGATTTGCCAAAAAACCCCGAGATCCAAAAACTCCTCGACGGACTTCATTAAAAAAACTCCTAAAGTTAACTTTTCTGGAAAAATGCATATCATGTATGCGCTGCGAATCGCACGATTGTCGAATCACATGCGACTTCAAAAACGACAATTTCTTTTGAACGATTTTGAGTGATTGCGAACTCCAGCACGCCAATTGTGTGACTTCAAATCGAAAACGCTTTATTTCATGCGATAAGCGATTTTCATCACATGGCCGTATGTTTAAATTTTTAGAGATTTAAAGGCAATAGGATTTCATTACATCAAATAAAAAATGAATTTACTTTACGCTGTAGATATGGTTGTATAAGATGACTATCTGAGCTCAAAAATATTTTGATATCATCGGCATAGATTAATATTCAGAATATTCTACGGAGGAAGGTAAATCATTAACACACTGTATAACAAGAGTGGAACCAAGATGTCTGCCTTGTGGAACTCCTGATTTAACATCAACAGTCCTAGAAAGAACGTTGTTGAAGCGAACTTTTTTTTTTTTTTTTTTTTTTTTTATCTTGGACCAGCACTCAGGGGATGACCCCTATATATGCAATGCATTGCGCCGGAACTGAAAACGAGGAGATAGTATTGAGGGGACAGATTAGGAAAGATGAGAAGATAGACAGTTGTTTTTGTAGCTATTTCAACCTTTTACTTCGCCGGCTAATTTTTGCTACAGGGCCGACGAAGGTGGGTGCTGTTACTCTGCTTTTTAGTACATGATAGTGTCAGTCGCTGCCAATTATGTTCAATGATCAGTGACTATGCCTTCATCATTGAAACAGGCTGGCAACAACTAACACAACCACGCACTAATGCTGATCAGAAGAATTCAACACAATATTTCATGACTCAGCGCGGGCTCGAACTCACGACCCTCCGCTTCATAGTCTCGTGTTCTACTACTTCAGCCAACAGCACCCACTTGTTGCTGTTGAGCTTCTAGATATGATGAAATCCAATTTAAGGTCCTGTTGAAGAAGCTTATTATATACATATAGTCTCTTCAATAAAAAGCTGTGATTAACTCTATCGAGAGCCTTACTATACTCAGTGTAAATGACTCTGGGTATTTTACATTTCTAAATCCGTCTTTAATTATTAGTCCGGTCAATTTACACATTCGAAGTTACATAAAGTCCCAACAAGCTGAATTTCTGTGAAGTTGTTCAAAACATAATTATAAACAATGTCTAGAAGTTCCCCATCAATCCCCTGTAAGGAAAAAATTTAATTCAAGGTCAAAGGTAAAAAAAAATGAGTTTTTCGCGATTTTCAGCAAAACGGTAAGTTTTATCATAAAAAATTGTAGATCATAAAAATATCTATAAAAAATGTATTAATACTTTTTTTCTTACGAGCCACCGTTTCTGAGATATAACGATTCAAAAAGTTATAAAAGTTGTTATCGTCATAATATGCATGAGTACGCCACGTATATACTTTTTGAATCGTTATATCTCAGAAACGGTGGCTCGTAAGAAAAAAAGTATTGATACATTTTTTATAGATAATTTTATGATGTACAATTTTTGTCTGAGGTACTGTTCTGATAAAACTTACCGTTTTGCTGAAAATCGCGAAAAACTCATTTTTTTACCTTTGACCTTGAATTCAATTTTTTCCTTACAGGGGAATGATGGGGAACTTCTAGACATTGTTTATAATTATATTTTGAACAATTTCACTGAAATTCAGCTTGTTGGGACTTTATGTAACTTCACTCTCATTTTTTGGTCTAAATTGACCGGACATTAGTTGAAGTAGAGAGTCCTCTACGAAATCCATGTTGAAACGGTGATAAGAGATGTAATACGATGGCAGAGAGGCTTACAAATACTTTGTTCGAATAGCTTTAGGATAGTACTTAACTTTGCTGTACCTCTGTAATTTTTTCGAAACAAACAAATGAATATTTCCATAGTTTTGGCAAATAACCACACGCAATAGACAAGGGAGAATGGCGAGAGGATAAGCAAAATTTTCAGCACATTTTATTAATATACAACTAGGAATGCCATCAGGTCTACTAGATGTTGAAAATTTAAACTTCTTTATAATATATATAACAGTAGATGTATCGATGCAGAGAAGTAAAACTGGTTGTTGTTTTTGTATAGGAAAAAGATAGCGAAGATATTGCAAATTACTGTCGTATTAGAATATTGTTTACCAGAATAGTTCATAGTAGAGGAATAGATATTTGATTTTTTTAATACTAACAATTTGAAAAATGATTTGAAATTATGTTTGATATTTTGTTTGATATTGTTATTTTGCAATACTTCTTGAAAATTTACGTATGCTTTTCGCTGTTTATCATTTGAGCTTTTAAAATAAATATTTTCTTCGTTCTTATAAAAAAATGTTTTTAAACGCTTACCTTTTGCAGGGAAGACGAAACAAATAATAAAAAACAAAACCAAAATTTAAAATAGCATTACATCGATTCATCGACTGAAATTATCTAACCGGTTCAATTGTTATTCGAAAAAAGCCAGTTTTGAATTAACCGATCAGTTAATCGGTTGGTAATGCTATTTGTGGGTGCTGTTGGCTGAAGTAGTAGAACACGAGACTATGAAGCGGAAAGTCCTGAGTTCGAGCCCCAGCTAGTCATGAAATATTGTGTTGAATTCTTCTGATCAGCATTAGTGCGTGGTTGTGTTAGTTGTTGCCAGCCTGTTTTCAGTACTATGCCTTCATAGTACTGATCACTGGACAATTACTGGCAGCGACTGACCCAATCATGTACTAAAAGCAGAGTAACAGCACCCACCTTCGTCGGCCCTGTAGCAAAAATTAGCCGGCGAAGTAAAAGGTTGAAATAGCTACAAAAAAAAACAACTATCTGTCTTCTCATCTTTCCTAATCTGTCCCCTCAATACTATCCCCTCGTTTTCAGTTCCAGCGCAATGCATTGCATATATAGGGGACATCCCCTGAGTGCTGGTCCTCCTCCTAAAAAAAAAAAATTAATCGGTCAACCGAATGAATACCCTAATATTCACCTACATATCGATGCTGTCAAGTAGAAAGGCCTTAACTGTGATTTTTACGAAATTGTATTTTTTAAGTGACTTCCATAAATTTTAAGCAAAGACACACCGTCACAAAAATGTATTCACTGGCAATGGAAAATAGCGTAAATATTTAACATATTATATAATTTAAGCCTACGTTCCTTAAAAATTTAATTTCAAAGCTTTTCTAACGAAGCTGAGATGTTCTCTGATCTTCCTCTAACTCATCCAACCTTTGCCCCTTAAATGACACAATCAAAAATATTTTTTTTTTTTTACTTAATAACCCTAAAAATTTACTTTTTAGAGTTTTATGGCAAAGGTGAGATGTCTCCCGGACGGCCCCTTTCGGAGAGACTCCTACAAAATAGATTTAAATTTACTTGCTAAATATTTGGGAGGTATTTAAGACTCGAACCGGTCAAATATAACTTGCAGTTTTAGTGATTAATCACCTTTTAAGCATATAATTTTTATTCCAAGTACATGTTATTATATTTCTGAAAAATGTTTAAATAAACTTTCTTTTCACTACCAGTAATCATAAGATCACTCTAATTTCAAACTACGAATCTTAAGTGGTAGAGAATTATCGAGAGTTTTTCAAGGACATGCAAAAATATTTGAATATTTTCACAAGCTGTTATTTTTTAATAAATTATTTCTTTTTCTCTACAAAAAAAGCTACCATAAAATTCGTGCTGTCTCATTGATTTAATTTCGCTAATCCGTCATGTTTGTCAAGTACGTAATCCGTATCAGCAATCACTGATGCACACAAAGATGAAACGGAAATGGAAACATGATGCTGCATGTATTATGGTTCACTGCATATACATACATAAGAGGGAAAAGCTGTTGAATATTGATGCTTCTCACTCGTTTCCTACATGAGGTTTAGTTTTATGAAGCAGTTAAGTGCAAAATATTACTCACATTAAAGTGTGTGTAGTAAACAATTAAAACACTACTAAACTACAGCATTTGAAATTAGCTTTTGTAGTAAAATATATTAGCTTAATGCTGCTACAAGTGCTTTGGTTTTATTTTTGAAGCATCTTTAAGAGTCACATAAGCTTTATAACTATAATACAACGTCTTATTTCTTTAACACTACCTTTTTCAATTTTGCTTATTTGATTGCAGGGAACTCAAAAGATTGTGTTACCTTATCAAGCCAATCAAAAGCTTACAGTTAAACAAATCCTAACACACTTCACCGGCATCGATGCTTCAACGATGAAGAGTCCTAAAGAAATTTTTGCAGCTGACATACAAAAGGATCTGTTGCTGTTGGAGGAGCAAGAGGGTTCAGTTAACTTTAAATTTGGTGTTGTGTACATGAAACCTGGCCAATGTTGTGATGATGAAATGTTAAGTAATCGTAGGTATCAAGAAAACATCTATAATCCATTAAACTAAGATATTTATGAGTACCGCTGGCTGGCAATACAATTTAAATGTGAACAATAACCAAAAGCATATTGAAAAATAATACCGAAATATGAAAATATAAATTTCTATAAAATAGCATAACGTCAGCTGAAATACAAAACCACTTTACCAAGTGTCGTACTATTTTACAGTAGAAACAAAATTCATTTAGCAGTGAAAAATAGATTGCCAGTTATGGCAATCAAAATTTGCAGACGTCGAAAATATATGGAACGATTTTTTTCATTCCTGGAATAAAATTAACCATTTATTAATATTTCAAATAGTAATGAAAATTGTTTGATATAAAGTCAGTTGGTTTTTAATTCGTATAATATAGAATGAAAGAAGTTTTCCTGCTTTTAGGCAATATACGAGGGTTGTTAAAAAAATTATAGTAAATTCGCAAGAGCTTTATTTAAATTGGTGCACTGGATTCGAAAGTATATTCACTGTTTTAGCCATTTATAACGCCGGTCTTTTTATGAGTCATTAAATATACAAGTGCCGTGCGTGTTAGACGATCAACTGATGCTGTCGGAAAAAATGTATAAAAGAATTTTTATAAAATTTTGTGTACAAAATGAAATTAAGTGCTCTGAGTCAGAAAACAAGTGGTACAACCTTAAAAAAAAATGGTTGAAAAAGTGTGAATAGCGATGAAATTGTTAAGAAAGTAAAGAAAGTTTTTATAAAAAGTCGTCAAATCACTATTAGAAAAGCTGCTAAGGGATATCAACATATCATTTGGCAAGCGCCATGCAATTTTTTTTTAAATTGTGGGCATATTTGGCGAGATCGTTCCGCAATTGCTGAATTTTGAACAATTCGTATGACAATCACTCAGTAATTGTTGAATAACGTCAACGGGAATGCTAATTTACTTAAGGGAGTCATACCTGTGGACGAATCATGGGTATATGGTTATGAGATAAAAACGCCGGCGACGAGGAAATCACTGAGATTTTGCACCACAAACTTAATATCAGGACTGATTCAATGATTGGAAAAAATAGAAACAATGGCAGAAATGTATCAAGTCTGACTGGGACTACTTTTAAATAAAAATGTATAAGAAAAATATTACTATTTTTTGAAAATTTAAAAATTTCAAACTAAATATCGTTCTATGTATATTTTCAAAAAATGCCTTAAGTTACAACTGAATTTAAAATCGACTTATTCATTGAATGTGATGTCCTGTATAAAAATACGAGAACTTGTTGCTGCAACATTTTGTACTACTACAATTACTCGTATAAATATTTATCGATAACGTGAAATTAAAACAAAATTTAAAACTCTTAGAGAATTTTTCATATTAGAGATTTTTTCGATTCTCGTGCAAAATTTGTTCAATGTAACCTATGGCATTTTGGAAAACATGTGACGATATAATCATTGTAGATATGAAAAACTTTAAAACACAAGTTTTAAAAGCGGAGTGGTTGTACTGTTTATGAAACTCGGAGATAATACAACATAAGAATCAAAAGCTCACTATGAACTAACAAAATTCAATATGAGCAAATATTTGTTAGGGATTATTTTCTAGGAACAATTATGCGTGTATGCTTTTGGTTTATGGGTGGTTTATCGGGTGGGCCATTTAATGGTTTAAATTTAAACCACCGGTTATTTCGAAACTTGCAATATTATTGATTTACGTTTGAGCAGCGTTGAGATTTATTGAAAATGTATTTCCAAAACAAAGACAATTGATCGGAAACCGCGCGAATATGTCGTACAAAATTAGGTCACAGAGAAGTTCGTGAGACTCTTTGCATTGATGATGCGCCAAGAAGTGAGCGTGCTTGTACAGTGCATACACCCGAACATATCGAAGGAATGACATCAACGCGTCATATTTCTCAAGAATTGAAAATTTCACACACCAGTTTTCGTCGCATTTTGCGAAAAGATCTCGGTATGACGTCTTACAAAGTTTAACTGGTTCAAGAGTTCAAGTCGCTTGACCATCCGCTTCTCTTGATGGGCCAACGAGAAACTACACGATGATAAATTTTGCCAAAAAATCGTCTTTTCGAATCAAGTTCATTTTCATCTTGGTGGTTGCGTTAATAGGCAAAATTGCCGTATTTGGGGCTCAGAAAACCCACGCGTGATCTTTCAGAAGCCAATGCACCAATTACGAGTGACTGTGGAGGCATCACTGGTCCATATTTCTTCGAAAATGAGGGCGGCGGAAACATTACGGTAAATGAAGACACCTATCACATCATGGTAACCGATATTTTTGTGCCTGCTCTTCATGGTATTGATGTAAACGATGTTTGGTTTCAACAGGAACAAACGATTTATTGCGTCAAACGTTTTATGGCCGTTTAATTAGGGGAAAAAGTGATGTTAACTGGCCGCCAAGAAACTGCGATTTGACGCCGTTGGGCTATTTTAACCCGATCGAATGAAATATTGTGAAGCCAGCCGCAGCAGGCATATGAATGAAATAATATTCAATCTCTAATCGGAGCAATTGCAAATACTTCACACCAAAAAAATAAATTCGGAAAAAGTTCAAACCGTTTTTGTTGTATTATTTAAGCACTTAAATGTCCCATCCTTAGTCGCATTTGCAGTTACGTGAGTTTTACAAAACTTTTTGGAGCACATGTACCTCGTGAACAGGCATCATAATTAATTAAAAATCCGATTTTGCATATTTTGTTAGTTACGTAGTTTTACATTTCAGCTGTCAATAATAATAACAGGAGAAAAACGTATGAAAAGATTCACCAGTAGGTAATTATTTTCTCGTTTGGATTACTCTTGCCATTCAAAAATGCATTAGTAAATTTCTTTGCAGTCACTGTACACAAATTTCGCTCGTGCTTATATACAACGAATTACAAAAAAAAATTAATAACGGCATAACGTGTGCGATATCCCAAATCATAGAATTGTTAGAAAATCGTTCGAATTTTCAAACATCGAAATAGTCCGCAGTGATGCGGTAGAAATAAACAAGAAAAAGTTTCGTATAATTTATATAAATAAACTTGGCATCTTGTTTGACGTTTTGGTACAGGCAACAATTTTGTTTGGAAAACTTGTTGGAGATATTGGAAAAACCATATCAATGCAATTTTAAAATAAAGCAACAAATACGTTGCCATGTGTACATATTGACAAACCAGCAACGTTATTTAATTTAAGTACATGAAGCCAATATTTAAGTAATAGAAAATTGGACTGGTCGAAGGGACTATATAAGTCGCAGCACCGACAAGTACCCGTAATGATATATATAAAAAAATAAATTTCATGAAATTATCTGCGAGACTATCTGTACATGATAAAAAAATTTATTCTTGTCTTGTATATTCGTTTTAAGTTCTCATGCAACTAAAAAAACGAGATATGAGAGTATGTCAACAATATATCACCTGATGCACCATTTGATTACTTCTTACACAAAAATAACTTTCTGATATATTTCGGGACAGAAAACTTTATAAAAATCTGAACCCAAATTACCGCATTCGATAGGGATCGAACTTAAGGTGTTCAATTAAGATTAACTCCTTAAAGTGCTGTGTAGTCTCCTTTACACGTTTTTTAAATGTGGTTACTTATGATTACAATATTGTGGGTACGGCTCTTAAAAGAGAGATAGAAGTGAAAGATTTGGGTGCTACTTTTGACATAAAAATGCGATTTAATTCGCATATTGATACCATAACTGCAATGGCATATAGTATGATCGGCTTCATAAGGAGAAATTCCAAATATTTTAGAGATCCCTACACTCCTAAATCCTTGTTTGTCTCATTGGTTCGTAGCATTTTAGAATATTGTTCAATCGTTTGGAACCCTTATTATTCAGGGCAGTCCAATCGTATTGAACGTATTCAAAAAATGTTTACCAAAACTGTTTTTAAGTTAATTTGGACTTTTGAGATACCACCATATGAAGCTAGAAGAAAATTTCTAAGTTTACAATCACTTGCAGATAGACGAATCTATTTTTCAACAATGTTTGTATATAATGTTTTATCTGGTCATATAAAATGGCCCGATATCAGTAACTTTTTTAATATCTACCATCCTCCTAGGGCTTTAAGAGATAACCGTAGGTTTGTGGAGATTGTTCATAGAACAAATTATGCAGAAAATGAGTCAATTTAGCTTTTCCCCTCCTTTAAACTATAATGTAAATTATTATACTTTTAACTTATTATTTAAATATTATAATTAAATTTATGTATTTATTAGCATAATTTATAGTAATCTATAAGAATTAAATTCTGTTGATGAAATTTAAATAAACTAAACTAAATTTCTACTTAAGTTATATAAAAATTTCGATCAGTATTGAATGGCGTAATTTGGGTCCTGCACTATCACCTTTTAGATTAGGAGACTTTCAACCAATTCACACTATGAGTTTTTCGATATTTTTTATATCAATACTATTCGTGTAGAGAAGCAATCGGTATTGATAAAAGCACATATTCTGTTCTCTATATTTTCATAAACTTCACCAACAGTTATAAAGTATATATCACGAATTCCACAAACATTTATAGTTTTGTATCGAGTGCATACGACAGATTTTTTTTTCAACAACGAGATTAGAACACAGATTATTAACTGCTTTACTAATTTTTTAAAAAAGAGTACAATAACTTAATAATAAAATCGGTTAATATTATTATAAAGTTATATATTTTTGAACAAAATCAATTTAGTTATTCAGATATTGAAACAGTAAAGCATTAAACACTTTTACTACTGCAGGCTACCAACTACACGACTACAGGAATAGAATACATGTGTTTATATGAGAAAAGTATCACGGACAACAACCTGCCGTGTAGTCGTGAAAATAATCATTCCCATATAAACACAGGTATTCTATTCCTGTGGTCGTATAGTTGGTAGCCTGCTGTCGTGAATGTGATTAATGCATAAGTGACATGGATTTCATGCCAGCGTACAGTGGGCGAGAATCGTTTTTCAGTAACCGAAATCCTGGAACTTTTGAACACATGAAAAATGTTGTTAAATTTTTTTTAAGTAGATAGAGAACATCTTACCCTTTTATTCAGTTCTAGTTTTATTAATATTAGTACAGTGGTTAAACGATCGTTTGACAGCAACGATCGTTTGACAGTTTCTTGTTAAGCCGCTAGTTAGTAGTTCAGAAATATTCAAAACCAAATAAGCAGGTACTGAAAAGAACTCTTACTTTCTTAACTTTAAAAAAAAGTTACAGGAATAATAAGTTTTACCAGCATTTGGGAATTTTTAACCATTGCCGCGATACATATTTCATTTTGGTTACCGTAACCAATTACAGTGAGAAATATTGTCACTCCGTGTGTAATTTCCTCAATGTCAATATGTGACCATAAAAAGTATTTATATATAATAAATAAGGAAAACGAATAAGCGATGTTGGTCTGCCTGGACTTGAAATTGGGGTTCCCAAGCCCCAGAAGAAGCTTAAACCTCTTTTGGTCCAAAAAATTAACTAGAAGAAGCTAATAATTTTTTTGTTTTTGTTCTTTTCTCTTTTTGTAAATGAAACCTACATATTTCATACTTTTGGGAAGAATTAAGCTTGTAGAAAAATTAAATAAAAATTTGAATCCAGGGTTCAAGATTGAATTTTTTTATAAAAGTAACCAAATAAATGACTAATTTTGACTTTTTTTGTGAATGAAATTTATTTTATCATTTAAGGAGACTAAAATGGGTATTAAAAATTGCAAAAAAATCAAATTCAAATATTAAAGTATTGCTAAGAATCAAGAACTCGATTCCGTTTCGTGGCTTCGTTTTCCATCTTGGAGTCTGATCTGTTTCACTACAACGAGTAAATTTCTTTGTTACTATTATCGGTTAATTAAGTAATGCCATAATTTATAATTGTATTTGTAACATTTAGGGCCATTATTACAACTTAAAGTTAGTTAAAAGTAGGATTTTATCGAACGTATAAAAACTTTATCGTTTGCAAAATTTTACTTTAACCTAAAGTGAGCGATAAATTACAGGTAACTTTATCCTACCTGGTGAGTTAAATCTAATTTGCAATAATGGAAAGCTTTTCATACGTCTGATTAAATCTTACTTTTTACTAAATTTAAGTTGTAATAATGGCCCTTAATATATAAATAAAACCTATAAATATTAGAAAACATTATTTAAATAATTTTCCAAAAGGCTTCTGGAAAAAGACTGATAAACTTACATTTTTGGTGCAAATAAAATTTTGCTGAAAGCTAAATAAATTTTCATCATTTCGCACTGATATAAAAATTTTGTTCTGTGAAGGCGAATCATAAGTAATATTTTTCTCATATAAATGCAACAATTTGTAAATATATATAAACATAAATTTTATGTGGATAAAGAGCAATTTTTACAATGAATAAAATATGGTTGTAGCAAAGGAAAAACGTGTTTGTGGAAATTATTAATTAATGTTTTGCTAATCAATAATCGACATTTTTTGTGAAAAGGCCAGTAAATGGAAGTGTGCTCAGAAGCTGTATTCAGTGTTCATAATGGGAAGTGAAACTGTTGTTGCGTCTGTGTGTAAAGGTGCAGTCACACTTGTAAAATATTTGCACAAAAAAGCGTACATACGAATGAAAATTTTTTGGATTCAGATACGTGTTTAGTAATTGAAATAGTTTCATATATAAATCCATAGATGTGGTTATAAAATCCAATAGAATTGGAAACCATTTAACACAATGAACACTTGCATGAGGTAAATAGTTTTTCTAAGTATTTATTGGGTTCGCATATTTGATAAAATATTTGTCAGGTGTGACCGTACCTTAATGAACAAGGAAATCAGTTTGCCTTAACACGTTGCCTCATGGCAACTTAACTTCAAAGAAACAAACAAAAATATGCGACTGGTTATTGTTTTAATTTGTCCCTCTCTCTTCTTTCAAACGCTTTCATTATCATCTTTCTTTTATTATTATTACTTGTATTATTTTGTTTCTATTATTTTTGAAGTCTCATCACTCTATTGTCTATTGTCCCTTAATGACTTTCTTTTGTTGTCAAACTATTTTATGAATGCAGCATAATGTCAAGCATTTTCATCAAAATATTTCTTTTCATGGTTTGCAGAAGGAACGAGCCAAGACTTTGAAGATTTCTTGGATGTTTTGGGCGAACGTGTGCGCCTTAAAGGTTGGGATCGTTTTCGTGGTGGCCTAGATGTAAAAGGTAAGAAACAACTTTTACAAGAATTGAAAACGAAATGAAAAGGAAGATTGCATTCACTTACGGCAAAGTAACACACACCAGTAGAGCCCAAACTCGAGTTTATTATATATTTTGCTATTCTATATGTACATACACACACACACATGTATGTAAGACATACTAATACAGTTTAAAAGTGTATATGAACTTTACGTATCTCATTTATTTTATTTGTCAATTTTCCTTTAATAAGGCAAGAACAGACGTTTAAAATTTTTGTGGCTGAAAACTTTTCATCTTATAATTTAATATATTAAATACGGTGTTTTTATAGGTTGAATTACAAATAATAATGTTGTTGTTATTTTTCGAGTGAGATGGGTTTTAAATGATATATATATATACATATATATATATATATATATATATATATATATATATATATATATACATATATATATATATATATATATATATATATATATATATATATATATATATATATATTGAGTTGTTCCATAATGAGTGCTATTAATATATGTGTATTTGTGTGTATTTATACACGTCTTTAAGAACTTGTGTTGTTTATTACTATATTTGTTTGATTTCCTTTTGGTTTGTTTTGCTGTTTTGCAGGCGATATGACCGGAAAATATTCTGTATATACTTTATATGAGGGCCATGAAATTATGTTTCATGTTTCAACACTTTTGCCCTTTTCTAAGGATAATCGGCAACAGGTAAGTGACACAATGACTGGTACTACTTGGTGTTAAACTTGTTTATTGAATAAACAATAGGGAGTCGTATAATTTTATACAAAGAAGGGATTGTCTTTAAATGATCGTGGAAATCACGATACAATGCAACCGACAGCCAGACTCTTGAAATTTGGTATAGACCAACTTTTAAGGACAGGTCGAGTTCGTAAATGTGCTGTATTGGGCCAGAGGGAAAAAAGTTCCCTTAAGAATTACTAAACCAACCTCTAAAAACATCATTTTTAAAGTTTTTGTTTGTAATTTTGTAAAGCAAATGATAAATTTTTATCTCCAAGAAAGTCCAAAGCGTTGAACATGCAGTCAGAAAATCATAAAAATTCGCTTTAGGACACAATATTTGCAAGTGTAGATTAAAATGAAGCAAAAAATATGTTTGAGGTTAAAAACAGTGCTATCGTAAAGCATTCTTTATGATATGTGGATTACGTTGTTTTTAATTGTTGTTTTCTGAAAGATATTATCCATCAAATATGTATAAAAAACTAAAATTTGTAAATAACAATGTAAATACATTTTACATTAAATAGTTGTAGTTTCTGCGTTTACTTATTTCAATTACTGACAACTAAATTGGTTATCTTTATGGCGCTCATAGGACTTTTGGACCAAATCATTTCCATAAAAAACTTGGTTCTCAGAGTTTATGCACAAAAGATGTATAGGATGGCCCAAAATGACCAAGGGGTTTGAATTCCTTATAAATTTTTTATTATAATTTTTTATTTTCAATAGTTTATCTTTATTTCTCAAATCAGCGTTCAATTGTTTTAACTCGTCTTTGTTTTATTGTGTGGGTTGGAACCTCAAAGTCAACAATAAACGGTTTAGTTGAAAATTTTCGACAACAAGGGACTGTAGGAAACCTTCTTGATGCCAGCAGGCGATGAACGGATAAAAATATTGAATGGATACAGGAGAGTATTCGGTGAGAAGGGGAAACATCAATAAGGAGTCTTTCGACCTAACTTGCCCCTTTACGAGGGTCGCTGCAAAGAATTTTGCATACAATAAGATTGTTTCCACACAAAATTCAGCTTGTGAATATGCAATTTATTTTCGTCAAAAAGCAGAAGAAAATTTTTTATTCATAATATAATTATGAGATATTTTTTTCAATTAAATGGGTTCGTTAATAGGCAAAACTGCAGGATATGGGCTACGGAAAATCCAAAAGAAGCTCAACAGCCGGAATTACACCCACTTAAGAGTACCATTTATCCTTCGTCCGAAGGATAATTGGCCCATATATTTTCGAAAATGAACACGCTGTCGCCGTTTCCACGACTGGTATTACATATCGGACTATCCACAATTTTAAGGCCAGCCGTGGAAAACTATCCGCAAGTATAGGTTCACAGCGCACACTGCGATGAACACAATGCCTCGTTTACGCTACAGCTTTGCTAAACAAATTATTGGCCTCCGCATACACCGGATTTAACAGCTCCAGATTGTTTCTTTTGGAGTTATTTGCAACAAAAAGCCAATATTAATACGCCTAGAACTAAACACCTGTTAAAACCTAATATACGCAACGAAATCAACAACATAACACCTGAAATTTTGCGAAAAGTTACGGGAAAGGTTTTGGAAAGAGCGCGAATATGGGAAGCAATGTCCAACACTCGCGAGATATCATTTTTCATAATAAAAATCCAACATCTTTTTAGAACACAGGAAACAAAATGGCTATCAGATAGGGTGTTACTCCAAGATATCGGCTAGAGCTGTTTACGTTTTTAGGTATAAAAAATATTAACTGCCTGTGCATGATGTCACGAAATAACGTTCAGTTATTCAGTCAAGCTATTAAAATTTGTTTCTACTTTGAGTGAAATTGTGAAATAGAATGACATCCGGTGACAATAATTTGTTTAAGTAGAATGGTAAATGGAATAATATGCAACTTTATGTTTGCCGTAGCTCATAGCTGAAAAATTCTGGACTCTAAGCAACAAAAACAGTCCTAGCCGCACCCTTTAAATATATTCTGTTTTAGTTTCTTCTTTAGCAGGATTGATTATACGTTATTTTATTTAAGAAAATTATTAACTTGATGATACGCTCCAGCTCCAGAACTGGAAAATTTAAAGTTTAGTCAACTAATAGAACAGTTTTTGTATTAAACTCAAAATAAAACGCGATTCAAGTAGAATCAAGGTGATTCCTTTCTGATATACCTTGACACTCGTAGACGTCAACCTACGCTGTAACCTATCGAGGAATCAGTGTTTGATACTAGATCCAACCCGCTTCATAGAGATATTCAATCAGGTCACTGATAACTCTGAGAGGTCCCCTAGTACTTGGGAAAACTGTTTCATTTTTGCTTTCTTCTCTTGAAATTAACAGTGTAAAAAATTATTTCTGTGAATAGATGGACATTTTATCTAGGATTCTGTATAAAAACGTATAAGGTCCGCCAAATAACTTTTTTTGAAAATGCTATAAAAAAACTACTGAATATTTTCTCAAATTTCTTTTTTATTTGAAAGTACAATCCTTCCGGTTAATGATGGAAAATAATTTCATTCAAATGGCTGCATGGCCCGGTTAATGCTTGTTTACATACCCGCCAAGATCAAAATGAGCTTCATCTGAAAAGACGATTTTTTTGGCAAAATCGGCATCTTCTGTAAGTCGATCGCAGGCTCACTTAGCGAAACGAAAACGCATTGGATGGTCAACCATATTCGTTCAGCGAAAGGATAAAACTAATTAAATGTCAAACCAGACATGAGCTAAGTGTTACCATTCACGAAATAAGCACTAGTTGAAAAAAAACGTTAGATTGCGGACCCATTAGTTATATAAAAATATATTTAGAAACACATATGTATACGAGTATAACCTTCTATATTTTGGAATGAAAAGTTACCTTTACTAGTATGAAGACGGCACGCCAAGTTATTGCAAGTAACTTTTCACCTTTTTACAGCAATGTTTATTTTTTTACCACTTTATTAAAAAACTAACACTTTATTTTTAGCTTTTACATGACATAGATATTTTTCTTATACATATTTTATGTATAATTTTAAATGCCCATTTTTATTTCTTTCATTTTGCTTTTTACTTGTTTTATTTTATCACTAGAACACTTTTCTAAATTCACTTTCGAACACAAGCTATGTTTTCTCTCAACGAAACAACTGTAATTAACGAATTTAAGCCCGACAATTCACGAACAATACGGATTGAAATATCGCGTTAAATTTTAGAAATTATTTATTACGAAATTTATTTAATTTATTATTGTGTAATATTTTTTAATTTCTTATAAAATTTTTAGTATATAAATATTTACTTATGAACTCTTATTTATTTTATCATTGTGTTATATATATATATATATACATACATATATATTATTTTAATTTGTTATATAATTTTTAGTATGATATTTTTATTAAAAGTTATTTAATTTATCGTATAAGTAAGATGTAGATTATGCAGTGATGCAAATTTAAAAAATTATTATGTAGTAATAATTTTAACGAACATTTTATATTGCTATATTAAATTTGAATTAAGATTCTATAGGCTAATTGTTCGAAATTTTAATTTAAATCTCAGAAAGACATGAAAAATATTCCAAGGCACAAAGGCAAGTCAACATCAGTTTTATTCAACTTACACAGCAGAGCAGAACAGCTGTTTTCGAAAGACGCAACCCTTTCATCATCAGTGCTCATGTGTATTGTGTTTGTCACCACTTATTAGGTGGCTTAGTTGAATGTGATAACAGTTCCTATTTACACAAATTTTATTGTGAAAAAGAATACGGGAACTGTATCAACCTGATGTTAACATGTTATTGTTATAATACCCGTTTTACCGTTTGATTATTTTTCTTCATGTCCCATTTTTCTGAATTTTTTGTTCCATCATACCTAAGTCAAACTTTTTTGGTTTGAATTTTATACTTAAGTACATGTGAACGATTTTCCAATTTTTATTATTGGGTAGCTCAAGCCATAGCTTAAATTTGTATGTAGTAATAATTTTAACGAACATTTTATATTGCTATATTAAATTTGAATTAAGATTCTATAGGCTAATTGTTCGAAATTTTAATTTAAATCTCAGAAAGACATGAAAAATATTCCAAGGCACAAAGGCAAGTCAACATCAGTTTTATTCAACTTACACAGCAGAGCAGAACAGCTGTTTTCGAAAGACGCAACCCTTTCATCATCAGTGCTCATGTGTATTGTGTTTGTCACCACTTATTAGGTGGCTTAGTTGAATGTGATAACAGTTCCTATTTACACAAATTTTATTGTGAAAAAGAATACGGGAACTGTATCAACCTGATGTTAACATGTTATTGTTATAATACCCGTGTTACCGTTTGATTATTTTTCTTCATGTCCCATTTTTCTGAATTTTTTGTTCCATCATACCTAAGTCAAACTTTTTTGGTTTGAATTTTATACTTAAGTACATGTGAACGATTTTCCAATTTTTATTATTGGGTAGCTCAAGCCATAGCTTAAATTTGTATGTAGTAATAATTTTAACGAACATTTTATATTGCTATATTAAATTTGAATTAAGATTCTATAGGCTAATTGTTCGAAATTTTAATTTAAATCTCAGAAAGACATGAAAAATATTCCAAGGCACAAAGGCAAGTCAACATCAGTTTTATTCAACTTACACAGCAGAGCAGAACAGCTGTTTTCGAAAGACGCAACCCTTTCATCATCAGTGCTCATGTGTATTGTGTTTGTCACCACTTATTAGGTGGCTTAGTTGAATGTGATAACAGTTCCTATTTACACAAATTTTATTGTGAAAAAGAATACGGGAACTGTATCAACCTGATGTTAACATGTTATTGTTATAATACCCGTGTTACCGTTTGATTATTTTTCTTCATGTCCCATTTTTCTGAATTTTTTGTTCCATCATACCTAAGTCAAACTTTTTTGGTTTGAATTTTATACTTAAGTACATGTGAACGATTTTCCAATTTTTATTATTGGGTAGCTCAAGCCATAGCTTAAATTTGTATGTAGTAATAATTTTAACGAACATTTTATATTGCTATATTAAATTTGAATTAAGATTCTATAGGCTAATTGTTCGAAATTTTAATTTAAATCTCAGAAAGACATGAAAAATATTCCAAGGCACAAAGGCAAGTCAACATCAGTTTTATTCAACTTACACAGCAGAGCAGAACAGCTGTTTTCGAAAGACGCAACCCTTTCATCATCAGTGCTCATGTGTAAAAGTTTGACTTAGGTATGATGGAACAAAAAATTCAGAAAAATGGGACATGAAGAAAAATAATCAAACGGTAACACGGGTATTATAACAATAACATGTTAACATCAGGTTGATACAGTTCCCGTATTCTTTTTCACAATAAAATTTGTGTAAATAGGAACTGTTATCACATTCAACTAAGCCACCTAATAAGTGGTGACAAACACAATACACATGAGCACTGATGATGAAAGGGTTGCGTCTTTCGAAAACAGCTGTTCTGCTCTGCTGTGTAAGTTGAATAAAACTGATGTTGACTTGCCTTTGTGCCTTGGAATATTTTTCATGTCTTTCTGAGATTTAAATTAAAATTTCGAACAATTAGCCTATAGAATCTTAATTCAAATTTAATATAGCAATATAAAATGTTCGTTAAAATTATTACTACATACAAATTTAAGCTATGGCTTGAGCTACCCAATAATAAAAATTGGAAAATCGTTCACATGTACTTAAGTATAAAATTCAAACCAAAAAAGTTTGACTTAGGTATGATGGAACAAAAAATTCAGAAAAATGGGACATGAAGAAAAATAATCAAACGGTAACACGGGTATTATAACAATAACATGTTAACATCAGGTTGATACAGTTCCCGTATTCTTTTTCACAATAAAATTTGTGTAAATAGGAACTGTTATCACATTCAACTAAGCCACCTAATAAGTGGTGACAAACACAATACACATGAGCACTGATGATGAAAGGGTTGCGTCTTTCGAAAACAGCTGTTCTGCTCTGCTGTGTAAGTTGAATAAAACTGATGTTGACTTGCCTTTGTGCCTTGGAATATTTTTCATGTCTTTCTGAGATTTAAATTAAAATTTCGAACAATTAGCCTATAGAATCTTAATTCAAATTTAATATAGCAATATAAAATGTTCGTTAAAATTATTACTACATACAAATTTAAGCTATGGCTTGAGCTACCCAATAATAAAAATTGGAAAATCGTTCACATGTACTTAAGTATAAAATTCAAACCAAAAAAGTTTGACTTAGGTATGATGGAACAAAAAATTCAGAAAAATGGGACATGAAGAAAAATAATCAAACGGTAACACGGGTATTATAACAATAACATGTTAACATCAGGTTGATACAGTTCCCGTATTCTTTTTCACAATAAAATTTGTGTAAATAGGAACTGTTATCACATTCAACTAAGCCACCTAATAAGTGGTGACAAACACAATACACATGAGCACTGATGATGAAAGGGTTGCGTCTTTCGAAAACAGCTGTTCTGCTCTGCTGTGTAAGTTGAATAAAACTGATGTTGACTTGCCTTTGTGCCTTGGAATATTTTTCATGTCTTTCTGAGATTTAAATTAAAATTTCGAACAATTAGCCTATAGAATCTTAATTCAAATTTAATATAGCAATATAAAATGTTCGTTAAAATTATTACTACATACAAATTTAAGCTATGGCTTGAGCTACCCAATAATAAAAATTGGAAAATCGTTCACATGTACTTAAGTATAAAATTCAAACCAAAAAAGTTTGACTTAGGTATGATGGAACAAAAAATTCAGAAAAATGGGACATGAAGAAAAATAATCAAACGGTAACACGGGTATTATAACAATAACATGTTAACATCAGGTTGATACAGTTCCCGTATTCTTTTTCACAATAAAATTTGTGTAAATAGGAACTGTTATCACATTCAACTAAGCCACCTAATAAGTGGTGACAAACACAATACACATGAGCACTGATGATGAAAGGGTTGCGTCTTTCGAAAACAGCTGTTCTGCTCTGCTGTGTAAGTTGAATAAAACTGATGTTGACTTGCCTTTGTGCCTTGGAATATTTTTCATGTCTTTCTGAGATTTAAATTAAAATTTCGAACAATTAGCCTATAGAATCTTAATTCAAATTAAAAAATTATTTTTTATTTTAACAAACTGCGTCATTTAGTTTGCGTTTGGCAGCCGCCCTTTTTGAGAAGAAAACTGAAAAAAATTAAATTCCGCGTTAATAAATATTAAAAAAGCATTAATTTTTACGAAAAAAATATATGACTTAAAGTAAGGCTAAGCTTGACAAATATTACCATTTCCATGGTAACGAAATGGTTTACTGAATTTCGATGTGGCCGTACAAGCACAACAGATGCCGCATATTCTGAACGCTTAGCTGGGGTCTCTACATGCGAAACAATTGAAAAAATCCACGATATGATTTTAGGCGATCGTAGATTGAAAGTTAAAGATATTGTGAGAGCCATTAGCATCTTGCATGCCTCAGTGGTTACTTGGGTATGCGAAATCCTTCCGTAAGATAGGTGTCGCGTTTCCACACCACCCAGGATGCATACATATGCAGTTTCCATGGCAAAAATCAATGAGTTGGGCTACGAATTGCTCCCTCATCGACCCAACTCTCCACATTTAGCCTCGAGCTACTATTTCTTGTTACCAAACTTGAGGAAATGGTCCGAAGAGACCTGACTCCAACAACGAAATTTTGTTGACCTCGATAGATCATATTTTTCGGAAGGGATAACAATTTTGGAGAAACTGAGTGTATAGAACTCAAAGGACTCAAAAAAAAAGAACTCAAAGATGAAAAATAAAATAATTTTTTATTCAAAAGATACGAACTTGTTGACCCACCCTCGTAAAAACCACAAAGAGTTTCAAAAACCTAGAACAGACCTACAATACACTTTTATGCCTTAAAATTCTTATTAAGTTACTAAAATTGTACAGACTTTAGAAAATTCCCAATAAAAATTACTGTTTTATGATTACATTACATAAATACATATACTCGTATGTATGTATGTGTTATGAAATTATATTCATGTGTATACTTGTATATTATATACAACAATAAAAAGCACATCCTAACTAAAAACAATTAATGGAAAAATAAATTCCCATCTCTTTCACTAAATTTAGAAAATATATCAAGAAACAAATTACTCATACAATCAATATAAATATGTACCCTGAAGGAAACGTAGGGTTAAGTGTATCCATGTCAATATATTTGTCAACAATTATGATGTCTTTTTTGTGACACTGTCAACAAAATGTTTTTTTTTTCGCTTTGTTTTTCATAGGTAGAGAAAATTGTTGACGGTTAAAACAAATCATCAAGCTGATGGGCTCAAAACCGGCGGCAACTGTTGTTATTGTCCTCGGTGATTGGCATTTTCGCAATATGGTCCCACTATCTATCAGTATTGACGCAATCTACTGGTAGATTTCGTAGGACAACCCGTTGTTAAATGTCAAAAGTAGATAGCATTAGTTGGCGTATAATTTGTCAGTAGTACTGGTGACATCGTCAATAGATAATCAGTATAATTTTACTATTGACATTTCTTGCAGTGTATATACGTATGTATGTATGCATGTATGTATGAATGTATGTAAGTATTCATATTTGTGTTTTTGTATACATAGTACATAATATGTATAATTTTATTTCTCTAACAACCTTTAAATGATTAATTTCCCATTGGGGAAAAATAACAATATATAACAAGTTAAAAAGAAACTAGTAAAAACGTTATATTCGACCGGGTCGAATCTTAAATACCCTCCAAATATTTAGTAAGTGAATTTAAAATGTTTAGCTTGGTGGGGCAGAGTTCCTTTATATAATATCGTACGTCAACGCCCACTAAAGGGGGCGGGGTTCAAAATTATACAATATCATGTTTTCCACAGACGAACGTATGGGCATTGCTAGACCGTCTTAGACTTCATCACTGATCAAGAATATATTTACTTTATGGGGTCCAATTCTCTTTGGAGGGTATAAAAACTGTATTTTGGCGGGGTCCCTCTGGCAAAGCCTGTGGGGGAAACATTTCACCTTTGTCATAAAACTCTAAAAATAAATGCTTTGGATAATTATATACAAAAATAAAATTTCTTTTTTTTTGGTAGGGTCATTTAAGGGGCGAAGGGGAAGGAGGGGGTAGGGCAGAGTAGTACCAGGTTTCGTCTCAGCTTCGTCATTAAAGCTTGAAAATGTTATTTTTAAGGAATGTAGGCTTAAGTAAAACAATTTGTTAAATTTTTATGCTATTTTTGCCTATAATAACGCCCACTAAAGTGGGCGGGGTCAAAAAATATTTTTATTTTATTTTATGGCTCCAAGTTTAAGGCGTTGGACCGTATTTGACATAAAAATATATCATTTGCTTAACAAAATAACCAAAAAACTTTAAAAATGATGCTGTTTTTTCTGGGTTGGTTTAGTTCTTCTTAGGGGAACTTTTTTCCCTCTTGCCCGATTTAGCCCATCTTCGAACTTAGCCTGCTTTAGGCTTCAAAATATATTTATGCCAAATTTCAAGAGTCTAGCTCTTTTCGTTTGGACTGAATCGTGATTTCCACAGACGGACGGACGGACGGACATGCTCAGTTCGTCTTAGATTTCATCACTGATCAAGAATATATATACTTTATGGGGTCTGAGATGGATATTTCGATGCGTTACAAACGGAATGATAAAGTGAATATACCCTCCAAATTCTTTTTTGGAGGGTATAAAAAATTTTTGGCTAATGCAAATCTTCATGACGTTTAAAGAGGTTTTGTTAAAGAAAAACTTAAAATTTTTAACAATTTTAGTTACTACATGTACTACAAAATACGGAATGGACCGAAAAAAAATTTTAATTATCCATCCCTGGAAAAAAATGGGTTTTTTTAGTTTTTAATAGACCATTGAGGCTTCCCAAAGCAAGAAATAGGTTTAATTTACAAACACTAAAAAAATTATTGATTTTTGGTATAAATTTTGCGTCGAGAAATAGGTGTAAGCTTCATAGCTCTGGAACCGTACTTCGAATCTTTCTGAACTCTATTCAAGTTCATTTCCAATCCAACGGTTCAAGAACGAAGTCTCTAGCTCTTCTGGGGGCTTGGGAAAACCCCCCACGTACAGACGGACATCGCTCAATTATTCAAGTGTTGATGCAAACAAGAGTTGACTTCAGGTATGGAAAAGGGCTATTTTTATTTTGTTCCAATTAAGTAAATAAAATGTACTTTTCATACCATGACGGTACCATCTTTTTATATTTTTTATATTTCTATAAATCGAAATTCAAAAACTTCTCTACACAAGTATACAACAATAAAATGTTATATACATAAAAACCTAGGAATCAGTTGATTACATTTTATTCAAAAAGTCATACAATTTAAGATAATAAATTTTCTGGTAGTTTAAAATTTAGGCAACGAGACATTGATTGAAAACTTTTTCGGTATTCGGAAATCACTTATTATACCCTTTTTCAACGTGATTGTTTTTGAATCAAATATAAGGCAGCCTAACGATGAAAAATGTTTCTGTTGCGAAAAATTATAGCAAATAATTGTAAGTCCGTTTTTTTATCTTGGACCAGCACTCAGGGGATGACCCCTATATATGCAATGCATTACGCCGGAACTAAAAACGAGGGGATAGTATTGAGGGGACAGATTAGGATAGATGAGAAGATAGAGTTTTTTTTTGCCGTTACTTAAATGAGTCATAATTTAGCAGAAATATGAGACATAAGACATTACTTTGAAAGATTCGGGTCTAAAGAACCGTTTTCTCTCGAAAGAACAATCATTTTCAAAAAGAAACGACAAAATAAATATATAGAACAAGCAAAACGATCCGAAAATTTCATGAAGTGCTGACTGGAAGACTGTATGTAATAAAAAGTTGACAAAATCTTTGATTATGTAACCGTATAATTCACAAAAATATTTTATGTTTATTAACTGATTCACTGAGAAATTAACAAAAATGTTCAAGCATAAAACGTTTTTATGAACTAGGCGTAAGCTTTTGATTGAGATATTTCAATTGTACCAAATTAGTCGTGGTACCACGGTACCAACAAAGTCTAATTGTACCCACCCCCGGGATCCGCGCTTGCCTTGGCAAACATTCTCTCAAATATTATGTCAGAGTTAATCGCAGTTGTAGAGTCTACAATGTAGACCCAATGTTATGAAAAGCACACATATTCTACAGATAATTGCCGACTTAAAGAAATGAGAAGATTTGCAATTTAAAAATTTTTTTTATTGCATTTACCTGATTATATCAATAAAATTTAATAACAAAACACTTTCAATTTATTAAATGCACATTAAAAAATATGTATCCTTACCTTTTAGTGTAATTTACATATTATATCTATTAATGTCGCTATATTAAACCTTGACGCACGCATTTATGAGATAACCTGTTTGACTTTTCTTGGTAGACTGAATAAAAAAAGTAAACACTCAAAGAGATGAAGAACACAACAACCGAACTGCTAGAATAAATAGAAAAGAGGAACCAAATGCAAATTTTCAAAACGTACTTTTTGAACACTAAGATCAAAACGGATATTAGAGGTTTCATGTAATAAATTCAATGGATACAAAATATGTATGTGCACATATAAACTTATGTACATACTCGTAGATGAGTAAGTGCCACAGTTTATTAATTTTTTAATAAATTGTATGTGCATAATAATTAAGTAAAGTGCGTGTCTAAGAACAAATGAAAATATGTATGTATGGAAGGCGATGTTTTCACTTAACTACTCTTAAAGAAGGTGCACAAAATCGTCCACATGTAGGAAAGCAAAGCAAATCGAAGTCTTATGATTCGAAATTTGATTATGCTCAAAAAGGGTTACTATGTTATGACTTTTTGTATACAGCACAACATCAACCAATTCTAAAATAATAAGACATTATAACGATATGACTAAATAGCAGACAGAGTGAATATGTATAAAATATGTATGTCCAAAAATCAAACTGTACTTCTTAATTTTGCCCTCAGTGTTACATAAAGTACTATTTAAAAATGTACGGTACAAAAATTAGCATCACTGCTGTCTACAAGTAAGTCCTCTTTCACACACATCAGGTTTAAGGTGGCTTTACATGGTAATACATGTATTACGATTTGTCAAAAAATTTTGTATCATTCTACAAAATCGTATCATGTAAAAGCAAATTGTATTGAGTAGGAGAGAATACGGATACAAAATTTGCAAGCGTTCGGTAAATGTTTATTTTCTAAACCATTTTAGAAACTTATGTATGCTCATCACACCAGAGGAGTATTTTAAAGTAAACATTGGGAGCAATAATAGTATATATTGAATGTGCTAACATTTCTATACAATAATTACAAAAACAACTAAAATAAACTCATGAAATATTCATGTTGTTTTTGTAAATATTGTAGAACTGTAACCATCAGCTTAATTCATACCGCAAAACCGCACAAACAATATACCATCCGTGTAAACATTAAAAATACTTACAACAGACTTTTGTTCTCTTTTCTTAAACACCGGGAGATTTTCATAATATTTTGATTCTACAAAGTCTTAATACTTTGTATTACCATGTAAAGCCACCTTTACTTGATAAATTTTTCTTCAACTTTCTTTTGAACCTGCATTTACGTTCACACACGAAACGTAATGTCAAGTTTTTCTTCATTGCTGAACACTCATTTAATATATTACGGATGATAAAACAAAAGAAAATATAAAAACTGACTAGTACCGTCAAGTCTGTACCCCTTTTCACGCTCTTCACCGCTCTCTCCTAAAAGATCAAGACTTGACGAGTCAAACCTGATGTGTGTGAAAGGGGTAAAATTATTGAGTGCATGCATTTTTGAAAGATAGCTAAAAACAAAAAGGCCAATAACTCCACGGTTTTTAGGACAGAGTACTTAGAATGAAGTTCGTGAGACGCGGTTGTCCAATAATATTTAATTCCCCGTAATTAAAAGTTATTACTGGAAGAATATGATTATCCTATAAAGTTTACTTTCTTATTTACATCTGCAGATCCAGAAAATTGCCGTACAAGTTAAATATAAGACGGTATATGATATATGTATGTATATGTGTTATACGATTCAAAATACTTATAATATGATTTCAAGGCAATGAGTAATGTTCTTTATATTATTGATATGTTAAATGATTTTACTATTTACTTATCTTGTCTATTCTTAATGCCTATTCCAATTTTTTTCTTCAAAAACTCCTAAGGCAATACGCAAGGTACACAAGCAATTAAATATACCTACAACGTCAAAACAAACTAATCTTTAATAATTTTGCACTTTGAAGTACTGAATCAGTCAACAATTAGACTACGTAGCTTAAGAATGAATACGAAATCGTTGTGTTAGTTTTTATCAACCTGTTTCAATACGAAGTAATTCTAATGGTCACTGAACGTTACAGACAGCGGCTGACACCGTCATGTACTAAAGAGCGCATTACAGAATACTCCTACGCCTTTACGGTAGCATAAATTCATATAAAAATGTATAGCTCATACAGCTAAGGTTGACTTTTTGCTATCCTATGACTTGATTATACATATGTATAAAAAAATCTGGATTCCAGCGTCACCCGCCGCAGTGACAGGAAGTAACGCACGAAATCTGTTGAATGTGGAAACAATAACTTTGCAAAATATTAATTACATACCTATGTATTAGATAACATTATCTTACATTCATCATGGTTAGAGCTATACAAATAAGAATATAGGCGATCCAAAAGGCGAGGAAATTTTAGTACGTCACACAACTACCGGCTTAAATCGTTATGAAAGAATTAAATTTTTACTCCGAAATCGCTATCTTCTAATCTTTCTTCATCTGTCCACTCAACACAATCTCTAAATTTACTTCATACAAACATATTCATATATAATTTTTCCACGCTTAGTATTATGTAAGACGTGTGAGTACCTATTACGTGTTAACTAACAGTCCAACCTAAATTACACTATGTCCACACGGTGAAACATTTGCTGCAGAAACATTGTGTTTGTTGATGAGAGGGGAAAGATGAGTGGAAAAGGGTACGGTGTTTCATGTACATGAAGCATTTGTTGAGCACGCCATTCTCCGCTTCTGCATATAATATAATATATGTATGCTGCAAAACAAATGTTTCAACCGTGTGGACACAATGCAGCTTCAAAAGGGAATTTAATAAATGTTTCTGCAGCAAATGTTTCATCGTGTGGACATAGTCTTACGACGCAAAGAGCAACGTAATTTAGCGCTCAGCTTTTACGCTGATATGGGTAACCTAAATTAAAGCGTTAACGTTGCGCCATAATCAGTAATGTTTACTCACTTTGATTAATAAAAACTCTAGTTAGAAATAAGAAATAGAGATGTACACCCTAAATTGACCTAAAAGTAGCTAAAGTTATATCACTTAACACTTCAACAAGATAAACAAGAGTGCTTTTGCAACAATATTCACTTCCTTACGCGCTGTCAAAATTGGATTTTCCAATTGCAAAGCGTTGACGCCGCGTTATTTCGGTTAGTCTCATACATTTTGTATGGGCATGAGAAATGTTGACAGCCAGACAAGGCATTGCGTCGTAATTTAGGTTGATTTGCTACGCACTTTTCCAAGTGCATTTGTATGTAAGTATGTACATACATATGTACATACGATATAAAAAACTAAAGAATATCAATAACCAAACAAATTAGCTAAAAGCACCGTTAAAGCAGATAATGAATAATTAAAAGTAAAGTATGTGCAAGAACCAAAAGCTTTCAATATGCTTTGCTGGTAGAGCTGCCAGACTCCATTTTTAGTTAGTTCGTAAAAAGATCTACCAAATTATATTAACCAATTTGATTTGACATATATATGAAACAAATACTTTCTACACATATGTATTTAAAATATGTGTTACGTGCTTATTAGTTTCCTTCTAAAAGGGAAAATATTTTTAAGCATGTAATAGCCATTTTACAGTAAAAAAATCCGTCATGTTATTACGAAAATATTGCAATACGCATGCATACACGCCCATGCGCAAATTCATAAGTATTAATGCACCGCTCACCAACAATGTGCACATACTCATGTGTGCGTAACAAGCAGTTTAAATTCAAATTACTCTTTACATAACTGTAATATTGCAACCGTAAAAGGTAATGCATTCCGAGCCAATATTATGTGTAAGACTGTATTAAGTTATATATGACAGCCACATTGACCAAATGCATTTGTTTCAGTGACCAGCTAAGGCAACCATGCACTTATGCAGACCACAATGACGGTGGTCTGCATAAGTGCATGCTGAAGTAGTTAACACTAGACTATGAAGCGGACGGTTCTGAGTTCAACCCCACGCTGTGTCATGAATAGATATTGTGTTGAATTCTTCTGATTAGTTCATGATTGTGTTAGTTGTTGCCAGCCAGTTTCAATGATGAAGGCATAGCTCTTGTCACTGAACATAATTGGCAGCGACTAACACTAGAATGAGCTAAAAGCTGAATAACAGCACTCTCCTTCGTCGGTCCTCTACCAAAAAATTGGCCAGCGAAGTAAAAAGTTCAAAAAGAGCTAAAAAAAACTCCGAGATAAAAAAACTCTCTATACCATATTCATGAATGGGTGCAGAATAGTATCCGGTGTCTTGCGGTTTTTACCCTAACTGTTAACTACTTTCTCCGAAAGCACAAAATTATTAAAAATTAATTTTTTTACGTTGTATGTTTTATTATGGCAGATAGCTTATCAAATAAATGGTATGAATAATTTATAATTTCTGTTTTAATGTGATTATATCACTGTTTTAAAATAAAAACTTTATAAATGATATTACTTTTCATTATATCGAAATATCAAGAAGAAAGTAAAAATATAAGAAAACTTTATGTAATCACATTATACCACTAATAGCTTTTAATTCCCGGAAAAGATATATTCAATATTTTTGGATCATCAATTTGTTAGCCAAACAAGGAAAAAGTCACTAGTCACCGTCTACATTAGTGAAAATAGTGATTTATCTATGAAAACTTAGTGAAGTATCCATATTCTTTAACTCATGAAACGTCACGGTGGGAAATATAATAAATAAAATTTGCTAATCATCTGGCTTTAAAAATTGTAGTGTTAGTTGTAGAGCATTGGCAATGTTCAGTATTAATTCTTAACTTTATTTCTACTAAAATTAATATTTTTGCCGTGTTTTGGGCTTAATACATTAATTTTTATATTGAACAACATTATTAATATCCATACATATGGGAATTTCCGCCGGATAGTCAACCAAAAAAAAATTGTTCATATACAGTGAAACAGCAAAGCCTTGATATAACGAAAGTTGAAGAAATACGAAAATAATTCGTTATAACTATAGTTTTGCACACACATTAAGAATCTGTTCTTTTGATAACGGGACTTTACCATTTTGTTATAATTTTATTCTTATCTACTTCGTTGTATAGAGGGTTTTGTATGAGTACTTCGCTGTATAGAGGCTTTACAAATGCGCTTGTAAATACATTTAAACTTCGCTATTGTTATAAGGGGACTTTACCATTTAGGATTTATTCTGATTTCGTTATATTGAGGAATTTAAAGGAATATTTCGCTATATAGAGACTTTTTTCCTCAGAATTTTTTCGTTATAGCTATAGTGTATTTTTGTATGAAAAACTTTGCAATAAAGAGGTTTTCTCAAGGGCGTTATATTTAGTTTTTCGTTATAACGAAGTTCGTTATATCGAAGTTTCACTGTATATTGTTAAAATTTTATTATTTCATATTAAATAAAATAGTGTATTTCTTGTTATATGTTGCTATACACTATAAATTGAGTATTAAGTTTTCTGATAAGAGATTTGAAGATATTTATGGGAAAATGCATGGTGATACCAATAAAAATAACATATGGAAAAATCGTACGTTCGCGACCGGTACTAAAGCCAGTTAAACAAAAACCAATAGAGATATTTTATAGTCTAAATAATGGATAGAGACCTACAATAACACACATTTAAAATAGGTTAATCACTATTGAATATTTCATTCCATTTCGCAGATTTTTATATTTCACTACTGTCAGCCAAACTTGACTTTTATTTTGCGTACGTTTGTAACCACATGTTTATAACTATGTATTAATATGAAAACTTAAATTCGATGAAATCCATCTTTTGCACCAAACATAGAGCTACCAAAATGCTATCGAATCGCAAAAACAGTTCTAGAAAAAGTTTCCTTTTCTATATTCTTTGTACATCAAAAACGTACGAATGTACGTTCGTGACCCCTGGAAATGCCCATATATGAGATTTTTAGTTCGTATTTTAAAGATTTTTGACAAAATTTATATGGCAGCACTGCATCAAAGGTAAAAACCTGCCTAATTTATGACACTTTTTATAAACAGAGCTTTACAAAGCTTTCCCATTTCATCTACTTCTTATCTAAAGAATACATATTTTACAAACAATTGCCAACTTAGAGAAATGAGATTTGTCAATTAAATAATTTTGTTTATTGCATTTACCTGATTATATCAATAAAATATAATAATAAAACACTTTCAATTTATTAAACGCGATTTAAGAAATATTTATTACTACTTTTTAATGTAATTTGCACACTATCTCTCTTAATTTCAAGAATTTACGAACCAGCGTGTTTGACTTTTCTTGTTGGACTGAATAAAAGTAATAATTCAAGGAGATGAAGACCAAAACAAACGAAATGCAAGAATAGAAAAGAGAGAATAGATCAAAACGGATATTAGAGGCCTTATGGGTATTATAAATTTAATGGATACAAAATATGTATGGATAAGTATGCACATATAAATTTAGGTGAATGAGTGAGAATATATATATATATATATATATATATATATATATATATATATATATATATGTATATATATATATATATATATATATATATATATATATATAGCATTTTCAGTTTAAATTAAACCTTTTTCAAAATAAATGAAACCTTTTCCAAAATGAACGAAATAAATTAAACGGAATAAATTAAACTTTAAATTCAATTACAAAATTTTCAAATTAAATTAAACCAGTTTTAAAATTTAATAGAAAACAAAAGAAGAAAATTAAACATATTCATTTTTTATTAATACTTGTTAAAATTAATGAAGAATTTGTCCACTGACCGCTTTAGGAACTATCATGATCATATGCATAACATAGTTCGCACAATCATTTTGATTAATTTGTGCGACACTTTCCTCAGTTACACTTACTATGTTATGCTCTGTGGTTATGTCACTTAATAATGATCGGGAGTGGAATTTTATCTTAGAAAATGCATTCTCTATCGGGTTCAGCATAGGAGAATAAGGTGGTAAAAATTTAAGTGTACAACCACTATTACCCACCATATTTCGAATTTCGTGGGTCATTTACAGTAATCGGTAAAAAAGACTTTCAATTTGAAAAATGTTTAATTGAATTTGAATAAAGTTTAATTTATTCTGAAAAGAGTTTCATTTATTTTGAAAAAGGTTCGTTCATTTTGAAAAAGGTTTCATTTATTTTGAAAAAGGTTTCATTTATTTTGAATATATATACATATATATATATATATATATATATATATATATATATACATATATATATATATGCATATATATATATATATATATATATATATATATATATATATATATATATATATGCATATATATATATATATATATATATATATATATATGCATATATATATATATTTATATATATACATATATGTATATGTATATATATATATATATATATATATATATATACATATATATACATATATATATATATATATATATATATATCTGTACCTCCAAATATGCTTCAGTGTATGAATGAAATGTCACAGTAGATAAACTATTATCTCTAAAAATAAATCAATTTTGAAAAAAAGAAAAAATTCTGCAAACGATAATGCAATATTTGTACCATTTGAGTTCAAAAAAGTTTTAGAAGCTACTCAAAGAAGTGGAATTATACAGTGTCGTAGGATTTCCTTTTTACCTCCCCGCCAAATAACTTGTGGAACATCGACAACTGAGCTCAAACATCGCCCATATAATAAAACATTCAATTTAAGTTATAAGAGATATTTCTATTTCGTAATTGAATTACAAAGATTGTTAAATTTGAAATTCAGTGGGCAATACTTATGGTAAAACTTAAAAGAATTAAATTAAGAAAAGTTATTACATTCACAACAGTTCATTCCATATAACTTATTCCAAATGATCAATCTAAAAAATATAAATTAAACTTGAACATCGAGGTCAAAGTTGCTATTTAAATCTTGCGATAAACTAGAAATAATGTTTACTTGAACGTGTAGTTAAGTGTACACATTTCAATTATTGAATAAAACTGCCGTACTGATTATTTTCAGTATCATTATTGTTGTTTGTATACTTAAAGGGATACGTTTGTTTCGAATTAAATCTGACTAACAGAGAGTCGATTTTATCAAGAAAAGATTGTAATACCAGATTATGCAGCGTTGCACTATGTTTCAAAGACCTACTTTTTCCGTGCGAAATTAATATCTTTTAAAATATTAAACTTTTTAGAGCAAAATTGAAAGCGGAGCTAAAGCAGGCATTTTTAAATAAATCTAAAAAAAATTAACCCATTGGTGACCAATAAGATGCAAAAAAAAAACAGTAATAAATAATTTATTTTATCATTTTTTTTTTTTATAAAAAAATTGTTTTATTTTAGTTTTGGATAAATCTAATCATTGGTGGCCAATTATATGTAAAAAAATTATTTATTTTATTATTTTTTTATAAAAAAAATATATTTTACTTTAGTTTTCAGTTAAATTGATTGTATCAGTTAACTGCAATTCGTTTGGAAGACACATTTGACTTAAAAGATTTATTGAAGTAGCGGGTAAAAATTCTCCTTGTTCGTAGTGGTCCACATTTGCATTTATAACATTGGAACTTAGAAGCTCTACAACTTCACGTGGAAGGTTTAAAGGCTTATGTTGTTGCATGCGCCTGCTTAAGTATTTTGTCGAAATTATTGGATCGGATGTATCTAAGGCTCTGTTGAAAACATCTTGAAGATTGTTTGTTCTGCTGTTTTTCCGAGCATGATGCAATTTGTCGGATTTATAAATCTTATGGCGCGATTCAGCTGCCGATTCACTAAAAACACCAATTGGCAAAATAGTGTTCTCTATAACTTGCTTGGAATGAATTAAAACCTTGTGAACAGTGGAGGTCATTGGAAGCCAACGATATAAATCTTGTATCATCTTTGCTGTTTTATTTTTATTTAAGACATACTGGACAACTATATCATTTTTTGAGTTTTTTGAGGGTTCTTTTAACCAAATTTCAAAAAGTTCGATTTTTTTCAAAGTATAAGAATCTACAAAAAGTGATATTATTCGGATAGTGCAACTTTGAGCAATATGAGATAAATCCTAGTAAATGAACCAAACTTTAGTCTATTCAAATATGTTTACATTTGGTTTGTCAAACGTTAACATTTTTTTAAAAGGTTACATGAAATTAAAATTTTGAAAAAACCCATTTGCTTAAAGGTTTTTTTAAAAAATTAATTTTTCAAAATCAAATTTTATATATTTTCAAAAATTTATGAGAAAAAACTTAAGTACTTACATGACAGATTATTCTCCATTACAAATTATTTATAAAATTTTAACACAATTTTCACAATAAATGCTCAAACTTTTGATTTAAAATTAATATTTTACAAAAATGTTTCAACACGTATGGCAACAATGACTTTGACTACGCGCTGTCAAATAGTGTTTTGTATTTTTCAAAAAAAAATTGTCAATTTGTTTGAATTGGAGTGTTAGAAACTGCTTGGCAAAAAAACAAAGCTATATTGATAGTTTTGAAATTTGAATTTCGCACGGAAAAAGTAGGTCTTTGAAACATAGTGCGTTGGCATGAACTAGTGTCTGTTGCAGAAAAAAATTCCATGTATATAAAAAATTCCCTATTTTAAAAATAATTCTATATGTATTGTGAAATCATTAAAATGTGTAAAATATCGCCAAAGAATTCAAATATAGACAAAAAATCGCCAATCGCCATTTCAAAATATTCATTGCCAAGAACAAATTTTGATTGCCGCGTTGGCGAGAAAACGCCATACCTGAGCACACTGCCGAAAACAAAACGCTATACTTCATAAGGTGAATGTGCCAGTAATCGGCAGTTTAACTTAATTTTCGTTTTGAAATTTATGCTCATACTCGTATGCACAGTGATTTCTATAGTTTTAAACACAAATACAATTTTTTGTATATATGTACATTAGAGCGTAAAGGTTTGCAAATCTTCTCATTTCATTAAATAGAAGTTTTTAAGCTCTTTTGTCCATTTATTAAAAAAGCGTCTTCTCTAATCTGTAGCACAATTTTTATTTGGTTTAGGTTTAAATGAAGCACAAGTTAGTTACTTCCATAAGTATATTTTTATTATTTTGCGTTGTGATCCAGGGTAATGTTAAAATGCTTCTGAGGTTCTCATTGAAACTCTACTAATGAAATTTTACCACCTTATAAATGCATTTGCAAAGCATTCTTTATTTTGTTCGTGCGGTTATTGCACTTTTTCCTATTTATGCCAACTTAAGAAACTAAAAGCGCATTTTGTCATAGGAATGAATGCTTTGCAATCATAAAATAATTTTATTTTTTTAAATGTGAAAGATATTCCTACACAAGTGTTTTATTGTATGCAGGTACAACATTAAAATCTTTTCCTGGAATTCTTAGATCAATTGAAAAAATCTATGCTATACTACTTTCGAATTAACTTTAAGTTTAGACTGACTCCGTACTGTCGGCATTCTAATTGTACACTTCTGCTTAGGAAATCCGATTTGAAGCTACTGAAGCTCAACATACGTGAATACGATGTTTTTGGCTAAGTTTATTAATATGAATTTATCAATATATAATTAGTGTATTTCTTTCAAAGTAATACAGGGTGTAACCCTTCAACTCAATAACTAAAAAAATAATTAAATTTTGACGAGAATTATGCCTTTACCTACATAATTAATTATTTTTTAACCGTTTCTGTTCATAAAAGTTTCGTTCCTATTGTGCCCAAAGTACATTTTAACAAAGGTAATTTTTCATTTGGTTCGCAAGTAGTTTTCTTTCTTCTTTATCTATTTGCGTTGTTTCTTGCTATCAGTCTAAGAACTCATAGGAATCGTTTCGTAAAATTTTCGCAGCCTTGTTAATGGTGTTAATTTAGCTTTATTGACCTTATTAGTTTATTAATTAAGGTTGTGGTCGTTTTCTGTAAAATTCTTTAATTTGTATCACTTTCTTATATAAACAAATTTTTCTGTATGAGATATATTTCGTTAACGTCTTCAGGAAATAGAAATTATTAAAATTTTATATAGAAAAATGTTTGTATAAAATATTTTAATATATTTATTTCCTGAAGATGTTAACGAGGCGTTAACGAAATTCGAATAAAAATTAAAGTATTTTATGAAAAGCAATCACTGGCTTAATTAATATTATAATAATTATTTAAAATTAATTTAAAAGTGATGAAAAACATTTCTTAACATGAACTTAAGAATATTAAAGTGTTTAATTGTTGAATTCTATTAATGTAATCAGGGTGTTTATAATGTAATTCGAATCGAAACGGAAAGTGGTCGAAAATATATGTTGTTAACATGGAGATTCGAAAGTTTTTTCTTTCGAATTACGCAGTAACACCCCAATTAATGTAAATTTATAAAATATATCAAATTGCAAACACTTTAAGTTGTTTTAACTGGCATTTAGCTTTAGAGTGCCCTATATGTATGTACATTCTTTACATAAGAATTAGATAAAAAAACTGCCTAATTAAAGTTGTACAATGTACATACATACATATGCATGTATATGTGTGTATGTAAAATGAGCTTTGAAGTTTCTTGCCAATGTAATTTGTATTACAGACTACACGCATTGCCTTCGAAAAGAAAATTGTCGTTCGCATAGAACGAATTATCGATGGTTTTGGGGTTAATATTATTTTAAATAATTTGTTTTTGTATATTAAAATAAAGGATGAATGGTTTATTATGCGTACAATCTTCGATTATCTTAGACATGCAGCTTGGAAAGTTTTTAAAAATTTGTGCATATATTGAACTTCTTTTCCTTTATGCCTCTAATGAAAAGTGTGAGCAAAACCAACATACGCGACTGAATTGCAAAAAACAATAACGCTGTGATGTTAAAATGATATACATACTTTGAAACTCCTGTAAAATTATCGAATTGTTTTTCTCCACACTTGCAATTTTATTTTGCGCAGTTCTCCTACTGCTTCTGTTAAATTCGCACTTAAATATTTGTACAAATTATGATTGAATTGTGGTGAGTCCGCTTTTTACTTTTAAATTCAAACGTTTTGTGACAGCATCATTCTTGAATACTTCGCAAAATCGACAGACTGGCAAAGCAATTTCTGTGAAACATGCTCGCAAATGAGAGATAAGTATTGGCATTAAGGTATAAATACAACTGGGACTACAGAGCTTATAAAAGCAAATTGCTCAAAAATAGCAAAAACTTTGTTTGATTAACATGTATGTATATATCTGGCCAAGTTCAAAAACATTTGAAAACGAACAGACAGACCTACTGTAGGCCATGTGAACTTACTATTATTTCCATCCACATGAAAATGTGCGATAGAACATTAATTAATATTAATACTATTTTTAATTTATAATTGCAGGTGGAACGCAAACGCCACATTGGAAATGATATTGTGAATATTGTTTTCATCGACCAGAGCATGTCTGCCGATGTGGACAACGTATTGCCAACCATATTCGATCCCACGTGGATAAAAAGCCAATTTACACGTAAGTCTCGACCAAAATCAGTGCCAAGCGGTTTTCACTCAAATTATCCTTGTATACCTTGTTGATTTAGTTAACGTAGTTAATATATAAGTATTTACAGCATTACTATGTATGTATATGCTAAGTTTTAATCTACTACGTCATAGGTAAAAAGAACTGTAGTCAGCTTTAGTGTTGAATTTACCAGAATTGTGCCGCAAACAAAAAAAGAGAAATAATAAGTAAAAGCGCTATATGCGGCTATGCCGAATCTTTAATATCCTTCACGCATGTATTTCTCCTTTCTTTCTAAAAGAGCAAATAGATTTTATTTTATTTATCGTTACTTGTATGTACCAAAATATTTCGACTTTCTAACCCTGGAATCTAATTTTAAATTTTTTACGTTAATGTAATTTTTCCTGAAGTATAAAAAACGTTTAATTCAACAAGCAAAACATTAAAATATATATTAGGAACTTATTTTGGTTAGTTTTACGTACCAAAAACTTTTGATTTTCCAATTCTGGAATTCTAATTTTCAACATTTTTGGTTCGTGATACCAATTTAATTCTTCGCGGAGTATAAAAAAATTAATTCTACTTATACTTTTATATGGCTACTTTTATGTACCAGATATATTTCGATTTTCCAACCCTGGAATAATTTTTAAAATTTTTTATTTTTTTCACAAATATATTTCTTCCTGAAGTATACAAAAGTTTTAATTCACTAAAAAAACAAATTAAGAAGTTATATTGTATCAAAACATTTTGATTTTCCAACCCTGGAATCAAGTTTTTAATTTTTTTGGTTGTTAATACCAATTGAATTTTTTCTGAAATATAAAATAGTGAATTACACTAAAAAATAAAAATTAGGAACCAATTTTGTTACTTATATTTTAAAAAAATTTTGATTTTCCAACCCTGGAATCGAATTTTTAATTTTGTGTTTTTTTACACAAATGTAATTCTTCTTGAAGTAAAACAAATATTTAATTCGCAAAAAAAATAGAAAAAACAAAATTAGGAACTTATTTTTTTACTTCTATGTACCAAAAAATTTTAGATTTCCCAACCTTGGCAATGAATTTTTAATTTATTTTGTTTTTAATATCAATTTAATTCTTCTTGAAGTATAAAATAGCTATAATTCACTAAAAAAAATTAGGAACTTATATGGCTAATTTTACATATTTAACATACCAAAAAAAATTCGACTTTCCAAGCTTGAAATCGAATATATAATGTTTTTGGTTTTTAGTACCAATTTAATTCTTCCTGAAGTATAAAATAGGTTCAGTTCACTAAAAAAATAAATAAGCGAAATTGTATTTTTTTTTTGTTTTCTTTTACCAATTCAACTCTAAATGAAAAACTTAAGATTTGAAACCATTTTGCATGAGAACTATTAATATCGGTAACTGTGGTTGAGCTGCTGAGAATGGCAAAACTATGTTGACTTCTGATCAATAAGGTGTGACGAAACATAATTAATCGTTTAACGACAGAACAATGCTTCCAAGTTTTGTGTATACAATGAATGTGTTCACGAAGATTATATATCATTTCGTACATTTTACGGTATACATCATCGTCCTAGTGAGCAAGAAATTTTTGCACTCATGAACCGTTTTCGCAGTAAAAACCATCGACATGATAAATGTGCGTATCAAAGATAATATCGCGTCTGCAGCGAATGCATTTATTACAAATTTCATTATAATTTTATTTCCAGATGTGATGCTGTTTCACAGCGTTTTTTATATATATGTATATAAAACAGTAACTTTACTGACTGACTGACTTAGGTATCATCGCTCAGCTCAAACGATTAAAGCTATAGAGCTGATAGTTAATGTGTAAGTCCCCCTTCCGATGTAAAGATCTACTAAGAAGGGATCTTTGGAAATTAGGTTGCGAAGGGGGTAAACAAAGTTAAAATTGTTGTATATCTAGGAAACTAAGATAGAGACTCAAAATTCCAAAAGTATACAAATGATGCATAAAAATAATTTGACAAGTGTTTGTTACTTTTTTGATATATATATATATATATATATATATATTTTTTTTTTTTTTTTTTATTCATGGGATGAATGGGATGAAATCATCGAAAGACCCTGGCAGTGATGGTGTTTGCCAGGAGTGCGAGACTTTAACACGCTAAAACACCCCTTTACACTGACCCAAAACCTTTCCCTGTGGTACTGCCGTAAGGCTTTACATCACAGGGTGGGAATAGATCCTAGACCTAATCTAACCTAAAGAGATTCTTCTGCGAATCTCTTCTAACCTACGAAGTTCTAATAGAACGAATTTTGCAAAATTGCATACACACGTCCAGTTGTACAAAGATTCCAACATGGTTGGAACTATGTTGTCCGGCCTAATTCTACGCCCTAAATCTGCTTCTAAGCACTCTCTTCTACTATTGAATCGTGGACAGATGAAGAACACATGTTCGGCATCTTCCACGACATTACCATCACAGCTCGGACAAAACGGAATACTGTCATGTCCGAAACGGTACAAGTACGACCTGAAGCAACCATGTCCAGTCAAAAACTGTGTAATATAGTAGTTCAAGTCACCGTGCTTTCTTGATAACCATGTACTGATGTCAGGTATCAGTGAGTAAGTCCATCTTCCCTTATCAGTCGCTGTCCATCGTGCCTGCCACTTACGTAGGCACAAATCTGTCACACCATTTGTACTGTCCGATATCGCCTCTAATTCGATGGGCATCATACCGGCAATGACAAAAGCTGCCTCGTCGGACACAGTTCGGAATGCGCTACATACTCGCAGGGCGGCCAGCCTATACACAGGGGATATCAGATTCACATACGTAGGATATCTCAGTGAACCTGACCATATAGGGGATGCATACAGGATAATGCTTTTAACTACACTAGAGATCAATTTCCTCTGCAGATATTTCGGACCTCTTGTATTTGGCATGATCCGGGATAAAGCTGAGCAGGTCTTCGATGCTCTGGCACCTATATACTTAAAGTGCTCATGAAAAGATAGACGTGTGTCAATCATGACTCCAAGGTATTTTAGACATTCCCTGGATTCTATGCTACACGTACCAATATTAAGCCTAATGGTTTCCCTACGTTTCCGACTACTAATCAGAACCGCCTCTGTTTTATGGTCAGCTAGAGCTAGACCCATTGACCTGAGCCAAGACCTAACGATCTGAATACTGGCATTTGCAATGGTTTCCGCCTCTAGCAACTCTTTTGCCTCACATACTAACGCTATGTCGTCTGCGAATCCAACTATCTTTGCCTTCTCAGGTAGATTTAACCTCAATACTCCATCGTACATGACGTTCCACAGTAGTGGGCCAAGTACTGATCCTTGAGGCACACCGCCAATTATCTGGCGTCTCCTAGTACCTTTATCGGTGTCATAAACTAGCTCTCTATTTCGGAAATAATCCTGTATAATTGCCAGTAAATACCCTGGGATGTCTAATCTTGCTAAGGCTTCAACAATACGTCCCCAGTTTGCCGTGTTGAAGGCGTCCTTTACGTCTAGGGTTACGACTACACAATACTCCTTAGTTCCATTTCTCCACCGCTCCCCTTGGATAGCCCTAGCAGCAGTTTCTACTACAACCTTGATAGCATCCACTGTTGATCTTGCTTTCCTGAAGCCAAATTGGTTATTTGATAAACCATTCTTAGCTTCAACACAGCCTTCCAATCTTCTACAGATTATACTTTCTAGCAGTTTCCCACTCGTATCTATCATACACAGTGGACGATAAGAGGAGGGGTCGTCTAGCGGCTTATTATCCTTGGGTAACAGTACCAGCTTTTGTCTTTTCCACATTGTTGGAAAAATTCCCTGGCTCAAGCATGCGCTTATTACCTTCAAGAAGTACTCAGGGTGGAGTTTGACAGCTTCTTTTAGCACCATATTTGGAATACAATCTAAGCCTGGTGCCTTATTGTCTTTAAATTTCGAGACAGCGCCTATATATATATGTATATATATACATATATATATATATATATATATATATATATATATATATATATATATATATATATATATATAATTTTAGGGGTTAAAAAGGGTTAACAATTAAATTTGCTGCTTTTTGCACTCCATACATCGGTACAATGATTTTTAGTGCGTTTTATTCATCAAAAAATATCGGGTACTTTTTTAAAGTTCGCAATTTTAATAACAATAAGGTACATGTGTACACATAGCTAAGAATAGTTTTAACTCTATACCTTTCAATAGCACTAAGAAGGAATTATAGGAAATTTGATTGAAAAAGTTAAAAGGGGGCAAAAAAGGGTAAAAATCTGCATATCTATATCTCCGAAACTACGATATATACACCCCGAATTCCGAAAGCATACAAATAAGGCTCAAAATTAATTGGACAAGTGTTGGGTACTTTTCTCATATTTGCACTTTCAGGGTGTAAAAAGGGGCAAAAAGTAATGTTGGTTTTTTTTGCTCTCGCTGTATCTGCCAATTGTTAGGTAAGACGATAAAGTCATCGCTATAGAATATTGAAGTTTAGAGTGATTAAAAACTAGAATAAAGAATGTTGATTTATTTCTTTTAATTGGAAAGTTTATCTTATAATTACAGCCATATACAGAAAAAGCTTCAATTTAAAGAATGTTTTGTATGCAAAGACAATAGGTTTTAAACTATTGAAAAACATTAAACTATGTTTACTTCATTGAAAAAGGAAAGAAATTTATTTCAAAACAGTTTCTTTGGAGAAAGTACTTTTTGGAACAAGTATGTTATAATTTACGAGTCGTACAAAGGATCCTATTTCTTACGGTGGATTAGGGTTTCTAACGAAGTATTGGGTAAATGCTAGTAACAACATAAATCTGAAAATACTAACTTTTTTGTTTGACTTTAAAGTTTAAACCTAAACCATAACGATATTTTATAACACGTTAACAGCAACGCTACCTAAATGCCTCTCATTTGATATATTCCTATTTTAGTAAGTGACAAATCTGCAGTAGAATTTGTTTTTTATTTTTATTTATTTAAATAATGTAATTTTTTATAAAAATAAAAGTAATTGTCATATGAGATCATTAGTCAGCTATATACCGCGGTTACAATTTCAACAGATTTTAATTTGATGGCACTTGGCGAGAGCATAGCTGGAAGTAGTTAACGCATTCTAGGATTTAAAATATATCCAAAAAACTAGATACATATATTTTAAATATATTAACGCAAACTGTAATAAATGTATTTATTTTTATAGATATTTTTGCTGTGGTTACTAAAATAGAGCAGACGTATCGTTTGGCGCTGTTTTGTGATGAGAATGTACCACCATTTGGTCCAACATTACCAAACCCACCAGAATTTGCAGTGAGTATTACCAAAATTGATAGCAGAAACCTTTACATGCGTTTTCATTTAATTTGACTAAATTAGCCGTTGATGTGACCTATATACGAACATCAACACATCCATACGTAGTACATACTTACCAGGTATGTGCTACATATCTACATAAAATATCGATTTTAATGTTCTCTAAAATAAAACATTTTAACATCTAGTCACCGCGTATAAAATTTGTTTGTTCTTTAATTAAAAGACCACATATGAAGTGAATAATACACTTGTATATGCAATTATCAAATAAACAAACCTACACATACAATTACGAGTTTTATTAACTGTTAACAAGTAAATAAAGAGAAATAATCGACAAGCACATCACGACATGAGAACGTTTACGACTTTGATGTAATAAAAAAATTACAATACGAAATTGTGGCACCACCCTCTTGAGGGAGCTTTTACAATTCGCACTCATTAATATCTACATTTCCAATAACTTATCTGTCTGGCAAACCACATGGGGCAATTAATGCACAGCGTTTAACAGCATAAATTGTTGTCGTTATCGGACTATTGTTGATAATCACAAGCATCAGCGATTCTTTGTTAATCTAACGTAGCCTTGTCCCTGCATTGTTTTCAGATACATTGACAGTAGCAGATGTGATCTATTAGTAATAATGCTGTACAATTATAATAAAAGATATATGTATACTCGTGTGTTTGTGAGTTTACAATTTGTACACACGAATTATGGATTTTAACCAAGAACATATGTATCTTCATGATGGTAAGCCAACTTTGCAACTCCATATGTCATACAACGTTAAATTGTTCAAGCGTGTTTTGCTATTTTTAACGGGATTATCTTTTTTTCTCATAGGGAGCATCCTTTCTAATGCCCTTGAGTAGTGGCCCTCCTAATGGTTATCCTCCGCCTCATCACTCAGTGTGGTTATTCTGATGTTTATCGTGCGCCTCAGTATTCTTAAATGAGTAAATGTGATAGTTTGTAAAAGTTTTATCTGTGCCACACTCTTGAAGTCTGTCAGATAATTAGAGAAATAGAAGATGGAGCACTGCTTCGTCCTCCTCTTCATTGTTGCACTAATCGGTATGTATCCGATTCATTTTTCTTGCAAAGGTTCTGAGGTCACCAGCTGACATAAATGACCTATATCAAAGTTAGAAAGATCGTGTGCTCTGCGCAAATCATAGTTGGGACACGGGGATCTTGTGACCATCCGATTAACCACGTTTGCAGCGATATCAACTTTCGATGAAATCACTTTTTTTATTGGCCAACTCTACTTTTATGACAAATATGTATTAACATCAAAATGAATTAATTAATTCAGCAATCAATTCGCACTTTTTTCAAAAAATATGAATTCGAAGTTGAAAATGCAAATTTTTATATATTACCCTCGCAAAATAAAAGAGCGTAGACGTACATGTGAGTTTTGTTTCCACAATTGTGAATGAAGCTGACATCACTGCTCTATGGACTTATTTTTTCGTCTCATCGAGTGTGAAATCATAAAGATTCTAAAGAAGTTTCACTTCAAAAAGACTTTAAAAATTATGTGGTGTTTTAGAGGTTGGTTTAGTTCATTTTAGTGGATCTTTTTCCCTCTGGCCCGGTTAAGCCCATTTACGAAATTTACCTGCGCTATGCTTCAAATTATATCTATACAAAATATCAAGGGTCTGGTTGTTTTCGTTTGAATTGAGGGACATGGTTAGATCGTCTTAGAATTCATCACTGATCAAGAATATATATATACTTTATGCTGTCTTAGAGGGATATTTCGCTGCATTACACACGGAATGACAAAGTGAATATTCCCCCTTTTTTTGGAGGGTATAAAAACTGTAAGAATCTGTGATATAAAGAGTTGCCAGTGAAGTGGGTGATCACTGATTTACTCAATTCTGCTCCTTGTCTCGCAATTTTATGCACAACAAGACAATCAGAATATTTCGTCACCCAGAAAAATGTCACTATCGAATACCTGGTATTAAAGATAGTCGGCATTCGATTACATGTATGGATGTAGACGATTTATAGCACGGACGGCAGCTTTGCCGTCGTCACATGTCAGTAAAAATATATCAATATCAGACAACACCCCAAATCTTTTACCCCATTACTAGTAGAGATTTCAGATTGTTAGACATTACAGCCATCTTGAAGACTAAATGAAGAACTTACTTTTTTCTATTATGCTTCTTTTTCTGAAACCGCCAGTAAGCACCTTAATGAGTCCCACGGATAATGACTATTTAGAAATCTGCTACCTGGTGCAGACAGTGGAAAGATATACGAGTAGTCTGCAGAAGAAAGGTTTGGCATAGAATAATCAACGTTGTCAGGGATTTCCGAGTATTTCTTCAGAAATACCAAATGATCTTGAAAATATTGTAAGTGTGCTATGAAAAAAAAAAATCTTAGCCTCTGATTTACGCAAATGATTCACTGTTGACACATTGAAATAATAATTTTAAGGCGCGATTATGTTCTTACATAATATTTCCTCATAAGTGAAGAGTGTGATAATATTGAGACTTTCATGAAATCGCATTCATGTGTAAACGGGAATTGTATCATCCGGGTAACAACACTGTTACCGTTTGATTATTTTCTTCATATCCTATTTTTTGTTTCATTTTTATGGTTTCAATTTTTCTAATTATTAGCACATTCAACAAAGCCACCTAAAGGGCCCCACAGACATCGTTCTTTTTGCATAGTTTGAACCGTACAGTTCAAACTGTACGGTTAAAACTGCTAGTGTGTGGTCAAAAACCGACGTTCTTTTGGAACGTGCCAAAAATCTATTGCGTCTTGATTTTAACCGTCGGCTTTCACACGTGTTCGTTCAAAACAGCTTGTGTGTGAGCCAAACACTAAAGCAGGACAACTTTTGCCTGTGTAAAATACTGAAAATGTAACAAGTAAAAACGTTATATTCGATCGGGTCGAATCTTAAATACCCTCCAAATATTTAGTAAGTGAATTTGATATGTTTAACTTGGTGGGACAGAGTTCCTTTATATAATATCGTACGTCAACGCCCACTAAAGGGGGCGGGGTTCAAAAATATACAATATCATGTTTTCCACAGACGAACGCATGGGCATTGCTAGACCGTCTTAGACTTCATCACAATTCTCTTTGGAGGCTATTAAAACTGTATTTTGGTGGGGTCGCTCTGGCAAGGGCTGTGGGGGAAACATTTCACCTTTGTCATAAAACTCTAAAAATAAATGCTTGGGATAATTATATACAAAATTAATATTTCTTTTTTTTGATAGGGTCATTTAAAGGGCAAAGGGGGAGAGGGGGTAGGGCAGAAACAGATACACATAAAACTGTAAAAATAATTGCTTGGGATGAGTATACAAAGAGGACAAAGGAAGAAGGGGGGGGGGGGCTAGGGCAGAAATCGGCAGTCATAAAACTCTAAAGATAAATGCTTGGGATGATTATATACAAAATTCAAAAAAAATTTTTTTTTTTGGTAGGGTCATTTAGGTGGCAAAGGAAGAAAGGGGGGGGGGCTAGGGCAGAAATCGGCAGTCATAAAACTTTAAAGATATGTAAATGCTTGGGATGATTATATACAAAATTTAAAAAAATTTTTTTTTGGTAGGGTCATTTAGGGGGCAAAGGAAGAGGGGGGGGGGGGGGGTAGGGCAGAAATCGGCAGTCATAAAACTCTAAAGATAAATGCTTGGGATGATTATATACAAAATTTAAAAAAACATTTCTTTTTGGTAGGGTCATTTTGGTGGCAAAGGAAAAGGGGGGGGGGGGGGGGGGGGGTAGGGCAGAAATCGGCAGTCATAAAACTCTAAAGATAAATGCTTGGGATGAGTATATACAAAATTTAAAAAAAAAAATTTTTTTTGGTAGGGTCATTTAGGGGGCGAAGGGGAAGGAGGGGTAGGGCAGAGTAGTACTAGGTTTCGTTTCAGCTTCGTCATTAAAGCTTAAAAGTGTTATTTTTAAGGAATGTAGGCTTAAGTAAAACAATTTGTTAAATTTTTATGCTATTTTTGCCTATAATAACGCCCACTAAAGTGGGCGGGGTCAAAAAATATTTTTATTTTATTTAATGGCTCCAAGTTTAAGGCGTTGGACCATATTTGACATAAAAATATATCATTTGCTTAACAAAATAACCAAAAAACTTTAAAAATGATGTTGTTTTTTCTGGGTTGGTTTAGTTCTTCTTAGGGGAACTTTTTTCCCTCTTGCCCGATTTAGCCCATCTTCGAACTTAACCTGCTCTAAGTTTTAAAATATATTTATGCCAAATTTCAAGAGTCTAGCTCTTTTCGTTTGGACTGAATCGTGATTTCCACAGACGGACATGCTCAGTTCGTCTTAGATTTCATCACTGATCAATAATATATATACTTTATGGGGTCTGAGATGGATATTTCGATGCGTTACAAACGGAATGACAAAGTGAATATACCCTCCAAATTCTTTTTTGGAGGGTATAAAAATTTGCTGATTCGCGTGTTTATATACATTTGCATACACATTTTTGTTTTGTTTTGATTTTTGCGAAGAAGAAAAGAACGTATAGTGTGTGTGCTTGGTCGTTGTACGTGTTAAGCCGTACAGTTTTACCCATTCGGTTAAAACTGTTCAAAAGAACGAAATGTGTGCCCACCTTAAGACATAGCGATGAAAATATACACATACAAATGTATGTAGGTGCTGATAATGAATGTGTAGCGGCTTTCGCATCAGCTGTTTTGCTGTGCCGTGTGAGTTGGATTATTAAATTCATGTGGACTTTCCCTTGTGCCTTGGAATATTTATCACATCTTTCTGAAGTAAAAAGCACGTTTCGAACAGTAGTTTAGAAATCTTAGTTAAATTTAATATAACAACAATAAATAGTTTCATACAAAATATGTATATATGACTATTTTTATTACAAAAATTTTTCATCAAATTTTAAAATAGTTAACACGTTCGCTGTGACAAAAGCGTTTTTATGTTTAAAAGTGTATGTTAAGTGTTGAAAATGGCAATGAAGTGATTTTTTAAAGTTATAAAGCCATGAAATAATATTTCTTATAATTTTTTCGAATAAAATTAAATTTTAATAACTTCTATAATAGTGTCTCAAATCAATTCTTTGTTTTTGTATAGCAAAAAGTGATGGAAATCCTTCTTAAATAATTACGAATTGATTTCCTTTTTATATACAAAAATATTTTATTTTTATATTAACTAAAGCTACTTTGACAAAGTTGAAAAAGATACTATGATGTATAAAGAAAAAGTTTTATTATTAGAAATAAAACAATTACATAGCCTACTACAATTACATAGCCTACTATGAAAATACAAATGTTGGATATGACAAGTGTTAAATAATGCAAGTATTATATTTCCAACACTCCTCCTCAACATGTATATTTTTATTAGCATATTAATATTTCAAATTTAATAAATTAACAAATTTTCTATGTTTTGATTTATTTAAATTTTTCGTAAATATGTCTGCTATCATTTCTTCCGATGGACAATATTTTAAACAGATTTGCTTTTTATTTACGACTTCTCTAATGTAGTGATATTTTATATCAATATGTTTACTTCTGTTATGAAACACTGGATTTGTTGCTAATCTCAAAGCACCTTGATTATCGACGTTAAGCTCAGTGCTTTCTTCTTTTAGAAAATCTAGTTCTTCTAATAATCTCTTTAAGTAGACTGCTTCTTTTGATGCGTTTGATATAGACATATATTCAGCTTCGGTACTGCTTAAAGCTGTTGTGGATTGTTTTTTCGACTCCCAAGATATTGCGCTATTTCCGAGATAAAATATATAACCTGTATGCGATTTTCTATCGGTTGTACATCCACCCCAATCTGCATCTGCATAGCCTGTCAGTTTCTTATTTCCTTTGCTGAATTCTAATTTAAGATTCTGAGTTTCTTTAAGATATCGAAGAATATGCTTTGCAGCTGTAAAGTGTTCTGAATTCGGATCAGCATTCCTTTGCGCAAGTTTATTCACAGAAAATAATATATCTGGTCTTGTTGTTAACGCCAAATATAACAAAGCTCCAATTAGTGATTGATAAACGGTTTTATTAGCTTTCTTGCCACTTTCATCGCATTTAATTTGATAATTTGGTTCTAAAGGCACTGATGATGATTTACAATTTTCCATATTATATTCTGTTAATAGTTCTTGAATATAAGTCTTCTGACTGAGTTTAATATCTCCTGTTTCACCATCACGTTCAACCTTTATGCCCAAAAAATATTCCAATTGACCTTTATCAGATATTTCAAATTCTTTACTTATTTCAGACTTAAATTTTATTATTTCGTTCTTTTCTTTGCATCCGACAATTATATCGTCCACGTATACTGCAACCATAATCAAATTTTCATTTATTTTCTTTTTATATAAGCACGGTTCATTTTTGCAGCTTTCAAATCCCATTTTACATAGTACTTTATTTAACTTAAAGTTCCATTCTCTACCGGCTTGCTTTAAGCCATATAGAGATTTATGTAGACGTAAAACCTTATTCGGGTATTTTTCATCTTCGAACCCCTTTGGCTGTTGCATATAGATTTCTTCTTCTATATCTCCGTTCAAGTATGCTGAGACAACATCTAACTGATGCAAATGCATCTTATGCTCAACTGCTAAGGCCATAAACATTCTAATCGTTTCGTATCTTATTACGGGTGAAAATGTTTCTTTGTAGTTAACCCCATACTTTTGATTACAGCCCTTAGCTACTAATCTTGCTTTAAGGCGTTCAACTTTACCTTCAGAATTTTTCTTCAAAACATATACCCATTTATTTTTAATAACTTGTTGACCTTTTGGTAATTCCTCTAACGACCAAGTTCCTTTCTTTTGTAATATTGATATTTCGTTTTTCATAGCCTCTTTCCATTCTTTGCTTTTTAAACTGGATAATGCCTGTTCAAGAGTTCTTGGAACTTCTTCCTCCACCGCATTATTTAGTTTCTGAGGAGTTTTTCTGGGACGACCTGGTTTACCATTTCGAAAAATTCTTGGTCTACCTGGACCACGTTTTACACTCCCATTTGATTGTATGATTTCATCAGAAGAGCTATCGGTATTTAAATTATCTGTTACAAAATATTCCAAATCTTCTAAATCATTAAATTCGCTGGATTGGTCTTGATTTTCTTCCCTATATGCCTGTTGACCTTCAGAAATATTGTTATTGTCTTCTGCTTCTAAGTTATCTGCATTGTTGCATAGGTCATTCTGTAAATTATCTGGTTGCTGTTGTCTTTCAGTGCTATTATTATTGACAACTTCATGGAAATCAATAAAATGTTCAGATTCTCTTTCAATTGATTTATGTTCGTTAAATAAAACATTGCGGCGTTCAATAACTTTTTGATTTGCCTTGTCATATAGTCGATATGCTTTACATACATTTGAATATCCTACCATTACCATACTCAAACCTTTGGAATCAAATTTTCCTCTCTTTTTGTCTAAAACAACAACATTTGAACCAAAAATTTTTAAATGATTGACATTTGGCTTATAACTAGTCCATATTTCGTAGGGTGTTATGCCTTCTAAAATTTTTGTTGGAGATCTATTACGCAAATAAACTGCTGTTGCTACCGCTTCAGCCCAGAGATTTTGATTCAAACCAGAATCTACTAACATGCAACGCGCCATTTCTACTATGGTTCGATTACACCTTTCTGCCACTCCATTCTGCTGTGGCGAATATGGTACAGTGAGTTGACGCTTTATACCACAACGTTCCAAATACTGACTGAAATCCTTACTGACATATTCTCCACCATTATCACTACGAAGACATTTAATTTTTCGGTTCGTTTGACGCTCTACTAGCTCCTTAAAGCTTTTAAATTTTTCAAAAACCTCGCTTTTGTATCTCAGGAAATAAATGAAAATCTTTCTTGATTTATCATCAATGAATGTCAAAAAATACTTTGATCCACCAAGTGAATCTACATTCATAGGTCCACACACGTCAGAATGAATTAGTTCTAACAACTCACCAGATTTTCTTTCTGCTTGTTTTGGGAATTTGACTGTATGAATTTTGCTCACCATACAAGTTTGACACGAATCTTCAGGTTTCTTGACTAAATTTATGCCCTTCACCATATTCTTTCTTGATAAATCGAATAAACTTTGGTAATTAAGATGTCCATATCTTCGATGCCAAATTTCGTTGATAGAACTTGCAGCACATATTTTTTCATTCGGCAATTTTGTATTAAATACGAAGAGTTCTTCTTCCCGTTTGGCCTTCAAAACTAATTCACGATAAATATCAGTAAAAATTGCTCCATTTTTGTTAAATTTAATTTTACCACCATATTTAACAATTTTGTTGACGGATAAAAAATTACCATTTAAATTTGGGGAATATAAAACATCTTTTAGTTCAATTTTATTGTTATTTATAAAAAAATTGACGGTTCCAATTCCTTCGGCAACAATTGATTTTTTATTGGCTAACATAATATTCTCACTGCATTTCTCTAATTTTGAAAATAAGTTACGATTTGCACACATATGACTTGTAGCTCCACTATCAATGTACCAAGATATTGATGTACTTACATTTGATTTTGCCATTGCAATTAATGAATAAGATTTTTCATTATTCGGTCTTGCATTACATTTATTTGCGTAATGTCCCTTCTTACCGCATAAGAAACAATTTCCTTTCAGCTTTGTACTTTCTTTTCGTTGGGGTTTTTTATACGTGATTTCCTTTTTGGTAGCACCAAAGGCTTGCTGTGTTAAACAATTTTCATTTTGTTGATTTTTGCGTTCAAATTCTTCTAAAAGTTTATTTTTAAGCGTTACTAATGAAGGTAATGTGTCCCTCGTTTCCATTGATATAACGAAGTTTTCATATTCAGACGGAAGACTTGATAGCAAAATGATAACTAGTAGTTCGTCTTGCATAGTTATACCAACATCCGCTAATTTTTCAGCAACATCACTAAAACCATTTAAATACTGCGCCATGTCTCTGTTATCTTTCATATTCAGGTTCAACAATTTTTTGTATAAAGAAACCTTCTGAATTGGACCACTAGGTTTGTAAATTTCTTTAAGTTTATTCCAGGCATCTTTAGAATTCTCAATTTTCTTTATATAATTAAGCTGAGTTGACTTCACACTCAACAAAATAGTTGCAAGGGCTTTTTGATCATTATTTTTCCATTCCAAAATTTTATCAGCAGACCAACTGGAATTCACTTGTTCCTCGCCACTTACATACTTCCAAAAACTAGAATGAACTAACACGCTCTTCATGTGAATGCTCCATGTCTCGTAATTCCTCTCGTCTAATTTCTCAATTTGATACAATGACGAAGAAGCCATCTTTAGATAATATCTTTTCTTAATGTTCTGCAAAATAGTTCTTTAACCCAAACGCTCTGTCTGGGCCCATAACCTGATGGAAATCCTTCTTAAATAATTACGAATTGATTTCCTTTTTATATACAAAAATATTTTATTTTTATATTAACTAAAGCTACTTTGACAAAGTTGAAAAAGATACTATGATGTATAAAGAAAAAGTTTTATTATTAGAAATAAAACAATTACATAGCCTACTACAATTACATAGCCTACTATGAAAATACAAATGTTGGATATGACAAGTGTTAAATAATGCAAGTATTATATTTCCAACAAAAAGTGTCAGGTAGGTACCAATGAAGAGAAAAAAGTGTTTGATTCACAGATCGTAATGAAAACAGTCTTATAATATTATGTAAAAACAGTCTTATACACACGGCCTTACGGAAATAATTCGTGTGAACCACCGTCAGCGAACGTGTTAAGTCAACAGGAGTGGAAAAATTACGGAATAGGTCTACTGTACGGAGCCTCCACCGATACCATGGAAACCTCTGAGTTTGATTACGTCAAGAACCTAGTTTCTTCAATGTACTTCCTTCAGTCTTTCCAATTAGAGCCCCTAAGAAATTCCATCTCCTGATTAAATGTTTGTCTTCTGACTTGGCTAAAAGCTGGACGGTAGCACAAGTAGTGCTCCAGTGTTTCGTCCTCTTCCTGGCAGGACCTGCATGTTATATCGCCAATGATACTCATTAGTGCCAGGTGAGTCCTTAACTCTGTATGTCCTGTTATTAAATAAACCAACCTCTTTTGTCCTCCTAAAATATGGGTCCCCCTATAGAATTCTAGTCACCCTACCTACGGAAGAGTGCTGCCAACCTCTTGTATGCAATTCTATAGCCCATCGCTTTAGTTCGTTCTTAAAAACCTGAGATGACTTCGCACTATGCAGTGTGATGTTCACCATGAATTTTTCCATGTTTCCTAGCCTTTCTGCCTCAACATTTCCAGGTATCCCCTGATGTCCTGGGATTCATATTATCTCTATGCCCCCACAGTGCGTGTATGAGTTAAACTCATCCTTGCACTGTAGTACACACCGAGGTTGAACCACATGATTTCTCAGGGGCTCGATGACCTTCCTACTATCCGTGAATATACGTGTTATCGATTTCCTTCAACCATTTTATCCCTTTCGCAATAGCCACGATCTCACTCTGAAATGCCGTGCTATGATCTGGCAGGCGGAAGTATTTGCGAATGTTACGACCCATGTCACAGAAACCTCCACCCGATCGGTCACCAATCCTCGACCCGTCCATGTATAGGTTAGTAATGGGGTACATTGTACCTACACCCCCCCACTCCATATCTTCAGATATTATGGTGGTGCAGTGTGATTGTACATATGTATCTAATAGGAATAAGTTTCTATATAGTCAATAAAACTTCTAATTAGATATCAAATGTTATTATAGCGCCAACATATTGTCATTCACAGTAATGCCCATGCACACATACGCATGTATGTGTACATATAAATTAATATATTTATGTATTTCATTAATGGCAAACAATTAATGAAACCAAACAACATCACAAAAATACGCATAAAAGTAAACAATTACGCCGTAATTGAATATGCTAAATGAGTTTAACATGAAATTCTTAATATCCTTATAAAGAATTTACTTTCAACGATACTGCTGTTGCTGCATAGAAACCACTCCTTTCAAATCACCTTTTCATCGACGTGATTTGGGCCAAATCATTTCATTTCCTCAAATTAAGTCATTTGCGACGTGTTTTCACATACATTTTTCATTTCACCAAATTATCTTAAATGCTGCTCTTCTTACAGATAAAACCTTGGGGCAGTCATTATTGGTGAATTATAAATGCGAAAAGTGACACTTAAGTACAAATAAAATGGCGGCATTTATGTTAAAAAATAAACAAGCAAGAAAAATGTGAAATTCATTTCGAAAATTCGAACACAATATTACTTACAAAATAATGGTATAATATATATGTATGTTATATGTGTATGATGTTGTGTTGTGTTGATGTTAGTATGACGGACAGAGATGTGCTGTAATTCGCTCTGTGCCTTGACTGTGCATTTGTTGTCCCAGCTGTAAGGGGACAAAAACTAGGTTACCAGACTGCTGGCTGCGCTGGTTTTCTGGCGTTTGCTCCTGCTAGAGCTCGCCGTCTTGTAGTGGTCCTTGCCAGTCAGCCTAGTAAAACTCAACATATATATATATATATATATATATATATATATATATATATATATAAACCCAGCTTTGTTCTGCAAGCTGTTCAGCGCAAAATAATAATTCCTTTTTTAAGAAATAGAGCCCGAGGCAAACACAGTTCACTCCCTTTCAGTACACTTACACATACAAACCAAATGGAACCCTCTGGCGGCTGGACAGCCAGGAATCTACCCTCCCCTTAGGAACCTTACAGCTCCTCCGTGACATCACATCAGTCCTTATTGGATGTCCCAATGACGATTCCTTGTTATTTTTCTTTCCCCTTACTTACCGCATAAAATTAACTTAGAATGCCATGCTAAAACACTAAAAATATGAAATACATTTTTATTATAATAAAGTAGTTAATGAACATATTAAGCTAAAATGCAATATATGAAATTATTATAAAAAAAATTAAACAAAAGTATTTAAATTAAATTACAAAAAAAAAAACAAAAGAAATTGCTAACAAAATCTTTAAACAAAACAAAATGGAGACACCAAAAGGGTAAAAAACTAGGTTCAACCAGGTTACGGCCGTCCGTACGTGGCGTGTCCTATTTAAACTTCGTCGGCCCTTTAGCAAAAATTAGCCGGCGAAGTAAAAGGTTGAAATAGCTACAAAAACAACTGTCTATCTTCTCATCTTTCCTAATCTGTCCCCTCAATACTATCCCCTCGTTTTCAGTTCCGGCGCAATGCATTGCATATATAGGGATCATCCCCTGAGTGCTGGTACTACTCCTAAAAAAAAAAAAACAAAAATACGTTCGGTCGTCTCAGGTACAAATTAAAAAAACTATATATATATATATATATATATATATATATATATTTAATCTCGGCGAATCTTGTTTCAGGAATTCCGGAACATAATACAATCGCGAGCGTTCCGATGAGCTCACCTAACATCACGCCCTTTTTGCAAAAAAAAAAAAAACAAACGCGGCAAAGGGTAAGTCCCGCGAAAAACTTTTCCCCAAAAAAAACTCCTACCAAAAATTATATACATATGTACATATATACACGTGAATTCTTCCGTACCTGTTTCCGTCCTGCACGGGTATTAAGCTAAATGGCACGATACCTGTTTGACTGCTATGTAATATTTTTGCTGTCTTCTCCCAGTTGACATCGGGCACTTATGGCTGTGACCTCAACAAAACTTCCTTCACCAGGGCTCCTTCTTTTCTTTGGGTTGCTCCTTCTTTTTATACACGCCGTAAATGTTTCTTGGGCGTTATTTATTAATTCCAATCTATAAAATTTTCCTTCGGTTTTCGTTCACTTTGGTTGTCTTTGGGTTTCCCCTTTGTTTTTAGTTTTTTTATACAAAATGTTTGTTTTAAGTTGCCTTTTTTTTGTTCTTAACCAATTATATATATGTTTTGGGGCTTTCCTTATTTCCTTTTCAAAATTTAAGCTTTTGAGTTTTTCCACAATTTTCTTCGTTTTAAATTGTTTTTATCTCTTTGTTAAATTTTAAATATCGGCTTCCTATTTTTTCACCACTTTGTTTTAAATTGTTCTTATTTCTTTGTTAAATTTAAAATTTCAGTTATTTTTTATTCTTTCACAATTTCTTAGTTTTAAATCGTTTCCTCAAATTAATTCTCAAACTCCTTCACAAAAGAAACCAAACGTTCAAACGTTCCAAAAAATTGTCTATCTTCAAAAATCTTGAAATCAAAAATGGGCTTCTTCCGTGTAAACAAAATCCCTTTTATACGCTTCCCAACTATCCACATTCCTTTCCAAACATATAAAAAAAACCCCGCCTTCCCATTTTCGTAAACAAAAGAGACAAAAACACAAACAAACCATTTACCTATTCAACACAACTAAACAGCTGATGGCCACTGCATTACCACTCATAGGGTGCACACGAATATGGAAACACTTCGACATAATTTCCTCAAATCAACTTAATTTGCTCATAGTGGAAGTCTACTATTATGCTTGATCTTGTTTAGTCATTAAATATTGTGTTGAATTCTTCTGATTAGTGCATGGTTGTGTTAGTTGCTTCTAGCATGTTTTCAATGATGAAGGCATAGCACTGGTCAGTGAACATAATTGGCAGCGACTGACATGATCATGTACTAAAAATCAAAGTAACATCACCCTTCTTCGTCGGTACTGCAGCAAAAATTAGCCGGCGAAGTAAAAAGGTTGTAAAAGCTACAAAAAATACTCTGTCTTCTCATCTTTCTTCATCTGTCCCTTCAATACTATCCCCTCCTTTCTAGTTTCGGCGCAATGCACTGCATATGTAGGGGTCATCCCCTAAGATAAAAAAATATCCCAGAACGCTTCATAAACCATGATGAAAAATTACTTGTAATATCATGTTTGATTGCTTACCAGACGGCAGAGTAAACTGATTACTGTAATATGTATTTTAATTATTTCTTTATATGCAATATTCTTGAAGTCATACAAATAGAAACTGTTTTTAAAGAGTGTTTTAGGCTCAATTTAAACCACGAAAAACCGAAAGTGTACCCAAAGTTAAATTTGAAAATCAATATTTCAGAACAATTGCTATTTACTGAACGAAATTACCGTTTCAACAAAAAGACATGGAAGAAAATGAAAGATAATTAATATAAATAAATCAACTCAATGAAGTATTCACACTGGCATATTTTACCATTACTTCCAGCTACTCCCCCTTTACAGCGCTCACTCTGACATCAGAATTATCCAGTGAGAACGCGTTTGCATGTTTCTATTTACAATAGCTTAAGTTTGAAACAAAAGGTCACCAAATACCAAATACCAAAAAAAAAATCATATAATATTATATTGAACTCATTTTGTATTAAGTAATTAATTTCCAAATTTTCCGATACATTTTATTCCATTCACTGTTTAATTTGTTACATGCGGTCAAATAAACTTCCTATCAACAATGCTATTTTTAATACATGTATTTAATTAAAACACAGAAATTTTCCACTGAGTTACACAAAGGAACAGAGATTTTTTATTATATTACAATATATATCAAAAGTTGTAAATTATTTTATTTTAGTCGAAGTATCGTTATAATCAGTAATATGAAAAATGAAGGAGAATAAACGAGCCACAACTTGAGAATACAAATTATACTGACCTTCCCCTTTTTTATGTCTATGAATGGTATAAAGGCTTTAACTTTAATTGAAGTCATTATCTGCTGCGATGTCTTTGTACTGGAGGTTCCGGAATCTGAGGTCCGAATAAGGAGTTTGAAGTCAAGTGGGACTCATCATGAGATTACGACTAGCAAAACAGTGGCTGGGTGGTTCAATTACTATTCCTTACTTTCAATGTTTTTTGATGACAAATTTTATTTAAATAGTGCTTAAATCCACTTAAGGAACTAAATATTGAAAGAAAATATATGACACGGTATACAAGTCATTAACGGGGAATTTTTTTTGTTTCAAAACGAAGAAGGATTTTCTAACAAGCATTTTCTAATAAGAATAGAGGTTATGACCCAGTTTGCCTCAGTTACCCACCCTATCTATGTTCTTTCGGCAAATAGTTTAATTAAGAAATAACCTTAACGTTGATCTTTTCAAAACAAGAGCCGCGGGAAAAAATATTTCCCTTGGAAGGACGGGCTAGTGTTAAGAGGACAGTTGAAGATAGATGAGAAGATACAGAATTTGTTGTCTTTGTCGTCTTTGGCGCCGATTCACCCCGAGAAAACCACTGTTTGCACTGCTGTTTGTTTGGTCTCAGGGGTATTTCGGTGGATCCACTTTTCGTCTACGGCTAGGAAACGGCGTAAAAACTCGTCCATATTGCGATTGCACAAAGACGAACATTCATGCGAAATTGTCACATACATAGTTGCGTTTGTGTTCGATTGTGAGCAAGCAGCAAGTGATCAGCCAAAATTGAAACAATTGAGCCATGTGAGATGCCTGTGAATCCCACAGTCCCTCTCTCCTTCACTTTCAATCTTTGATCGACTAAAATCACATCATGATTTCTTTTAATTGCTTCGGATATAGCGACTTTAAATTGGCGTTCAGAAAATTCTGCAACTTCCTTGCTTTTACGGCCACATCGAAATTCAGTAAACCACTTCTTCACCAAGGCTCACAGCAACTATATACAATACATATTGATCAAGCTAAACCTTGGTATGAGTGATGGTTTTTTCTTCAAAAAACATTCTTAGTGAGCACACGAAATTCACTTACCATTTTCTTCCGAAAAGGAGCGGTAGTCTGCTATCAAGTGCTGCCAAACACAAATTAAATGAGCAGTTTGAGCAAATTTTGACAGGAGTCAACGTATAGTTGCTTTTCATTGCAATTAAGAGACGGGAAATTCAAAAAGCAAATTTTTTTTCCTTGTATATAATTGATTGATTATTATGCTAAGACCAAAATTGATCCGTACTCCCATCAATAAGCGAATACTAACATCTATTAATTTGTCTAACTTATACAGCTAAAGAGAACAGTGCATTTTCGAAAGAACACTACACTCCTAAAATAACTGCTTATGTGTATCTACTTTCATCTCCACTTATTAAGTGGCCTGGTTGAAATAGTATACGAGAATATCATCATTACTAAAGTGACGAATTTAAAATGGCGATTATAAAATGAAGTGTTACAGTGCAAGTCCATTTACCTAAGAATTTGAGATATATGTACAAAAACATATGAACAATGATGAAGATGATCTGGTAGCGCCCTCCGAAAACAGCGTTGTTCTGTTCTGCATTTTACTTATTCGTCGAGTTTTGGTCATATCTACGTCTTTCTAAAGACCACGTTAGACATTTTAGCGGGGTAATCAATTTAGTTATAAATAAAAACTATATCTGCAATAATTATTTTATATTGCGTGCTTTACTGCTGCGATGCGTACGCCAAGTGTTGTTTTCAATACTGGAAGGGAACCATTCCCGTAAAAATTATTTTTTGAGTTTTTTTTTCATGTATCGTGGTTGTTATATTCAATTATTGATTAAGTTTTTTTAACAACATCAACAATAAAGAGTCAAGAAGTTGGCTTCTTCCCACATTCTAGATTTATATATATCCAAAATTATATAAAATCATTTTAGAATACCTTTTACAAGAATGTTTTAGTAATGAAAACACCTGTCTCCCTTCGTTTTGCGAAAACAAACTTCATGCAGGGAGGCAAATTTCTAAAACCTTCCAAGAAATTTTTTTTAGAACATTTTTTTATTATGTATTTATTTTTATTATTAATTTATTCTATAGCCCAGTTCACAATCTCGAGCAAGTAGTCTAGCATCGTAGCATGAGCAAAATAATTGTACTCTACACCAACAAAATACATTAGCCCAGTTCACAATCTCGAGCAAGTAGTCTAGCATCGTAGCATGAGCAAAATAATTGTACTCTACACCAACAAAATACATTAAAAATGCTCTCAAATGCTCTCTCAATTTGCAAATGCTATAATGCAAGACCATTTGCACAGGATTGTGAATTGGGCTATTGAAAATGGTCTCAAATACTCTCTCAATTTGCAAATGCTATAATGCAAGACCATTTGCACAGGATTGTGAATTGGGCTTATGTGTACATAGTAGTTTTAAATTTATATCTGAAATTAATTTTAAGGTTCTGGTGTCACTGATTGTTCTAAGTCTTTGTAATTTTCTTCATTGAATCACTGATCGGAAAACCAAATATCGTACCATTTTCCACATATAAATTGGCAAATTGGATATAGTTTAGTTCGGTATTTTGGAATAAGAATAAAAGCTAAAATAGCAAGAATTGCCTTTGAATTCCATCGAGCATTGCTAAGTGGCGGTCTGCTTTTAAACTTTATTTTGGGAAATTTGTTGTTCTTTTGAAAGTACCTGAATGCAGCTCCGAGTTCATATAAGAACTTCATATCATCACGCCACTTAATTGTCTTTACTTCAAGTGTTTCATTAGTTTGCCTAACATTTGTTTATAGTTCTTCACAGTTATTTATTTCTCATCAAAGTCATATGCTATTTCTGGTGATGAAGTGTTTTCAGTTATCAACTCATTCATAACATGTCTTAATATTAAGTCCAATATGTGGTGCTGGCATCCAATATATTGTGGAGGAGGAAGACATGTTGAATTATAATAATTTTTTAAATGGGCAACAACACCATTTTTGCTTCCTGTATTAATACTTGCAGTGCTGCAGATAACCATTTTAATATTTTGCTATAAATAAAATTTTTTTAGGACTTCCTTCAGTCAATTAAAAATTGTTAACGCTTTTCCATTATCCAAAACAAGCACTGCTAAATTTACTTCCCTTACTTAATATGTTAATACTACAACTTGGAATTCTTTTTTATAAATTTTTTTGCCATCAAAATGTTGGCACCAGTTTTCACTCTTTTAAGTAGCTTCCGGAAACTCTTCTTTTTATTCAGACGACTTAATTAGTGCTTTGTAAATAACTGCTTGTGATGGTGTTGAAATGTTAACTCCCGCCTCTGCTAATTCTTTACATAATTTTTCCGTTTTTCTGGTACAAACCTTAGCGTTAGCAACTAACTTAATTTTATTCTTTTTGGAGGTTGGTATTCATAGTTCGCGGATGAATAGTCCTCCTCATACTTGCATTTCATAACCGAATCTGCATCAGATATATCGTCCTTAGCACTACCTAGGGCTAACTGAGGCTCTATATTTTCTTTAGTTATAGTGAATCTTCTTCTAAAGTTAGTATTATCATAATAGTTAAGGCTGTCTTCATACAATTTTATAAGATCTTCCACTTTTCTCACTACAGACCTTTCGCTTAATTTTGCAATATTCAATTTATGCCACAAAGTGTTGAGTTCATTACAAATTATAGCATAATTTTTTTTTGATTTCTTTGAAATAGCCAGAGCAGGGAACCTTCCAATTACAATTTTTTCGCTTGGTATTTTGCTAAATTTATATAATGGTTTGTCGACATAGGGAATATTTCTCAGAATTTTAACGCTATCTTGAAGTTTGTTCAAAGACTTTGACCAGACTTTAGAATTTTTTGGGCATTTAAACCACTTTTCCTGGAAGACATCTTTTATTAATCCAAACAAACTACAAAATTTAATAATATGTAAAATTGTGATGGTACAATCTATGAAATTGGGATCATTGCTAATATTTTTATATCGCTTTGAGCATAAGGTATTTTACTCAGGCTTTTACATATAAAGAATTTTGAGCCGCGATGAATTGTAAACCGTGGATAAATTCCAAAATAGCATTTAATTGATACGTATAGGAATATATACAAATATCAGGTGTAAATTTCTGTGAGATAAAAATGGTTGTTTTCAAACTTCAACCCGATCCCTGCGTGAACTTTCTTAACGATCCGAAAAAATTATCATATTGTTTATTAATAACTTTTAATGTTCTACAAGGCTATACTATACCAATTTTGATATTCGCAAAAAGTGTGAAAAAGCTATGGCCCTAATGTATATAAATACATATAAACTGTTATCATATCTATAACTTTTTTAAATATTTATATATTTTTTAATTTTACTCCTCTTTTGCAGGATGTTAATTTGTTTCGTGAATTTATACTGGTTAAGCTTATAAATGCCGAAAAAGCAACATTTCAAACACCAATATTTTCCCAAAAACGTGAGCGCACACTTGAAATGCTGATAAAAGATTTGTATGAGGACTATATTGGAGATAGTAAATTGGTAAGTAACAGCTGGAATTTTGAAAATTCATTAAAATTCATGGAAAACGGTGGACCTTAAAGACCATCCCTACAATTTCCCGCTAATTTGAAACGCTTAAAAATGCTATTATATTAATTTTCAAACTGTTATAACTTTTGAATGGACCAGCCGATTCCCTCGTGATAAACGGCGATTGATGAAGTTTTTCGAGTCCTATAAAAGAATTGACAACAGTGAGTGATCACATGTGCACTTTTTTATATATTTTTGATGTGTAAACATCTATACGCAGGGGGTAAAAATAATTTTCACAATACAATCACAAATTTTGAGTAAGATCAAATCGGTGTGACCTATATATGAGTGTATTAGTGTTATCATACGGACAACAAGAAGTACAGAGAAACTTAGCAACTACGCTCAACACCACCTAGTGTGCAATAGATCAAATCCATTTAAATTACATAGGTTTGATTAAAGACTCTTGTCAAAAATAATCGATTGAGCTAGTTGGACACAAATCTAGTGTGCAATAGTAGTAGTCGTACATTATGTTATCGTAGTCAAATATAAACAAATAATTAAATGAGTACAAAAACATTTAATTTTAATAACTTGTAAAAATTTTTTTGCACTTTTAATAAGAAATATACTAAAACAAAGCAAAATAACGAAAACAAAAAAAATTAAACTTGCCAAACTAAAAGTCTTCTTCGTCTTTGAGATTGTCATTCATACGGACAACAACAAGTACAGAGAAACTTAACAGCTGCATATAAGCACCATCTAGTGTGTAATAGTAGCTACTAATTTTCATTAACTATAATTGTGCTAGAGCTGTACAGCTTGAAAACCATTGCTGTAAAATAACTACTACATGCATTACATTTCAGTAAACAGCTGATTAATAGCTTTTTCATTTGTACATGTTTACACATCTCCCCTGTGATCGGACTCACACTGCTTTTTTTTTAATTTCTTCGTTTACGATATCTCACAAACGCATCAACGGACCCGATTTTGACCTGGTTAGTGGCATGCGATATGGTTTTTGCCACAAATTTTATTTAAAAACAAGTAAGAACGTTATATTAGACCGGGTCGAATTTTAAATACCCTCCAAATATTTAGTATTTTGAATGTCACTCAGGGAGGGGCCGTGGGGAAGACATCTCATCTTTTCGATAAAACACTAAAAACTAAATTTTTGTGGTTATTAAGTGTAACAAATTCTTTTTTATAGGGTCATTAGGTGGCAGAGGTAGGGGGAGGGCAAGGTAGACAACTCAGCTTCATCATAAGAGTTTTAAAATTTAGTTTTTAAGGATTGTGGGCTTAAGTAATACAAATTTTTAAATATTTACACTATATTTCTATGTGATATGTTACTTCAACGCCCACTAAATAAGGCGGAGTCCAAAAATTGATTTTTCTAATTCCAAGTTCAAGGCTTTGGACATTCTTTGACACAAAATTATATCATTTGCTTAAAAATATGAAAACAAAAACTAAAAATTACGTGGTTGATTTAGTAATTCTTAGGGAACTTTTTTCTCCCTTGCCCCATTTCACCCATTTACGAACTAGACCTGTGATATCCTTCAGAATTTATATGCACCAAATATCAAGGATCTGGCTCTTTTGTACTGAATCGTGATCTCCACAGACGGATGGACGGTCATTGAATATACCCTCCAATTCTTTTTCGGAGGGTATAAACAACTTTTCAATTTTCTCTTAAACTTTGTTCGCCTTTTACACTCACAAAGTTTAGTTTGGCAAAAATATTTCCATTTTCTTCCATTTTTCCGTTCACGAGTGACGAACGACATGCAAAGCAACTTTGAGAGAATATCAAAGTCTTTACGCACCTCCATTCCTCTTTCCTTCCTCTCCAAGAAACTCAAGACTTTGCAAAAGTAAACTTTTGTGAGTGTCCAATCCAAGGCGTCTAACCACCCCTGATGCGTGAGACATCATTCTGTCATATTTTTAAAAATTATCCTTTGGATAGTAGAAGAATATTGTTTGCTACTTTGTTAAGAACTAATTCCAATTTGATTGGGCCACATTGTGGGAAAATAAGTAACAAAAAATAATTTAATTTTGTTTGATTGCAGCCGAGCATGGCAGTTAGAAAGTAATTAGATGTATTATGTTTACATCTTCAAATAAGCTGTTTTAATTTAATTACTTTTTAAATTCAAAACAAAAACAATTTAAATTGTTTTTCGTAAGGAAAATATCATGTTAAAAATATACAAAAAGTTTCCGTAGCAAAATGGTTCACATGAAGTTGACATACATAACTGATGAAATTTTGTTGTAGCTTAAGCCTTTATTTACAAAACGCAAAATAAAAACAGTAGAAAAAGTTGAAATTTATTCAAACAGTCTCGCAGCAGTCTAATTTTAGCTAAACTGTTAAGGGTCTTTATTTGAGAGATAAAAACCATTTCCTGGATATTCTGCCTAATTAGGAATATCCTTACGGAATTTCTTCTCTTCCCATTTTTCATTTCGTGAGAAAAAAACCCCTTTATGCTAATAAATTGGCGAATATGTAAATAAGGGAAAGAAAACGTCAGATACAATTGTTGTTTTTTACAAATTAATTTGTTTAAAATTACGTTTTCTGAAATATCTTGTGCTGAATGTGTGTTACCACCTCCCATCCTTCGAAGTGCTAGTGGAAAAAATTCATTCGTTGGTTATTCTTTAGAGCCGTGGCCTTGGACGCTGATGTAGAGAATTTAATTCGTCTTCTGCTCTCTGCCTGAGACTTTGAATATCTTGACGTTTTCTTAACAAAAAAATCCTACAGCGATTTCGCCTTTTTTCCCGCTTCTGTTGTTTAATTGAACTTTTGGACCTAAAATAAATTTTTGAGAATATTTATTATTATGCTTCCATATTGGTCTCTTATAAATTTACTTCACTCTTATACGGTGTTCAGACAAACACTTTAATTGAGCTCATCGCAACAAATACTATTATTGAGCTCAATCATCCAAATAAAGTTTCAATTAGTTATTGTTTAATACATATGAAATTGTTTTAATATTGAGCAAAGTAACAAATGCAACATTGATAAAAAGTGTGTTTAGTGAGCAAAACACAACTACCTAAACAACTACCTCCCCCCTAAAATGCGGGAAAAGTAAAAAAAACATAAACAAAATTTCTCCGATTTAAATTATTGATATTAAACTAATTATTATTTAGCAAATAAAAAACAAAAGAAGCTGATTTAAACTTGGGGACCTCATAAATATGAAAAATGTTTCGTTTTAAGGCCGAGAATTCGTCATACGTCGCCATTTTTAACTGACATGAGCGTATCGACGGAGAAGGTTGGATGAATGAGTATTTTGTTGTCGTATATTAAATCAGTTACTTGTTCTCCGTTTTATTAATTTACTTAAACTTAATTATTTTATACAATATTTTATATATTATTTAATTTTTCCTGAACACACAATACAAAACAATTAATCAAAGCAATTTTAAAATGATGTCTGTCAAAAGTAAAAATGTTGGCCATCTTTCGTACTAAAATACAATGGATCCACTACTGAATGTGACAACTCACATAAGAAAGCAAGTATTTCAACTCAGTTGAAATACATATGTATAACGCATGACGGATTTTATGTGTCTCGGCCTTTATTTTTCATACGTTAACTGAATTGAATAAATTTTATATATGTAAACAGGAAATTAATTGTGACAATAAAGTGAATATTGACTCAATTAAAATTCCATGTCTGAGCACAGTACAAGATTTGTCTTTATCAGTGTTGTCAGATAATTTTTTTTCTTCCCCCCAAAAAAATTTAGAAACCCCCTAGATTCTACACTTTTTCTTAAAAAACCCCCTAAAGCAGAAAAGTTTAAGTAGTAATTTGGTTTCATCATTCTTATTTCTATTAAATTTGAAATTTCATTCTTACGCGAAAAGCACGAAAACACCCAAATTTTTATTTTATTTTTTTATAAAAAACCCCCAAAAAAATATATCTGCAATCTTTCTTTCTTTTGTAAGAGACGGCTTGAGGAAGTTTGTTACGGGTACATGTACTCCTTTTGTTTGGGATGCAAATCCAACATGTTTTTTCGTATTTTGTTGTGCAATAAGGTCTCCTGTTAGCCACCATAATGCTTTTACAATATTTGCATAAAGCTTTGTAGTTGTCTCCCTGGACAGGGGCTATTCAATCTGAAATTTAATTTTGCATTTATTGGGTTTAAAATTTTATTTAAAAATACAATACCTCTAAACTGCTGATCTGCTTTCCACTCCTTTTTATATTTTTGTTTATATATGTTATCCTTTTTTGGCATATTGGTAATAAATTGTAAAGATGAACAACTTTTTAAAATTTATATTTATCAGTTTAAGGAAAACCAACAAAATTGATTTAACGAGAAAAATGTTTTAATGTTTGTATGTGCGTGATTACTTTCTAAATCGCCATTTCGATACAATATCTTCGACGTGCTCAGTTGTTAAGTTATGTACTATTATGTACCAAACTATAAATTCGAAAATCCCCCAAATAAAATTTTCTTACCCCCAAATTTCCCCCTAAAGAATATTAACCCCTAAATCTGCCCCTAAATAGAAAAAAAAACCCTAAATCTAGGGGGAAACCCCCTAATCTGACAACACTGGTCTTTATCTCCTTTCAAATTTTTTCTTTTTGAAAAACTCGAGTAAAATAATAAATTTTTTTCCTTTGTTTACTATTAAAGAGAGCTTCTTTTTCCCCTGTGGGAAAAATACAAGGAAAATTGTAATTCAGAATAGGAGAAATGGGAAAGAGGAAACGTCTCTCACGTAATTTGTATTAAAAATTGTGCCGATAGTATTTTGAATTTTAAATGTTTTCTAAAATACATTTAAAAATATTTTCGCAATAAATTTAATTTGCCTACCGTGTGTTCGATTAAATTTTATTTCAAATTCATAATACGAAATTGTTTAAATTAAATTCACTGCGACATTCAACAGCTACGACAACAATATGTTATCCTAATAAAATTACGATTTGTTTGTAGTCTGGTGCTTTTACGAAAAACAAAAGCAAAACAGAAAACAATCAAAGATTTTTGCAAGAATCTCATTAAAAGTTTAATTATAAGGACATTCACTTATGGCACTGTATTGTGTCTTTCCCATTTTGCACACGAAATTAAGTTTGCCTGACACAAATGATTACATAAAGAAAAACTCAAGATGCTATTTCTGTTTGGAAAATATATATAAGCATTAGTACCGTAAAAACCCCCTCATACTCTCCCATTAATAGCAACACAGAAGAAGATTTATACATGTATTTTGAATAAAAAAATAACTTCAATCAAATTCAAACTAAACAAAAACTTGTGTTTTCGTTTCCCTTCCCCATGTTATTTTCTATTATTTATCCTTTGACTTGTCAACATACACCATATACATGCACACACTTGTGCACAAATCGTGTTCTTAAACACTTTTACTTAACACTGTGCTGGCACACATTGACATGCCCTTAAACAACCATCCTTTCTCTAAACCACTCAAAAAACTGACAACATATACGTTAACTCTAACACACACATGTACACATCCCAACAATTGTGTGTGCACAAATAAAAACGTGTTCATCTACTTGTAGAATATGCTAAATAGACGCGCTTTCTCTGAAGTGTTGTATGACGTGCCAAGAACATCCAAGCTAAAGGAGGACGCGAGACAAATTGAATTTGTTCGTATAGGACAAGCTCTTAAATTGGAGGCCATTATGCGAGGCGATGCTCCCACTAGCATTGCGTCAGCCAGCCCATGTACGATATTCAAGAAACCCCCCTGGGAGCCGCACTGCTTTTATCCAACATTTCCCCATCGTGGCTCATTGGCAGGAGATTCGTATGGTGCTAATGATGAGTGTTTATTTATGGCCACCGATGATGGCACATTCTTGATGAAAGGTAAGTAAACTAAGCTGAACGTGTGCATGCACATCTAAACAATGCCAAAAGCCTGTTGCAGACTATTTAAATTAATCATTGCCAATAATAAACTACATGTAATTTATTTAATTTCTGCTATTCTTGGCAAAATTTAGAGGATCAATCATTGCAGTTGATTTTTGACAAAACGTTGCACGTGCGTCAATTAAGTGTTTTGGAAGAGCATGGCCTACTTTTAGTTCTAGGCGGCTCTGCCACAAATCGTGATGGCCATCGAGTACATGTTTTCCGTCTAAGAGAATTCTACATCCGTTCAATAGAAGACTCGTTGAAGTGTCGTTCTCGTTCAGAGGTGAAAGATCGCCGAATTGACAAAACACGGGGCTGTAATTTGTATTCATCTTCTCATATAAGTGGCGGCCATTTGAGATTGGTTGTAGCTGTTGGCCGTAAATTGCTGCTTTTTCAGTGGAAGCATACGGCCGCATGGGCTTCTTGGTGTCCAGAAAATGATACCGAAACCGCTGAAGGTTTCATCTTTCAGAAGGATATTACTTTGAGTGACACACCCACGATTGTTACGCCTTTAGAAGGGCCCACCAATACCAAGAACGGTGGCCTAATATGTATTGGTTATAAGTACGAAAGAATTGAGAAGAGTTTTAGCAAACAGTTTTATTAACTTCCATACATTTCTTGCAGGTATCATTATGAAATTGTCTGTGATCAAAGTGGAGTAGCGACTCGATTGCACGAAGTTGAACCTGCCAAAAGAAATCAAACCCAGCTGACAGCTGCTACTGAACTGTGCGACGGTTTGGAAACTGAACTTCTGTTGTGTTACAATCGTAAGTAGTAAAACGATTTTAATAATAATCGGAACTAAAACCATATCTGGGGCAATCAGGTGTAAATATTTCGCCCTATTCCTTAACTCTTTGTCAACGTCACGTCAAAACATCACCAAAAATGGGACAATTACGTACTCCTTGTGAACAACAATTGAGTGCTTCCGATAGTCTGCGACCACTTTCTAAGGCCTTAAATATAGCAAGAGGTTGCTAAAATTTGTGAATTATTGAGGATAATAAGTACAGACGTAACCTATTTTTGATATTGTCTTAACATGACGTTGACAAATAGTTACAGAATAAGGGGGATTAAAATTTTCGTGATATACTTGTGTAATTAGTTCGTGGCCAATGTAAGAAAATATTGTTAATTTCAGATACTTGTCACTTTCAAAAACTTAATGACAGAGAGGAATCCCGAAATGAATTTGATTTTCATTGGAATACGTCACCAACATCGGTGGTCTGTGCTTTTCCCTACATACTGGGCTTCACATCAGATTCCATGGAAATACGGCTACTAGTAAACGGCAACTTGGTTCACACCGCCATTTTACCGGAACTTCAACTGATCACATCAAAGCGGGATATATTCTTTGTAACCACAGCACCAGAGTTTATGGCTAAGGATCTGAACATTAAGGGTTTGCATATAAATGAGCAGGTTTCCGAAAAGAGACTTGTCACAACACCAAGCGAATGTTCTTCTAATGAAGAACTTGCACGTGATAACAGCGACTTGCAAAGTTCAATAAGTGTCAAAGACTTGCCACTGAATCCCGAACACGAAATGAACAACCTGCTTGAAATACCTAATGCAATGGGTGTGCAACTTCCCGCAATACAAAGAGCCCGATCTCTACAAAAAACAAGCAATTTAGAAGAAAAACCAGTAATAGCTAAAAGTAATTCTTGTGGAGATTCGCATCATTCTGAAAATAAATTTAATCCCTTACGCAGCAATTCTATTATTGAACCTCAGCATGCGGGTGTGCCTCCCAACTCCCCACGTAACACTATAAATACAAACAACAATAACAATTCAACAGCTACGAATCAACAGCATTCCCCCATGTCGCCAACAAAACGAAACTCCAAATATCGTAGTCTCTTCTCCAACGGCAGTCAGACCGCCGACAACTATTCTTCATCACCGGACCGTTTAAAGCCTCTACGTGTCTATCGCATACCCTTGGCCAAATTAGCCGGAGCCCATTCCCATTTTCATATGCAGTCCTTCAATGCCACAGCAGCGAAAACACAAAATCTTTTACGCGACCATTATTCCCTGAACGTGAAATCAAGACAAAAGTCTATAGACATACAGATGCCATCGGCTCGAGCTCATGAAATGCCCGAATGACAATTTGTACAGGAGTCGAATGAAAACTTACAAGCCCACATACCGCCGACTTTGAAATTTATGGAAAAAAGAAAGTCCATAGATCTGTACGACTATGACGACAATAAATTCAATGAGGAGGACGAACGACGTTTTGAAATGCTTATGCTGCAGCGCTAGATCGAAGGTTTTCAACTGACCATGCTAATATGCATACGAACCCAAAGAATAAAAAAATATTTTGATATTGACAGCAATTTCTTAATATATAATATTTTTACAAGGTTTCAGTATTAAGGAACACAAAGTGTATAAGCAAAATAAAAACAGTTACATATAAATATGACACTATATATTTAAATAATGCAAAATACATGTATGTAAAAGTTTGAGATTTGTATGTAGAGTCCTGGGAAGCTTAAATAGTGCATATTTCTCCACACCCAATTCAAAAGATCAGATACTCTCTTTTTTCAAAACAGGCGCTCAAATTGCTTTGAATGATTTTAACTGTGAAATAAAGTACTTAAAAGAGTCCAGTAATTTTCAATACTACTCGTACAAGTTATTCTAAAGTCTTATGAAATTTAATAATAAATCTTTTAAATAATTCTTTTCAAGAATAAATTATTTGTTATGTACATATTTCTAATGTGATGTACTATTATGTTTTTTATACTTAAAATTATTTTACTTCTAGGAGTTAGAAAACCGAGTTTAAAATAAAGTAAACTTTACGCTTCTTTTTGCTGCAGCAAAATTTATTATTCATGCTTTAAACACATACACGACAGCGGGCTACCGACTATATAAACTTCTAATTTCAGTGGTGCCACTTTGATAAAAATAAAATCGCTTACTATAAATCTTTTTATATATCGAAGCAAAATTAAAAACAAATCAATTTATTTGTTTACAGCACTATTGTTTTTGCATTTTTAATAAATGCTTGTACATGTGATTTCCTTTTTTCTTATTGCACTATAAAAATGAGTTTATTTATTTCTTATATTTAATTTTTAAACGTCTATCAAGCATATAACAAATGAAAGGCTAAGTACTTTCGTATGGAGTACTTTTCAATATAATGGAATTTTTGGTTGAAAATATCGTTGCTTCAAAAAAATTAAATTTTTACTTGAATAGTCACATAAACAATTTATATACCAATAGAAAACCATTTATAAATTTATACACCAATAGAGAACCATTTTGGAGCACTTTGGAATGATACCCATATCGTTTATAATCAATCAATAAAAAATAAAAGTTTTGAACCTCGTAAGTCCTTAGCCTGGAGGGATCGCCGAAAAAATTACAAAATTCCCTTTATTTTTGAAAGTGCTATTATGCCTAATGCACTTTTATATCAACAATTTTCATATTCTTGGCGAGTTTAAAAAAATTTTAAATCTTTATTTATTAAAGGCTTTTCATTCTTTTGGTAGCACTAACCTGATTATTGTCGCCTATGAAAGTAGAAATGAGTTTAATTTGACTACAACTACAAAAGTAGCACGAAGAACAAACTACCGTGTAGTCGTGAGGATATTCTTTTTCCATATAAGCAGAATACATGCTATTTTTCCGCTGTCGTGAATGTGTTTTCGCAATGAAAGTTAAAATCTGGTTTTGATATTAAAACCATAAACATGTGATTTTGCGTTCACACTGCAATCTGTCAAATAATTTTGATTAAAATTAATTATATAACACTTAACTGACAAACTGTACAACAGTCAATAGTTGTATGAAAAACTAAGAAATTTTAAAATTCACTCTAAAGCTGAAATTATTCTTTATTTTGTAAATAACTACTTTAAAATTATGGAAATACTTATAAACAGTGAATAAGTGCTTCGAAATTATACTATTTCATGTAAAAATCATGACGACATTCAAAGGCCCAATTTACACCATGATTTTTTTTAATTCATGAATATTTTGTATCTTTCTTTTAAAGCATCTTCTAAAATCCTCTAGCATTTATACGTTGATTTATAATTCATGTGTATTTATATTTCAGGGTTGATTTTTTGGCTTGTTATCGCTTAATTTTCTTTGTTTGATCATTCGTATTTTTGCATTAGTGATTTATATACAAGAAAATATAATATAAAATGCAAACTATTGTACAATGATGGAAAAATTATTGGAAACGTTTTTCTTTAGTAATTTTTTTCACTTTTTAATAAAACCACATGTAGATATGATATATTCACTTTGAAAGCCGAAAAATAGTAAAACAAAACAAGAAGAATGGAAAGTAGTGCAAAAGGAAATACAAAAACCTCATGAAAAACAAAAATCATGCAGTTTTTTCTACACCTACTTCATCTCTACACCGCCCACCAACAAACAAAAACAGCATGAATAATATTCATGAATAAAATTTATGGTGTAAATTCGGCCAAAGAAAAATGCGGCATGTGTTGCATGATTAGCTATTTCCAATTTTCAATAGAAAGACAAGATTGCAGTTCATAAAACTTATTTAAAACCAATTCAAGAATGATTTTAAGTTGGTTTTAACCACATCACTTTGTATGGTAAAACCAGGTTTTATCGGTTGGGTTTAACTTCTTTTATATATTTTAAATTATTAAGCAATAAAGTCAGTTTTTATACTCGTACAAATTATTATTTTATTTTCCAATATTTCGTCACATTTTGTGTAACTTCTTCAGGGAAATAATGTAAAGTGTGAAATATTGGAAAATTAAAGAATAATTCAATAATTTTGTACAAAACCTGACATTATTGCTTAATAATTTAAGATATATAAAAAATTTAAAAAAAGTCGAAATAAAATAGTTATTATGAAAAAAAAGTTGGTTTTAACGTTAAAAACATGTCAGTGTCGAAACACTACTAAAGTTCTTAAAAATTTTCTACATATTTTAGGAAAATATTTGAGAAAATAGTTATTTATTTACTTTAAAAATATATAAATTTCTGTTCAATCGTTTTTAGTGATAACAATAAACAACATTTTGAATTTTTAAAGGCTTTTCATAAATCGAACTCATAACTGAATTTTCTTATTGCGTGAAGAATACATGCTGATATATTTGCGAAAGTTTTTTTATAAAGGGTGTTTTTTTTATAGAGGTATAGAACTTTAAAGTGCAATAAGACAAAAACGTATTAGGTATTTAAATTGACATGGAATTTACTTTATTCTAAAGATAATATTCTGGGATTATAATTTAAATATGACTTCTGGCATATGACCCCCACGGGGAGGTGGTCTAATCTGGAGGTCAAATTTTCGATGACTTTTTCCATCCTTTGTGGCCGCGCATCGGCAATAACGCTGCCGAATGGTGTTCTCCAAGTGCTTATCAGTGCAGAGTAGCGACTTCTCATATGCCCACAGAAAATGGTCTAGCGGTGTTAAATTGCGTGATCTTGGAGGCCAATTTACAGGTCCGAAATGTGAAATTATGCGGTTACCAAACGTTTTCATCAATAAATCAATTGCGATATGAGTTGTGCGATATGTTGCTAAGTCCTGTTGGAACCACAGTTCCTGTACATCATAGTTGTTTAATTGACGAATGAAAAGATCAGTAGTTATGACTCTATATCGGTCACCATTGACTCTAACGTTCTGACTAGCATTGTTTTAAAGAGGTGCGGACCAATGATTCCACCAGCCCATAAAGCACACCAAACACTCACTTTTTGTGGATATAACGGTGTTTCAACATGCATTCGTGGATTATAATCATACAAAATACCGCAGTTTTGTTTATTGACGTGTACATTCAAATAAAGGCGAGTTTCATCTATAACAAAATTCAGCTATGAAATTCAGGAGCAACGGCAGTCTTGTTTTGGGCCCATTCACAGAATCTACACTTCGCTATGCGTAGATTTCGCAAAATCTTCCATAAAGTGGATGGCACATACATATACAATTCCTGTGCACCATGACGGACAGACTAATTCGCGTCTTCCTCTACTCTACGCTCTACAGAAGTAATAACTTCTTCTGCACGCTCTATGTGGCGTATTATCATTTAGAGTAGGCCCGTGCTGCGAAAATATTCCTTAGTTAAAGTTAATCGAATAAATTGCTGTTGGATGATTTTGTGGACCGTAAAATGGACGTAGTGCACGATACGTATTTCGAACAGAACGATGATTTTCAAAATAAATTCGCACAATTTGGAATCGTTGTTCAGGCGTTAGTCTGATGAAATGCCAAACCAAACTAAACTTGAATCGCTTGACAGCTGACAAAATGGCCGCTAGTTAAAAAAGTGTTGCCAGCTTAAAGTTCTATAAAAACGACCTTTAGATATAGCATATACATACATATATCATACAAAAGTTGTTCATTTATTCTTTCTAATTCTCTTAACTATAAATCGCATGTTAATTACCGAACTTATTGATTAATGAGACCGTAATCGTATGAAATCCTGTTGTTTTCCGGTAACCCCTGATTTTCGAAAGTTTCGGAAACGGATGTTTGTTGTACTCAAAATTGACTTTTATAAATTTTTGGTATAATTTTGTTTTAATTTCACAACTTTATTTGACCTTTTTTTTGTTATTAATATATTGTGATTATTCAAACAATAAGACAATTATCCGAAATTTCTATATTTAAAAAATCAGCGTGATCTGATATGTACAGTCAAATTCTTTTATCGGAATAAACAAAATCTTTTATAAAAAATTATTGACTTCTTGCTTAAATAAACATAATTTATTAATCATTTTATTTTCATTTGAATATTCGAAAGAAAATTTACAATTATTTGCATAATAAAAAATTTATCGAGTAAATTTATGTATAAGAACAATCTGAAATGTGATCTGCTATGCAGGCAAATTTGTCTCGACGTTTGAATATGATTATCATATTTGCTTTAGCCTTAACCTTAACATATTTGGTATCTTTTAAGTACGAACCTAAAACTAAAACTGTTTATATAAGTGAACTCCAATAGCAAAAAATAGTTTATCTATATAATATAAAGTGCAAAATGAAAACTGTGTTAAGAAATATTAAATATGAGTACAATATTGTGATGTTATTGTTGTTGGCACTTAAAAGAAAAATTTATGAAATGTTACAAAAATATTTATAACCAAAGATGAGATATGCGTGGTATTTAAAAGTTTATTAAAAAACAAGCTTATACTTATAACTATCAAACCAAATTGTTCAATCTGTAAGCTCTGATTAAAATTTACATGCTTTGTGTAATTGTTTAATTATTGTATTCTTGTTGTTCGTAACTTTCATACAAAAGGGTGTTCCATAATTGCATTTAAAGCAATAACAAGTTTTAAAGTTTTGTCATTGTTTTAAATGTGTTTTTTTTTTGAGAGAACGATATCAAGTGACATCGTGAGACTGGTAGTATATTTTATTCATTTTGTTGTATGGAGGCATGGTCTGGGAATACACTTTTTGTTAAATTTATTTGAAAAAATATTTCAAATATGTGATAACTTGAATATCACCAGAAAAACTTATTAACGCTTTCGCATTAAATTAAAAATCCATTACCTGCTTGACTTGACTACATTGAAGAGTCATTTAAGAATACAATAAAATCACGATACAATAAATTTTTCTGTTCATAACGACATTAGCCTGTACATAATTTTTTTAATAGTAAACTATACGACTGAGCTTCTGAATTGAACATATGTGAAGAATATTCTAGTCGAATTTAATTAACTTGTTCTTTACATTTTTATTTTCAAAATGTTTTGAGAAGTAAATCAAACATGTACCCCAATTGTAAATAACGGGTTATCCATTTTTCGGTTTCTGGAGTGCACACAAAATGCTATAATTTTGTTAAAATTTTTATTTCATTGTAATGCATAGAATTCGTCAAGAGGTACGAAACACGATAGCCCTGTTCGCAATCTTGTGCAAATGATTTTGTATCGTTGCATTTGCAAAATAATTGTACTCTACACCAACAAAATACATTGAAAATGCTCGCAAGTACCCTGTCAATTTGCAAATGAGATAATGCAGGGCCATTTGCGAAAGATTGTGTATACGGATAATGCCATTTAAAGGACCGCGTCTAGATTGGTTGTAGAGCAGTATTGTGGTATCCATTCATTTTTAATTAAGTCAGTATTCATTTTATTGACATAATTATCTCCCTGTCACATAACAAGTAAAAATAAATTTCTTTTATATTCATGAAGACCTTAAATTTAATTCTTTGTTTCTGTTTTTTCTTTTTTAATTTTCTAATTAATATCAATAACTTAATACGGTGTTCAGACATGCACCTTAATTAAGCTTATCAAAATTAATGCCGTTATTGAGCTCAATTAACCATATACAATTTTAATTAAGGGATTGCTCAATTGACAATTAATTGTTATAAAATCGAGTAAAAGTACAAATGCAGAACTCCTAAAAAGTGTGTTTACTAAGCAAAACACAACTCGCTGAACAAAGTTAGTCGAGACTTAGCAATTAAAATGTGGAGAAGGTAAGAGAAAACCATAAACAAAATATGTCGAGACTTGCTGAAGTGAAAGTATTGATATTAAATTTAGTATTAATTATAAAATTAAAAAAAGAGGAAAGGATCCCAGATTTGAACTTGAGGTCCTCATGAACATAACTCCTAAAGTGAATATTGAGTCAATAAAAATCCATGCCTGAACACCATATAACGGCATAACTATCATGAACTTTGTGGGCAATTGTATTCGCCAATGTGTAAAATTACGGCTTCGGGAAACTTGTTATACAATAAAGTCAAAATCGGTAGTGTTGTGTGGCTTGTGAGACCGTCTTATTGAACCCACATATCATCCTTTTCCTAAGATTTAATTTCAAGCCCAATAAAGTTGTTTATTATACGACCATATCACCTAATTTTGAATTATCTGGTACACCTTCGACAAAGCGCAAATGACTGCTATGATGCGTTTTTGCACTGCCTTGAACACATGTGTAGCGCTTCCATCCTCTCCAAATGTCTTAATAACTTTGCGCAGTAACACTGGAAAGGTGGCCATGTTTGAACCAGCATATTTGGAGTATGTTTTAACTTTTTTTAACTGTTTTTCATTTTCACTAAATTAATCATACTTGAGATGATAGAATGTAATAGATCACAACCTTGCCAGATCGACGGGTTTAAAGCCACTAAATGGATAACCCTTCAGGTACATTAAGTCTTTGCAAATATTACCGATAAGTTTAAATAAATTATTTTCATTATTAAATTAGAATAATTCACAATATGTATCTATCTATTCCTAAACAGACAAGGTATAAATAAATAGTAGTTGAATGAAAATAAAGTTATAAATAACATTCAAATAAAATATGAATACAAATATTTACAAGAACTTTAAATTAATCTGAGAGTATAATATGAAAATCTATGCATATGGGAATAATTGTTTAGTTCGACGCTTGAATGTATATTATTATTACTCAAAATACCAAAGGAAAGTATTAGGCTTTTTTGTAAGGTAACAAAATATTTATAAGCGATTGTTCCTTATTGCCACAAATGTACAGACTACAAAAATAAATATAAATATTTCTATTAAGAAAGTCTTCATTTCACATTTTTTATTGGAAAATGGAAAAATATACTGTTATTGATATGACCCATATTTTTAAATTAAATCGTGTAAATATTTGATCTGCAAAATAAAATAATTGTTGAAAATAATTAATATATTTCAATATGCCGAAAATTAAAAATAAATAATTCTTTTTAAATGCAATGTTAGTTATATCGTTTGACGTTTATGGTAGAATATTACATAATATTTTTCCTAATTTTTTAAAATTAGTTACAGGTTGTTAAAAATGTAAATTTGAGATGGAAACTTGTTTCTTGTATATGATTGTATTTCGTATTTTTCCACTTTTTCATTTTTCCCCAGAAAAAATATTCAAATGAATACCCTGAATATATAAAAAAATCGTATGTAGATTAATTTTGTTATATATTTTTTTACTTTGATACAGTGATATTCCAGCCATTTCATATAAAAATATTCTGCGGTAGACATGATGTGCACTGTTTTCGGCTAACAGATATATAATATTCAGATAACATATTACGTTATCTGAATATTATATATCTGTTATCAGTTATGTTTTAAAAATAAAATAGAATTTCTTCTTTGAATCAAAAAGTTCAAATGTTCTCAGTATTCCTAAAATTTTTCATTAAAGAAATGCGTGCCTAAGGAATATCGTAACTAATTAAAAACGGGAGATATATTAAAGCTAAATACTATTCCGTTTTTTAAACTTATTTTTATTAATAATCTTGAAAATTGTCTCACTTTGCCCCTTTTTTCGTTCAGCATTATAATTTTCTTTTCTGTAAATAATTATTCACATGATTTATCGGTGTCGGGGCAGGGGCCAAATTATGGCATTAGATATTAATCGAAATTTCAAATAAAATTTCCATCAATATCGAATGCCGTAATTTGCCCCCAGCTTTTTACAAAAATTCAACTGTACTTTCACATAAGAAAAGAAAATTTAGCTATTTCTTTGAAAGCAGAGCATTTCTATTATGCCCTTTTTACACAATTGCATATATTTATGCTTCCTCATTCTTCGACAAATTTGTTGAATCGAGTATAAAGTTGATGTAAAGTGATCAGCGGAAAATGTTTGCAAAATTTATTGTTCGTTATACCGGAATGCCACTGTATGTATAGTTAATCTTATTCAATTGATAGCTATTGTAGATTAAAACTAAAATACACTAAATTTCTCTTCATAAAATATATTTGCATATTCAAAAATCAAACAAGTGTCAAATATGACAAACTCACACACAAATTTTGTAGTAGTTTTATGGATTAATCTCATATGAAATATAAGATCAAATAAATTATTTATTCTACTCAAATATTTTATATAGTTTCAATTTGCATAAACAAATTTAGTAACTAAATGTAAGTATAAAAGGGATGCTAAACTTAAAGATTTAATAGCCCGAATCACATCACCTATATTTAATGCTCAGGAATATGAAAATATAAATAAACATGAAGAAAATTATCAAACGGCAACACGGGAATTAAAAGTGGGCTACCATCGTAGGTAGGGTGACTAGGATTCTATGGGGAAACCCAGATGGTAACAGGACAAAGGAGATCCTAACATTGAGGCGAATTTACTGTATTTTCAAAACTATTAGTACTCGCAAATCTTAAAAAAATTTGTGATTGAACGATCAATAGCCACAGACTATGTCCTAAGTTCATATCACAAGGTGCATTCAAGTCTACGAGAGAATGTAATATCAGAGAGGAAACTCTTAGACTTTTTGTAAAAAATAATAAAGTTTACAATTTTTACACCTTAAAACTATAACATAATTTTAAATGCCCTTGCAAGACAAAAGTTAACTTAATAATCTTTACTACACTTACCTGAGCTACCTAAGAAGTGGTGCTACGTGATGATGTTAGAGGATCAGCTTCCAAAGTCAATATTCTTATGTTTCTATACTCTCCACAAAAAAATTAAGAGTATTTCATTCCATGTGTAATTTCCTCAATATTAATATGCGACCCCACATTCTGAATCCTTGTAATTAGGGAAGACGAATAAGCGATGTCCATTCGTCTGTGCGTGAAACCGGTTTTCCCAAGCCCCCAAAAAGAACTAGAGAATTCATTCTTGGACTAATGGACTAGAAATGCTCCTAAATAGAGTGCTATTGAAATTTAGATATATCCAAAATACGCTCCCAGATCTGGAAGATCCAAAGCTATAAAATCAGATAGCAAAACAGATTTTTTTCATTTAAATTCAATTAAGATCTATAGGCTAATTGTTCGAAATTTTGTTTTAAATTCAAAAAGACATGATAAATATTTCAAGACACAAAGGAAAGTTAACATCAGTGTTTAGTTATTCAACTTACAAAGTAGATCAGAATAGATGTTTTCGAAATATTTTTTGTTACATAAAGGTAACCAAATAAGTTCCCAATTTTGCTCTTTGGGATCTATACTTCTTTTATACATCAGAAAGAATTGGTATTAAAAATAAAAAAATAATAATCAAACGGTAACACGGGTATTATAATAATAACATGTTAACATCAGGTTGATACAGTTCTCGGATTCTTTTTCACAATAAAATTTGTGTAAATAGGAACTGTTATCAAATTCAACTAAGCCACCTAATAAGTGGTGACAAACACAATACACATAAGCACTGATGATGATGAAAGGGTTGCGTCTTTCGAAAACAGCTGTTCTGCTCAGCTGTGTAAGTTGAATAAAACTGATGTTGACTTTCCTTTGTGCCTTGGAATATTTATCATGTCTTTCTGAGATTTAAAAACAAATTTCGAACAATTAGCCTATGAATCTTAATTCAATTTAATATAAAAAAATAAAAATGAAAAGAGGATTGGACCACAGAACTTTTTTGTTGCATAAAAGAAGCAGCCTGAAAAATTTCTTCTTTTTTTACAGATTAGACATATCTAATATATTTGAAGGAACTTCATTGGTATTAGAAATCAGGAAAGCAAACAATACTGCTTCAGAGCTGTAAAATTTAAATATTTTTTTGAAATATTAAATCAACTAAATTTTTTTTTTGATAATAAAATAAATATTTTTATTTTAGAAAAAAAATTAATCAGTATTGAAAACAAGAACGATAAAAAATATGGTTCCAGGTTTGAAATGAATGTGTCTGTTTCTCCTGTTTCTAGTCCGTCAAACAATGCCCCAATTCTCAAAGTTATTTCGCCAAAAAAAGCGATATTCACTGCTCGATTTGCATCCTGTACATCTACTGACGACATAAAACATATCCATTATATGATAAGATTGGCTTCGATAGTGTAATCAAATTTAAATATTCTGAGCCACGAAATAAAGCATTGTTTCAAATAATTGTTCTTCAGGACTACTTTGATACAATTGTTAACCAAGATTTTTGGCCGCCTAATGCTCTTATTCGTGAATATGAGTACAAAATTACGTCAACAGCTAACATTGCTCATCTGCCGCAATCATTGTCTTCAAAAAACTTGTTTAAATACGAATTCATTAAAACCGGGTTCTACTGTGCCTTAAATTTGAATAAGGTTTAATTCATCCTTGTTGGAAGCCTTTGTGTTTTCAACAAGTGAACCGGTAACGTATTTAAGTGTTGTTGGACCATTTGGGCAAATTATAATTTATACATTTTTCCACTTACTTTCTGGATACCAAATTTTACACTTCATGTAATTCTTCGCTATTAAGTTGTATAACTTTTACAAGGTAACTATATTTCTATTTATAAATAAAGTGGGAGAATTATTGTCTCCATATTTGAATCTTGAATTTTAAATACTTGCGTTTTATTTTTCTTTTATGAAATCTAACATCTAATCGGATATACGCCGAAACAAAACTAATGCAATTATCGACAGATAATCCCATTAATATTGTTTATCAGAATGTAATAGGTCTCAACACCAAATTGTCTAATATTTTTGCAAACAGTTTTGAGTTTTCACACCATATTATTGTTTTTACTGAAACGTGACTAAGTTATAAGAAATGTGTTCTCAGCAACTAAATTTTATGTTCTAAATATCAAATATTTAGATAGGATCGTGCACGCAGACCTGGTGGCGGTGTCCTAATTGCAATCCGTGATGTTTTCCAATGTGAGGCTATAAATAATTCTTTAATTGATGACTCTGAGGAAATCGAATGTATTGCAGTTAAATTTCATGTCGGTAGTCGACACTTATTTGTCACATGTTCATATATACCACCTAAATCATCTTTTGTGTAAATATTTTTCCGCTATTAACTACGTTTTGAATCAATCAGACGTATCTGATATACTGCTTATTCTTGGCGATTTTAATATTCCAAACGTGAAATGGATTAAATCTTTTGATAGTAATTACATGTTACCAACAATTATGTGTGATTTTATACATTCCCTTTATGGATGTGGAGTTTTTCAACTGAACCATATAACAAATGTATTCGGAAATCTTCTTGATCTTGCTTTCGTTAATACTCCTATGGAATTTTATCTACGTAATACACTACCTGTGACTCATCCCGTGGACCTTCATCACCCTCCTTTCGAAATTGATTTATCACTGTCGAATAATAAAAATTTTAAGATTGAAAAACAAGATTTGCAAACTTTTCAATCTTACTGTTTTACTTGTACAAACTATACTGAACTTAATTGTATTTTATCTAATGTTAATTGGTATTCTGCGCTTGCTACAAACAAACCCTAAATCTTTCTATAACTTTGTTAACTTCAGGCGCCGCTCTTCAGGTTATCCGAAGGATTTGAAGTATGGTTCTTTGACTGCTAATGACGATGTCTCAATAAGCAATATATATGCTGACTTCTTTTCAACAACTTATTCTACCAAGTCCTATGATAGCGCTACAACTTATCCTTATGATACAACTCATTCATCTGGAATTTACTTACCGTTTATAAATAGCGACACTGTACTTTCGAACTTAACGTCGCTCAAAAATTCGTCTACTCCAGGTCCTGATGGTATACTTAGCTGTATCCTTAAAAACTGCGCTACATCACTGTCTGCACCTCTTACTGCTTTATTTAAAAATTCTATGAAATCATGTTATGTGCCATCAGTGTGGAAGATATCGTATATAATTCCTTTATTCAAAAATGGCAGTAAAACAGATGCATCTAATTACAGAGGTGTCGCCAAAATTAATGCAATTCCGAAACTTCAAGAAAAGATTCTTACTGATTACTTATATCATCAGATATCTTCCATTTTAACACCCTGTCAACATAGATTTCGTAGATCCCGATCAACAACAACAAATTTCTTGGAATTCACAATGAAGGTTTTTCAAATAAAATGCAAACTGACGTGATATACACTGATTTTAGTAAAGCGTTTGATAAAGTTAACCACAATATTTTATTGCACAAATTATCGCTTATGGGCTTCAAGAGTTCTGCTTTAAAATGGCTAAACACTTAGCTTTCACAAAGAACTTGGAAATTCTTTATCACAAATCATGCAAGTGCATTCTGGTGTTCCTCAAGGAAGTCACTTGGGTCCAATTCGGTTTACTTTATTCATCAATGATCTTCCAACCGTTGTTTTGGATTCTAATGTACTAATGTATGCCGATGATGTTAAAATTTTCAAATCTTTTAACGATATTAATGGACATAATTTACTGAGAGCTGATTTTCAGAACTTTTCCCAATGGTGCAAATTTAAATTATTGCAGTTAAATATAAAGAAATGTAAGCAGAAGTCATTTTTCCGACACGTTTAAGACCTTTCAACATATAGACAACGATATCTAAGAGAAAGTTTAGATTATATTGGATCTTGGCATACTGTTAGATCATAGGCTTAACTTTCGTAATCACATCTCCATAATGGTAAACAAAGCGTATGGGGTACTTGGATTTATGAAACGCTGGTCTAAGGAATTTCTTGATCCTTACATAATAAAACTTCTCTTGTTCGACCAATTCTGGAGTATGGATCAATTGTTTGGGGCCCTTGTTATTCTATTCATATTAATAGTATTGAATCGGTACAATTTTTAATTTTCTGTCACCGTCCTCTTGGTTGGAATTCCTATGTCCTGCCACCATATTATAGTAGACTTGCTTTAATAAAATTGCCTACTCTAAAATGTCGCCGATCGAAGGTGAGCGCTTTATTCGTTCTGGGGCTGATTCATGCCGATGTTGATTCGGAGTTCCTGCTTAAACAAATAAACTTCAACGTTCCTGCAAGACCTACCCGCAATTTTGAACTCTTGTCATTAAAATATTACCGTTCTGTATATGCTAATAATGATTCTTTTCGTCGTGCATGTGCCAACTTTAATAAATGTTATCACATTATTAACTTATCTGAGAGTAATAACGTACTGAAAGAAATCTTACCTTATATCTAAATTGTTAAATCAATTATTTTTATATATGTAATATTGTTCAGTTATTCATATTTTAGTCAGTGAGGATGTAAGTATCTACTGACCTAATAATAATAAAATAAAATAAATAATAATAAATATTTAAGCAGTATTTCGGTGAAAGCGCCGCGGAATATAGCAAATTTACTTGTCTATTGTTGATTTTTGGTTGATGTTAACTTTTCTCTTGCTCCCATACAAAAACTACTATAATAATATCACTATGGATGCAAACAAAAACTTCTTCGGTATGATCACATTATAAATAAAAGCATTTTTAAATATTTCATTTTAATCACGACTACAAAGTTATTCATTACTGAATTTTGACACTTTTATAAACAAATTTCGTTTATTTTCCAGTTTGAATCATTAACATCAATGTATACAAATACATTTCGGAAAATTAAGGATGGAAGCATATAGAATATGTTTTAGTAGTTGTCAAACAATTTAAGATTACAAAACATTTGTATCAGGTATTGCATTAAAAAATTTATTATGTAACGGTTGATATACAAATAATACAGATTAAAAATAGGAACAATAGTACATGTTTTATCCTGTTTTTAATTAAAAAGTATTTTTGAGGAAATTGGTTGATAGCAGCTGTTGAATATAGTCCCCCGATATGGGATATTGGATAATAATCGTTTGTCAACCTTTTGAACTTTATGAACATGGATGTATATTATTATTAATATAATCATTTTAAAATTACATTTTTTTTATATTATAAGTCGACTTAGCTGCAACATACTATTGTTCTAATCTGGCCACAAAACACATATTCCTCTTTGATAGATAAAATATTAATGAAACATCAAACCAATTGATTGTCATTCTCTTTCCAATGAAGGACGTCATAAAACTTTTTTATTTCTTTCAATAAAAACATAAATCATATACATAAATAAAAAGCAATTAAGACTAATAAATATAAACAGCAATAAAAAGTATTAAAAATTATATAAAAAATACAAGGGCAGTAGGTATACATAGTAGATGATTAAAAAAACACTTGAGTAAAAAATTAACATGAGAAAATAGTCACTGCAAGGATCGATCTAAAGTCTGTGTATGTTCGTAAGTAATAAATAAAAAAAATATAACAAATAAAATTATTCAATGACAATCACAGCTTTCAATTTATATAAAAAATCTTATTATTCTAAATAAATGTTCATTTTTATAAATTTTTATTGATCACCACATCAGACTCGAAAGTATGAAAGCTAAATCTGCTTAGTCAATAGAAATATAAAGCATAATTTTTCATTTAAGAGTAAAATTAATCTTTGGATTGGCTTGATATAACTTAAATTATATTATTATATGGTAAAATATCTCCAGAGAATCAAAACTAAATATTACAAATCAAAGTTCCATTACAATTCTTGGGATTTTTTTACCCCGATTTTCTTTTTGCATTTTCAAGTGTAATCAATGAGTATTTGAACGACTTAAAATTTTAAATGGTTGATTTTGTTTTAAATGTTTGTGAGATGTAACACTTCCTGACATCTCAACTGAGAAAACCTTTTGATTATTAATAATTTCCGTTTCAATTTCACTTGACGAGTTATTTTCTGTTATTAAGAAGGACCGTATGTAAGCACTGAATAGTACAACCAGTCATTAAAATTGTCAATGAAAATTTAACTAGTAAAGGCCTTAGATTAGAAAATTGCTTTAACAACTTGTTGTAAACATAAATAGTAATTTTTTCTAAAAGTTGATTGAACATATTTTAAAGTTGACAATTCTTACGCAAAAAAAAGAAAGACATATATGAACATTGAACATGAAATTGATCGTAGGCAGCTAACAGCTATAGCTAAATATTCAGCAACTAAAACTAATTATTCTTTCCGTTTCCGTTGGCTCCGTTAATTTGCTTTTAAAACTTAAAACTATTACTTATTATCTAATTTTCAAAACCTTAAAACTAAATCGTTAGAGTCGTTAGATAAAGAGTGAGTTATATCTTTAAGTGATAAAATGAGGCCTCCTTAATATTGAGTGATAAGTATATGTTTAGGCTCTTCACAAATGAATATCATTCATTATGTATCGTAAGCTAAATATCTTTATTTTAGGAATTAGAATTCTACCAGTCTTCATCATCGTCATTGAGTTCTGAGATTTCTAGGCGAAAAGGTGTTTGCGCATTTTTCAGTCTACGATGGCAGGTACGACCCAAGGGATTGTGACGTAAATCTACCAACTCTAAACTGTCACTGACTATAGCATCATCGGTATCAATTTCTATCAGAAAGAAAACGAAATAAACAAGTGTTTTGATTCTTAATATTTCAAGTTTTGTTTGTATAACCTTTACCTATAATGGCATTGTGGCTGGCATCTAATTCCCTTAGTTTTGGCATTTTGAAGACCACTGGAGGCAAGACAATAAATGAATTGTGTGATATATTAAGTTTGCTCAAATTCATCAAATCAGCTAGTTCATCGGGCAGTTTGGACATTTGATTGTGTGAGAGATTTAAGTCTAAAAATTTAATTTTTGTATGAGATATAAGAAAAATTTCTAAAACATTAATATATCATAACATTACCTGTAATCAAACTGAATTTTAACGCAAACTTTGGAGAAATCTTTTTGATCACATTACCACTAAGATCACAGGTCTTCAATTCTGTATTCCGCATTAAATGATAGACGGCATCTGGAATTTGCATTAACTCGCATTCCGATAAATCTGCAAAAAAATATTTTATGATTAAACGATAATTTAAGATATGTGTATCATCGGTCCTGTTGTGTAAATCGAGTGATTTTAGGGAACTAACTTCAGTAATAGACATATTTTCCCATAATATTTTAATGTTTGATATGATATATGCAGACTCAGTTATCATATCGGATTTTAAGAGCGTCCTTATGCAACATCAAGTCGATTCAATGCACAAAATATATGTTTTGGGTACAAAATTTTTAGCAATGACTTATACGGTGTTCGGACGTGCATTTTTAATTGAGTCCACATTCACTTTACTGCCATAACTTTCTTCCTGTTCACATGTGGGTGCTGTTGGCTGAAGTAGTAGAACACGAGACTATGAAGCGGAGGGTCGTGAGTTCGAGCCCTCGCTGAGTCATGAAAATATTGTGTTGAATTCTTCTGATCAGCATTAGTGCGTGGTTGTGTTAGTTGTTGCCAGCCTGTTTCAGTGATGAAGGCATAGTCACTGGTCACTGAACATAATTGGCAGCGACCGACACTATCATGTACTAAAAAGCAGAGTAACAGCACCCACCTTCGTCGGCCCTGTAGCAAAAATTAGCCGGCGAAGTAAAAGGTTGAAACAGCTACAAAAAAACTGTCTATCTTCTCATCTTTCCTAATCTGTCCCCTCAATACTATCCCCTCGTTCTCAGTTCCGGCGCAATGCATTGCATATATAGGGGTCATCCCCTGAGTGCTGGTCCAAGATAAAAACAAACAAAAAATATACAAAATTTAGTCAATTCAATTAACGTACTAAAAGTAAAAATTTTCCATATTCATGAGGAACACAAGTTCAAATCTGGGAATTTTTTTTAAATTTTCTAATTAATAATAAATTTATATTTATATTTCTTTATGGTTTAGTGAAAAATCGGAAAGCCTGAAAAACCGCCACACAAAAAAGATCCCAAAAATATATGCAATACGGCACAAGTATTGTATAATGAAATATAGCCCAAAAGATCAAAATGAAATATAGCTCAAAAATAAATAATTTTATAGTTTAACTAGCAGATCCGCTTGGATTTGATCATTGAGTTATTTTTTTTTTTTTTTCTTGGACCAGCACTCAGGGGATGACCCCTACATATGCGATGCATTGTGCCAGAACTAGGAAAGTTGGTTATGGGAAGGAGGATAGAGGGAGTAGTGTTTGTGGACGTTCGATTTGAACCTCCCCAAGTTAAAACTGACAGGAAAGACCTCTGCTGGAAGTTTGTTCCACATACGAACCGTTCGGCCAAAGAACGAATTTTCTCTGTAATGCGTGGTGCGATTCACTGACAACTCAACCACAAAAGGATGTGCCCTATGTGAAGAGCGGGTAGCTCGCAGAAATAAACGGTTATTCGGCACAAGCTCCCTTATTTCACCAGAACACATTCCGTTGTAGTATCGGTAGAACAGTGAAACACACCCCACGTTGCGTCGATGCTCCAGTGAGTCAATAGAGTTGGCTACCCTACTGTCACCGATGAGCTTCTTCGCTCTCTCTTGTACGCGGTCGAGCAACTTCAAAACAGACTTTGAAGCACCGGCCCATACATGAGAGTTGTATTCCATCTTTGGTCGGATGTAGGTGGTATATATATTGAGGAGATCAGTTGGGGTGAAGTATGTCTTACACCGTCTTAAAAAGCCGAGACACTTGAATGCTTCTTTTGAAATATGAAAAATGTGATCTGTCCATCGAACGTCACACTGTATTTTCATACCAAGAACATCAAGAGCTTCTGATTCCCCAATACCTATACCACCCATAAACACGGATGGCGCAGAACCTTCGACCAGCCGCCTATGCGTAAGCACGCAGCACTGCGTCTTATGAGGGTTAAAGTTAACCCTGTTCGCGAGGCCCCATTCGGAGATTGACACGAGATCACTTGTGAGTGACTCGTTCATACTTTGTCTCCTGGCGTCAATCTCCTCCAGGCTTGGCCGGCTGGTGAAAGAGAATGAATGGATAATGCTGCTATCATCCGCGAAAGAGTAGATAGGGTTTGAAGTTTGACATAGAAGGTCATTTATAAAGATGAGGAAGAGAGTAGGAGATAGAACAGAGCCTTGCGGTACCCCTGAATTTACCTTGAACTCGTTTGATGAGACCCCGTCTATAACAACTCGTATAGTGCGGTCTCTGAGGAAGCTCGCTATGAAGCGAGAGAAATCATCACCGACACCAAAAGCAGTCAGTTTTGACAGAAGTGCATCATGCCACACTCTATCAAATGCTTTTGAGATATCTAGAGCCACCACCTTACTCTCGCCGAAATGGTGAATCGAATTGCACCATTTTTCTGTTAACAGAGCGAGCAGGTCTCCTGTAGAGCGAGCTCTGCGAAAACCATACTGCCGGTCGTTAAGTAAGGTGTTGGTCTCCAGATACCTTACCAGGTGGAAGTTGGTCATGCTTTCCATGACCTTGGAAATTGCCGAACAGACTGCAATTGGGCGGTAATTTTCGGGGTATTGCGCCTCTCCCTTCTTAGGGATCGGCGTTACATTGGCTAACTTCCAACACATCGGAAATTTACCGGCATGGTACGATGCACTAAATAGCTTAGCCAATGGACGCGCTAGCGTCGAAAAACACTGCTTCAAGACCAGTGCTGGAATGCCATCCGGCCCAGGAGACTTGTTTATGTTGAGATTCGCTAAAACCTTTTTAACTGCACGTGGTCGAAAGAATATTCTTGGCATAGTAACTGATACTCTTTCCACCACGGGCAATTGCTGATTGCTACCTGGCAAGCAAGAATTATCTGCAAACATCTCAGCCAAAAGGTTAGCTTTATCAACAGGTTCAGTGAATATTTGATCATCCCTTAAAAGAGTCGGAATTGATGAACTAGCTTTATCCTTTACTCTTTTAACGAATGACCAGAAGCTTTTACTACCTCTCGTGGCGGTAAGAACTTTAGCACGAAGGCGCTGCTCGTATAAAGCTTTTTCGCGCCTTAGCACTCTGGCACACGAAGACCTCGCTTGTTTGCGCAGCGCATCAGTATTTGCGTTTTTGTTATTCCGCCAAGTACTGAATGCTTCCTCTCTGGATCTGATTGCCTCTTTGCAAGATTGGTTAAACCAAGATTTTTGTCTCGGCTTAACCGAAATTTTTTTGGATGGGATGAAGTATTTCATTCCCAGCAAAATTATATTTCCAACCATTTCCGCCATTAAATCGATATTTTTATCTAAGAAACATAGTTTCCAATTGAAAGTACGATAGAATTCGTTGAGCTCTGCCCAACGAGCTTTTTCGTATACGTATTTTAAACGTTTCGTGGCTGTGGGTGAAACGTTTCGAAGTGCCGAGAACGAAAAAGAAGCGGAGATGATACAATGATCCGAATTACCGAGAGGTGCACTGACGTTCACTTCATACTTTTGAGGGTGTGAAGTTAGGAACAAATCAAGCGTATTTAGTTGGTGCCCTTCAACACACGGTATATGTGTTGGTTCATTCACTAGTTGCGCTAAGTGATTATGCGCGGCGAATAACTCAACATATTGGCCCTCTGAAGTTGTGTGGCTCGAATGGCGAAGCCACGATGAGTTGTGGACATTGAAATCACCAGCAATAACAATTTCACTGTCCGGACAACTTTCGAGGATTTTTGCTATAGAATCGGAAAGGGAATCGAAGCCCGATAAAGTTTGTTCCCTTCCCGCGTTTGGACTTCTATAAAGGAATCCGAAATGCAAACTATGTGCCCTGATCTTGAATTTAGCCCAAAGGCAGCTAAATTCTGGATCATACAAGCCTAGTGATTGCTGGCTTTGGTACACAACATCATTGCGTATATATAATGCAAGACCACGATGAAAGTGAAAAAGGGACAGAAGTTGATACCCAGGCACATAAAAATCCTGTGGGTCAGCATCCTCAGATACCTGGGTTTCACTTAAGGCTAAAACATCCGGCCGATAGAGACAAACGTGAGCATAAACTGAGAAGAAGTTCGCTCTCAAGCCTCGTATGTTGCAGAAGTCAATTCTGAATCTACCTGTCATGAAGTAAGTCAAGGGAAATCCAAATAGTCGTCTATTTTGTTAATATTAATTCCAACAATGGTGATTACTGCTTTTCAGTGGCTACCAGGTGGTCAGTGCTATACCTTCACCACCAGGCAGCCAAACAGCAACCTCCAAGCCGGAATCAACAATACAAAATTATTATTGTTCGATAGGGGAGGGGGAGAGGCACAATCGCAGAAATGGACATAAAAGCCCTGAGCTGGTCACTTTGTTCCACCGTGCCATCACTGCTACAGACGACCGTCACTGATTAACACAGAAAAAACTGCCGTTTATTTTCCTTTAATTTATTGGTATTGTGTTTTTGTTGTTTTATTTGTTATTAAATTGTATCTATATTTTTTTTTTGTTTTCTTGTTTTAAATTTTAATTCTATTTTTTTGATTTGGTATTGTTGGTATGTATGTATGTATGTTGTTTTTCTTTGTAAAATTGTTTTATTTTATTAATGTGCATGTAATTTTATGTTGATATTTTTGTTTTTTGTTTCAATTAAACACAAATAATTTTGGTAAATATAAATAACGAAAACAGTAGACGTGCGGACTACAAAAAGGAAAACGCGTGCGGACGGGACGAAGCACAAACACTCACTCATTTTATATTTGAGTGGAAATTGATTTAATTGATTTCCTACCTTTTAATATTATATACGAGTAGTTATTAAGTTATTAAATAGTACTTTTTCCTTTAAATTTTTCCTTATAAAATCAATCGTTAACATTCGAATACTAAAGAGTGTGTATAGACTGTTATATGAAATTTCGTTACAGGAAATGCAAAAGGCTCTATCAGAAAAAAATAGAAAGTATTCGTATTGCCTTTATGGGGACCCGCTATTATGGGGCATATCCCATATTACCTTTTTGAAAATATCTTTAATTTGACATCCATATCGTGTGGTGCATAAAAAGTATTTGTATGATTATTTTGGGTCGTGTCCCATAAATTGTTTGTTCCCTTCTCCAAAATTCCTTAAATTAAATACCCATGGCATGGGCGTGAATAACAAGTAGTACCCCGCCATTTTGGGAGGTCCGCCAAATTGTTTTTAAGTGTTTTAATTATATTTTATGTTTCGTTCTCAACAATCGCTTTTATTTTACACCCATATCATCGTGGAGGGGGAACTTTACGCTTATTTTATGCCCTCTGGCGATGTGAAATATACTTTACGACCTATTTTCATTCCTAACAAATACTCATATAAAATTTCATAAAAATCGCTCAAGCCGGCAGTAGAATATAGCCGGCCACGCATTGGGCATTTTTGTTTAGGGCGATTTTTCATGCAGCTTATTAATATGTTGCAATAATAATATATAATATATATCCTTCAGCGTGTGCCCTTTTAGCAAATGTACACAGATTTACGGATATGATTTTTAATTAAAGAATATATAATATTCTTTTTGACTGGAAACTTTGTTTCTGGTTGTAACTTGTAACGTGATTTTCGTAACAGTTATTTATGTCTGGCAACACAATCCATGATCATGCTTTATACAACTCTGCTCTTATGAATTATTTTTTTGCACTTACTTATATTTTATCTACATATGGCTAAAACGTACAGAAAACACACATGCTAAATTTAGTCATTCACGTTAAAAACTATTTTGTAAGCTTATAAAGAAATTTACCTAAATGTTGGCTTTCTTGAGCATTTTCACACCGTTCAACAACTTGAACAACCAAATGAGCCATTTTATTAACTCTCTTAACAAAACCTTTAAAATAATTTTATAATTCAAGTGATTAAATAAAAAATGTGCATAAAGAATTTTAATAATTTTTCCAAATGGATAACTTTTCAAACACACGCGATCACTTTGATATTAGCAAATGCTGCAGAAACTAATATTTGGAAAGAAACTGTCAAAAATATTTTATTATTTAATTTTGAAGAGAACACTATCAAAATTGTTAGTTTCTCTTATTTCATTTAGAATATTTTTAACCATTTGGAAGATTGCAAAATTCTCTTATATATTATGTTGCACCTTCATATTTTTGTTGCAAGGTTTTGGTGTTCGGATACATTTTGCGATTTTATTTGTGTTTTTATTTCGATTTCAATTTATTGTATTTAGAAGTATTTAATAAAATTTTTTTTATATTTATAATATTTAAAGCAACTTCCTCTCACTGTGCATTTGCTGCTCACTTCCACGTTTTTGCTTGAACTGAATTGTGTGTCTAGTTAATTGAGTTTTTCAACGTGCGTTGCTATTATTCTTTGTCACTCTTTATCTTTCTTTTTACAATCACAAAGAGTATTTTGTGGATACATTTTTATATCTCACGATGTTTCTTGTATTATTTAAAAGCTCTTTTAACAAAGAACTTTTTTGTTGAAAACAGTGATGACAACGATATTTTTATTTTTGTTACCGCATTTGTTTTTAAAACGTTATACATATATGAACTCATTAGTATATACATATTTAATATATGGAATATACTATATGTATGTTATGAATGTAGACATATATGATATGAAAGGACTTTTATTTAAGTGTAAGGCAATTCGGTAAGCGACAATATTAAAGGTAATAATTCACTATCGTACACTACCCTAATATGTATTTACAGTTAGATTTTATAGGAGTCTTACAGATTTAAGAAAATCCCTTCAAAATGGCGTTGCAACTGTCATACCGTTATAAATCAATGATGAAAAAACATCTGGCTGACAATAAATGAAACTCTGATCGCATAAAATTTCATTTTATGGAAATTTTCATTAAATTTTTTAAACCGCCAGACATGTGAACAAAATCTGTCACACAATTGCATTTTTAAAAATCATGTCATATTTAGCAGATCGCACGATTTAGTAGGATTGTGAATTACGGCATTCGCGTTAAGGCATGCATTTTTAATTGGGTCAATATTCACATTATTTACATTATTACCTTCCTGTTCACATATATAAAATTTAGTCAATTCAATTAATGTATGACAACTAAAAGTACAAATTGTTCATATATGTACATGAGGACCTTAAGCTTAAATCTGTATTTTTTAACATTTTAGGTGCGAAGTCTTCACTAACTTTGTTCAGTGCGTTGGGTATTGTTCACTAGACGCACTTTTTGGAGTGCTGCATTTGCAATTTTACTTAATTTTATTCGAACAACAGTACATACATCGTCGATGATGTCTAATTTGTTTTCTTCCATATGTAGATATATGAAATTTTGTAAAATAGGTTCAATTGGGACTTTGTACGTTAGTCAATATAGATTAGATCGAGACCAGTCATCCTACAATGTAAAAGAATACAAAGACGTAGAAATGTACATACCTATACATTAATCAGGTCATTACACTCAGCAAATTTTTTTATTTATAAGTACTCGATATACAAAACTTGACCAAGTGCCAAAATAATACAGTGTGAACATGGTCGTATAATTACGTACATGCAAATGTTTGTAAACAGATAATGCTGGGATTATTTTCGCATCAACAAGGAATATCTGTTGCGCACACGTGAATGAACGTCAAGATTCATGTACTCGTACAAGTATAAACAGTTCGACAAAAAGATATCAATTCACTTACAATCAAATAGGTTGTGTTTTTTGCACAAAAGAAGTGCGTCATATATTGTGTCAGCTCTTGCTGCACTTGTCTTTTCTCAAAGAGGAAGTATAGCTGTGACAATTGCAAACTTTTTTAATTTAACATTATTGTTGTATACGTATAAACTACATAGATTGCTATTGTCATGGTTAGAAAAACCAAACAGGGAGACGAAATCATTATATCACACATATAATTAGCCATTAGGAGAAGAAAAAAATATTAAACTATTGAAAGAAATATTAACAAAGACAGGTAAAATATATACAAACGTAAATAAATTAACAAAGATAAAAACAAAAAACAAAAACAACTTTTGAACGGGGATGGCACGCTTTTCCACACTCAACATGAATGAATGACATCAATTCGAATGGCTTTTTATACGTAGAGGAAATTTTTGTTGTAGGTAATGTGACAAAGAAATAAATTGTTATACGATAAACAAAATTTATGTATATGTAAATACATATGTACATACATATATACTCACATAAGTGTATTTAAATAATATATCATAATTTTTAATAAAACTATATTAATTAATACGCAATATATTTTTCCTTGTAAACTGTCCACGGGTGCCACTTTTGTTTTTCTTATCTCATATACATAAATACGCCACACGATTTTTTGTGGTACACGTTTAGCTATCTTATCGTCCACTAATATTGACCGAACATAAATGGTTGAAAAGGTATTTTAATGTAACTGAAAACAAAAATTTCATTTTGACGTAAATTGTACCTAGTAAATATTAATTTGTAACAAAAGTATTAACACTTTTGATTTCACAAATAATATGGTGCAATACTGTACATATATGTATGTGTATGTGTGTGTTAGCGTCGTGCTGTCTGACTTGCATGAACACTATAAAACATTTAATATACAATAAAAAATTCGGTCATATGTAATCGTGGAACTTATCTGAAGAAATTGCTAATGTATTTTTCCATAAGCATATTTTTTCAAAGCTCTAAAAATAGAACGCACGCTCTTCTATAATTTTCCCTCTGTTAATATGTAAAATAATTTTCTGATAAGTTGCCAAAAAAAAATTTTCCTTTCTGTATTTGGTCTAAATAATAATGGCTAAAGAAATAAAAACGTAATAGCGAAAATAAAAATTTTACATTTTAAATCGCCATTTTCAAGAACATTAAAAATGCTCAGCAAAGCTCACGGAAAATATGAAAAGTATTGGATCAATAGGAGGAAAATCCGAAAAACAACAATATTATAATAATTTTCCTGTATTTGTATTTACAGTCGTTAATTACTCGTGTGTATGTAGTTTTGTTTGTTTTTCATATCAAATAAATATATTTACCAGAATTTTAACAACAAAGAAAATGAAAATGCGTTTCTCATTTTCACAACGACATAAAAAGTGCACAATTTAAAGACAAAAGATTTCACCATCTATGAGTTCCTCCCTTTCTGCTCTCCTTAGCCTTGTGAAATCGGCAAAATTCTACTTTTCTTTTTCAATATTTTTTTGTTCAAGTCACGTGTTTGATTATATGTACGTACACATATTATTTTTGACACAGTGTAACGCAAGTTTAAATTCTCATCATTTTTTTTAAGACAGAAAAAAATTTAATAAATAATTCAAATAACAAAACTGATACCAAATTATAATAACGATATTAGATTATAATAACGATATTAAATTATAATAACGATATTAGAAAAAGGTTTAATGGAATTCATGTCATTCGCATTTTTATATATGATATTTTTCATTATTTCTTGATATTAATCCGTCTTGAGGTTTATTGTGATTCTACTGTCTAAATTGTGGTTGTGTTAGGGATTTTTTTTTTAATTTAATGAAAATTATGTGCAAGTTTGAATTGCATATCTCCAAACTTTTGAAAGATTGCTTCTTTTTTTTAGGGCCGTTCTTTGATCTGACTTACTTTCAGCTAAAAAAAGTATTGATTTATACGAGAATTATACGATTTCCTTTAAAAAAAAAAAATTAGAATATAAAGAATTTTTCATAATAACCAAAATGCATGTTAGTGCATGAGTTTTAAAAAGCCGCTTAAGCAAAAACTATAATTCTCGTATTCTTTATATGCATTTTAATGTATTTATACGACGTACAAACACAAAATTCCTACTGAATTTTTACATATACATATGTATTTTATTTAAACATATGTACATACATCGAAAAAACATAAGTCCAAAAATAAGCATATGAAATTGAACCGAAATGTTCAAGATTGACGTGAGTTAAGTGTAAATGGCAAGGAACACATGGGTTTAAGCTTCCCAACATGTACAAGCACCTTACTGAGGCCTCCAAACCAATCAAAATTTTTATTACAGCAGGAAATTAATGCCACGCTGACAGTAACTACGGAATAGTCAGCAGAATAAAGGACTACAATACGCAGACGAGAGCTATACCAGCCTTCTCGACTCCTAAGACTCGTCTGCTTTGTAAGCACATCCGATATATTCTCAAATATTTTTACTAATGCAAAAAGCATAATATGCAAATATTGCAGTATAAGTAAATAAATAAATATATACATATATATATATATATATATATATATATATATATATATATATATATATATATATATATGTATATATGTACTCGTATATGTATAACAAAAATTCACTTTTCTGCCGCTATAATTATTTAATCATTTATATATAATTTTAAGTTAGTAATTTGTGGTGTACCACATTTTGCGGCCCCTTTTTCAGTCTAACTCGTTAATGGCCTTAAAACACAAAATTTTAAAAATTTTTATTTAAAGTTACTAATTTGCCAGACATTTTGTGATTGTATATAAAATATCAAATTTATTAAATTAACAATCTCTACGTATATTCGTGTGTTAGTTTTACTTTAATGTTAAGAAATATTTGACATGCAAAATAGTGGAAAAAATACCATAAGTATAAAACATTAAAATTTTTTAAACGGCTTATCGCAAAGTGTACAATGGGAAAGACTTAAGGTACGTTCACACTTGACAAATAAATTTGCCCAAAAATGCGTAATCACTAAATGCAAATGAAAAACCTCTTAATTCAGACAAGTGTTTATTGAGTTAAAGGTTTCCAATAATATAGGAGTCTTGTTACGTATAGAACTTCTTTAATTAATAATCATGTATCTGAATCAAAGTATTTTTCATTAGTATTTAGTGTTTATCTTTATTCGCGAAGAAGCAAGTATCATATTTTAAGAAAATAAATCATAAAGTCTGTGCTCAGACGATGCATGCCTTATTCACATGGTTCTTACTTTTTCTTCTTTGAACTTTCATTGGCGTTCACACAATGAATGTCTTGTTGACGAAATTTTTTTAATGTTCTTATAGTAGTGTGTATGCATGTGTGTGTTAAAATAAAAGAAAAGGGGAAACATTTTCTTGCAACTATCTTCAGGCCTGAAATTAAGAATGAGAATGTAAAACAGACTGACAGTACATGTGCATGAATACTCTTTCCTCTCATCCCTCCCACATATAAAGCAGCAATCATGTCAATAAGACATGCATCGTCTGAACACAGACGAAGTTGGAAAATCATTGAACTTTATGTCTTTGCCTTAGGTTCTAGGGCAATGATACTCAACCGTTTTTGTCTTTGGGGCACAAACATATATTTGCAAAGCTACGCGGGCCGCAGCACTATACTGGTATGACGAAAAAAAATCATGAAACCCCTCACCTCCCACTTTTTTGGAAAACACTTTGAGATTTTAAAAATTATGAACTAAAACAGAATAATATATAATAGTACATATCACTTATCATTATCAGCATAAGGTTCCTAGAAAATTATAATAGTGCAAAAAGTAAAACTCAAAAGTAACATGTATTTAAGCATTTATTTCAAAATTAGTGTGATATTTGACATTGAGATAAATTTTCAACTATTTAGACAAATCGGGTTTATAATTGCTGCATGCTACCCTCAATACGTCACCAAGGTGGGAATCAGTAAGTCGATTCCTGTAAACGTTTTTTGCATATTTCATTTCGGAATATTATGATTCACAAAGATATGTTGATGCAAACAATGTGAGGACCAGGAAAGTGCAACTTTTTACAATCTCGTATTTTTCAGGAACTAATTCCCAAAAATGGATGTACTCCTTTCCCTCTGGTTTTTCTTCAAAAATATCTTTCAGATTAGTATCGTTCCTAAATTCGATAAATTCATCAAAAAGCTCTGCATAATCATATCCCAGTGCAGCTAGATTTGTTATAGTGGCACCTGTTTCTAGGTGCCAGGGATTTTCTATGAGTAACAAACAATTCTTGATACAACGTAAGTTCTGAAATCTGGTCTTAAATTCCATACCTAAGGCAGCTAAATAATTAAAAAATATCGTATAGTTTACTTCAGAAACATGTATACCATCTTGTTTAGCTTTTATTATAGTTGGAAAGTTGTGCAATACTTGATTCTCTATTTCTTCATGGTAGATGTTTAATTTCTCTTCAAAAGCAAATACTTTATTCCCCATTTGTGAAATGATTTTATTTTCGCCCTGTAAGCCACGATTGAGTTCATTAAGTTTTTCTGTGATATTGCACAGAAAAGCCAAAAGACACCACCATCCATCATTATCAAGTTCGCTGTAAATTTTATTATTTTGATGTGAAAACAAAATAATTTCATGCCTCAAAGAATATAGATTTAACACCCAGCGGTTTGGCCTCTCAGTTATTTGTTTTTTTGGGACATAAATAAAATGCCAGATTTTATAAATCATGTCCCTGATAATAAACGTCTTTAGGGCCGCACAAAACAGTTTGCCGGGCCGCACAAAAAAGCTTACCGGGCCGCAGGTTGGGTATGGTTGTTCTAGAGGTTTGAGATAGTAAACTGGCAGTCTTGGCTTTTAGTACGAATTGTGAGAGGGCGTAGGAAAAAATGTGGGTTAAGAAACTGGGAATGCGATATACAAAATTCATGCAAGAATGGAACTGCACAGAATGTTTTGTAGAACAGTTTCATCGTTCTGTTTAACTGACTACTATATTTCCATTGTGAACAAATATATATAAAATTTTGAAGACTTTCTTCTGTGGTGCAAGTTTTACAACAAATCATTTTAAATAGCAAAGAGAAATTATTTCATTAAAAGCAAGAAAATTCTCCAATTTATTTAAATTTGAATATGGTTTGTATCAATTGCCCAGCACAAGCATAGATCATAAGAAGTTTATACATATAACATTAAAATTGGGTCGACCTCATTCGCTTGTTTTTGATAAGAGGCTATGATCAGTTGGACATACATACCTAGAGAAGTCATTTCTGGGGAACAACATTTTCTCTACTTCCAAAGCATCATTAAGCGAGTATTTTCGACTTAAGGGGTAGTGATTATTAACAATATCCAGAAATTTGATTAAAAAGTTACGCAAATTGTAAGTTGCTTTTAACTTTCGCAAGTATTATATCTTTATTATAAAAATATAATTTATTGAGAAATTTAATGAAGAGAAAGAATTATATAAAATTAATTGATACATCTAAATCATTATTAACTATTTGTATCGCATTAAGCGACCTTTCCTAACTCCATAGCACTGAGCATAATTGGCAGCGACTGACACTATTATGTACTCAAGAGTAGACCCTGCAGTAAAAAATTAACTGGTGAAATAAAAAGTTCAAATAGCCAACAAATTCTCTATCTTCTCATCTGTCTTCATTTGTACTCTCAATACTATCCCCTTCTTTCTAGTTCCTTCGCAATGCGCTGCATATGTAGGGGTTATCTCCTGAGTGCTGGTCCGATTAAAAAAATTATAATAAGTGACATCAGAAACATGATTTCGGATTCAGTGAAAAGCCACCAAAGATGAGTATTTCTTGCATTGGAAACCCTATGTGAAAATCATTAGAAATGATCCAGATTTTTAGTACTTCCGAATCCCAAGTACAGAATATTATTGACTTCCTCGGAAACTCATTTTTTACTGGGTAAAATAGGTTTCGTCATAGGGTTGTGATATAAAACGAACGAATGATTGAGCTCGAGCCAAGTCTAGTGTCATGGTTACACGAAATTTATTAATCGGGCTGAATCCTTGCAACAACTCAGGCGACAGACAAACATATTGCTACACTTTAATGTACATAGTTTACCGATATACAAAACTTTGTTCGCTTTGATAGGTGGCGCTGTGGCTGGTATGCCATTTCTATGATCGCAGATTCTTTGGCTGCCAAAGACCCCAAGTATTTTGGACAGGCAATTTCCCGTTCGGGGGTTGTGTTGTATAAAACATGATAATTTTATCCCTTAGTATGCATCAATTCGTCTTATAGAGGTGCGTGGCTTGTTATTATCCCCATTAACATATTTTATTTCAGTTACAGCTGCTAAACCAACATGTAAAGTTATATAAAAAACTATATTTTATGATTAAAACAATATGAACTAATACTTATAATTAAATATTTAATAAACATTAAACTAAATATATTTTAAATCAATTTTGTAACGCTGGTATTAATTAATTTCCACGCACATACAATAAATTACGGGCCTCCTAGACCGCCACATCGCCAGCAATGCAAACACTAACGCGTTAGTCAGTAGGTTAAAACGGATAAGTACGCTTGTTTTTTTGGTAATTAATAAACAACAAAAGCATGTTAACCGAATTTAAAACCTGCCAGTTAAAATTTTATTGAAATTTTTTTAGTTGCACTGCAAAAATTTTGTAAGGTGATGATCGCTGTGAATAGAAACATATATTTCGAAATTCTCTTGCTTATTTATATTTTACAACCAACATGCACATACAATTGCGGAAAAATATATAAAATAATTTTCCTAAACTCACTATGGGTATTATAAAATTTAAGTTTTGGCGTGCTTTTATTTGATTATATTTTTAAGTATTAAATACTTCATACTCGTTTGGGTCTTGTTTTTTGCCAGCAATTGTCTAAATTACATAAAACATTATAAATGTTTAAAAAATTGTAAAAACAATATTTTTCATTTATTACATGTGCGCGGTCAGTTAATGTGAGAGTCTGTCTGTCTGTCTGCCTAGTAATAAAAATTAATGAGAATGAAAGTTTGTTACAAGCAATATGATTTTAATACCCTACACTATCATGTAGGTGTTTTTAATTCATTTCCATATATTTCACATTAATATTAAATTATTCGAAATATACCTGTTTTTAGTTACATAGTGCAAAATGCAACATCGGGTTTTGTTTTATGCGGTAGAAACTAGAAAACCGCTGAACTAAATTGTATTAGGAATTATTTATAAGTGCGTATATATTTTACTCTTCCCAGCGTCTTTATAGAAATAATATATTTGCCAGTATGTTTGATATTATATAGTCTCATTTCTTCTATATAATAAGTATTAAGTGAAAAGTCAAAGGGAGTACATTTTATACCCTCCAAAATAGAATTGGAGAGTATATTCGCTTCGTCATTCCATGTTTAACGCAGCGAAATATCCCTCTAAGATCCTATAAAATATATATATTATTTATCACTGATGAAATCTAAGACGGTCTAGCTATTTCCGTCCGTCCGCTTGTTCTTGGAAATCACGACTCTGATTCGGGCCAGAGGGAAAATAGTTTCCCTAAGAAGAACTGAATCCTCTAAAAAACAACATAATTTTTAAAGTTTTTTTCGTATCTAATTCTGTTAAGCAAATGATAATTTTTATATCAAAGAAGGTCAAAAGCGTTCAACTTGGAGCCAGGAAATCAGAAAAATCCATTTTTGGACCCCTTTCCCGATGTAACATACTACATGGAAAAATAGTGTAAATATTTAAAAAATTTTATTCCTTTAGCTCGCATTCCTTGAAAATTAATTTTTTAAGCTTTTATGATAAAGCTGAGATGTTTTCTGATCTTCCTTTGCCCTATCCTTCACCCCTTTGTCCCTTAAATGAACCAACAAATTTTTTTTCTTTTTCTACAATTAATAACCCCAAAAATTTACTTTTTAAGGCTTTGCAACAGAGGTGAGATGTCTCCCGCACGGGAGCCAGCAGGTTAAACATTTTTAATTTTCCCTTTTTTTGCTTGTTCATATAAAACATTAACTGCAAAAATAACATAAATTGCTTGTATGTTGATGGAAAGGAAAGTCATACTACTCCTATTTGTAAGGTATTTAAGATTCGATGGAGTTTAATTTTTTTCTAGCATCAGCTTAGTATCAATACAGTTCATGTATGGAAATTTCTGGTAAAAGTTGTGCTAATAAAAACTGTTACAATGTTCAAATATGCCATCTAATAAGTGACAAACAAAATTATACCTAAGTCCTGATGATGGAAGTGTAGAGGCTTCCAAAAGCAGTTATTTTACTTTGCTGTAAAAGTTATATAATTAAATTGGTATTGAAATGTTATTTTACATTGGATATTTATCATGTCTTCCTGAATATAAGAATTTTTGAAAATGTAAGCTTAATTGAATATAAAAGAGAAATGATGGAGGGGTTCTCTCTTCACCTATGTTGTATTCTTGTCTAAACAAAGTGCAATTTTGTGGCTACTTTCCAAAAAAAACTAGCCAATATTATGCGTTTGGAAAAGCCAATTGAGATTAATAACTTCAAGTAGTACTTCAACGTACCATTTTACTCTTTTCAAATTGAGGGTCTAGTGTATGAAAAATATTGCAGACGTACATGTGTACGGTATCTTCTTATCAATGCCTTTAGTGCCACACACAAGATGGTATTAAAAAATGCATGCACCATCAAGCTTCTTAATGAAAGTCGTTATCATGAAGCTAATTACTTAGTCGTTATTTTATTGTAATCGGTTAATCACTCAGTTACTTATTCGAGCTTTGGTTTCATCGGTTTTTAATCAGTTAACCGATAAATAAAATATTTTTGTTCATTAATTAATTTCATAATATATGATCAAGTGCTATTTCCTACTTTGAAATTTCGGTAAAAAACCATAATCAACATAATTCTTAGCAAAAAGAAACGAAATTGAAAAGGTATTGATATTAATAAAAAGGATGTCAGATCCTTTCATAACACAATTTAATAATTTGCAAAGATCTTCTAGATAAATATTTTCGAAATAGGATTTGGCTTAAAACAAAAATGTTGCAGAAGGTGAAAGCAATATATAGTAGAGAATATCCCATTTCTTAGTCCTTTTCCAGATTTCTTATATTTTAAATTTTTACATATTTTCGGGATCTTAAATAAATACTTTCACATAAGGGGCTGTTTGTGTTATAATTAGCATTAGCACGGTGCAAAAGCTTTATTTTTAAAATCCTTATATTTCGTTTATGAATGGTAAATTAAGTTCTGAAGTCTTACTTCATGTGTGAAATAAAAAAAATGTGATGCGCTTTCAATAGACACAAATATAATAAAACTCGTTTTTCGAGTACTATTTTGATTGTAACAAAAAGAATCACTTCAATTTTCCTTTACCTATTATATTTTCGTTGTTTTTGCCTCGTGTAAATATTTATGGAAGTATGTACATAATTTCTAAGAAATTAATTCTTTTACCTGATAATAATATATACAATAATAATAGTACGAGGCGAGGGTGGATTGATATTGAAGCTACCTAGCGCTAGATGGCAGCACAGACACAGAAATTGCGATCTGTCAAACGTCAGCTGTTAAAATTTCACCCAAATTCATCGATTAGTTTATTTGTTGTAGTCGTTTGAAGTAAGCATCTTTTGTGTTTCTTGAAAAATGGAAAAAAGTGGATTTCGTGCAGGGATTAAACATTATTAGTTGAAAGGGAAAACGGCGAAAAAGACAAAAGAAAAGCCCGATAAATATTACGTTGAGTCTGCTCCGTCAGATTACATGGTAAAATATTGGATTGCTGAATTTAAACGCGGCCGAACAAGCACTGCAACAACACCATCAACAGGAAGGCCAAAAGAGGTGGTTACTGAAGAGAATATCAAGAAAATTCTCGATAACATTTGCATATGAAAAAGCTATCGGAAAGATGAGTGCCGCGTTTGCTCTTTCTTCAAGACAACGGACCGGTTCACACAGCATTAGATACGATGCTAAAATTACGTGAAATACACTTCGAATTGGTTGATCATCCACCTTATGGTCCAGATTTAGCTCCTAGTGACTTTTTCCTGTTTTCAAACTTGAAAAAATGGCTCGCAAGAAAAAGATTCATATCAAACGAAGAAGTGATTACCGAAATTAACGCGTATTTTGAGGGTTTCCCAAAATCGTATTTTTCAGATGGTATACAAAAGTTGGAATATCGTCTTACTAAGTGTATTGAGCTAAAAGGAGACTATGTTGAGAAATAAATGGTTTTAAAAAAAAAAAATTTTTTTCCTACTTAGGTAGATTCAATATCAATCCGCCGTATTGGACTACCCGAATATAATTCTAATCGTGCTTGTACCAACCAAAGAAACGATAAGGTGCTTCCTTGCATAAGAATTTTTAACACATCTATGTTAGCCTTAAAATGTCTGGTAACTAACTTATACTTGAAAGCTCAAGTAAGATTTGTTTTACATAAGGCTCTTAAACTTTACAAAATCTATAAGTTCTGTTTAGGCCATTAATCAGTTTATCGAACGAAATTAGTTGCTTTAACCGTAACTAAAAATTACCAATTTTTAATAGACCGAGCAGTTGATCGAATAGTAATTGTTAATCGGTTCAATACCCTGGTTACCCTATAGTCAAATGGAAAGCTTTTTGGAATAGCTACATAATATAATAAATAAATATATACATATATATGTATGTATGTATATATATATATATATATATATATATATATATATATATATATATATATATATATATATATATATATATATATATTTTGTGCGGGGATCACGCCGACCACCTTTCATGCAATTTATACTCATTCATCAAATTGAGATCGGATATGCGTACAAATGCTATATATTATAATGCTAATGAAGTTATTTCTCTGTAGTTTAGTTTAGATTATGGACAATGATCATATAAAAACTGTCGTTGTCTTTGCATGCAGAATTCGACATTTTCATTATTTTGCTATATTTAATTATAATTATGTATATTAACCATATAATTGTAATTATTCTTTTGAAAATAAATTCGTTTTTATTAAAATACATATAAAAATTAAATAAAAACTTCCCACTCTTTGGCTTCTTTTACGTTGTGAAATTATAGAAAATTTAATTTAAAATTAAATAGGAATAAATTTTCCTCTCCTAAGAAACAAACTGTGTACTAACCGGACGATTTTGCTAAACAATAGATAAATTATATGAGTCGTTTCAATAGCTTTGACCACCATCGCCTTGTCCAGTCAGTAGCTTTCCCTAGCATCGCCTTTCTTATTCCCAAGCTCACCTACCACATACATACATACATATTTACAATTAAGCCAATTAAAACAAAAATTTGTTTTTTGTGTTATTTGTAAAGCAATTCTAAGTTTCTTTGCATTTAATCACATACGAGTACACATTGTACTAACACTTAATGACAACAATATATATTTTTCTTTTTTTAAGTGTAACCACTATTTTTTACAAACGTTTCTTTAATATATCATGTGCATGCCTGATAAATGAAACGATAAAAAGCAGTGCTGATTTTGTATTGAGTCTTTCATCAATATGTTTCTAAAAAATTATACATAGCTTAAGGCCTTTCAGTTATAAATGATTTTCCTTTCAAAATTTTCTCAAATCAAAAATATTTTAAAAATACTTGGAATACATACAAAGACCAATTAATACCACAGCAAAATGTTATTAATTAATCCAATTATTGAAGGTTGTATAAACCTTGCGATCAGTTTGCTAATAGATTAAGCAATTTTGCAAACTGCTTTTTGGCCAGTAAAAATACTTAAGCAAAAGTGCATTAAGAGACGTACCCAACATGCTGTTCTCTTTGGCATCCTCACAGCGGCCTACTACTCGGATAACACCGCGACCAGCTACAGGTGAGAAGGTAACGATGCCACCAATTCTGGCAATATGAGGCGGTACTCGAGGATCATCTTCGTAGTGTTGTGAATTTGAGTTATTGTTGTTATTGCTGCCATTATTATTGTTGTTATTATTGTTATTATTGTTGTTGTTATTGTTGCTGCCATTATTGGAAATATTAGTAATATCGTTTCCGAATGGACGCATTTTGTTTAATTATTTTGTATATTTGTAACAATTGTATGTTTTATTATTTAAATCGTTTTTGTTAAACAATTTTTCTGCACTTTTCACTATTTTTTTATATTTTTAGTGAGGTTTGAATTTGCTTTTGATATTTAAGGTTTATAGTATTTTAATTTTTAATAATTTTTTTTTGTTAACTTGTTTGTAAATTTATCATTAACTAAATTGTTTTCTATATGAAATTTTCTTTAATTTTCAGTTACAAACCGTCTGGTAAGTCTTCCGTTATTCAAATGTTTCAAAAGCTTTTGCATCAGCTGTTTTTATACCACCGTAAAATGCAAACAAAAGAAAATTCCAAAAAAAAAACAACTAAAATCACACACTCACATGAAAAACACTCTGATCGGTTTTAAAGAGTACGGATGAATGTAAGACGGAATAGAAAATATATCAAAAGCGAGAAACATTATTTATTGATATATTTTGCTTTTTGCTTTTATTGCTACGTGATTTTATCGATTCTGTTTTTCTTTTCACTAACAAAAGGCAGCTAAAGTGCACCGATCGATCGCACTTTTGCGTCTTTATTATGTTGTTTGTTTATAAACTGCAGATATAGTACTTCTCTGCTGCTCTCACTCTCATGCGTATTATTCAAACATTTGCGCAAAGCTTTCGGTTACTTAGTATCTCTGTGCTGCCATTGCCTGGCATTATTTAACAATTATGGGGAAGTGTAACTGTACACATCCGTAAAGTCCGTGTTTCATCAGATTTAGTCATTAGCTCCGTCCAATAAATTTGGTCTAAAAGTATAATAGCGTGGATTTAAATGGAATATTTTTAATAGTTTTCTTCTATTAAATAATATCAAGAGTTTTATACCATGTTATTGATATATACTATGCGATTAGAGTTGTATTATTAGCGGATTAGATTATCAACTGCGTGTGTAGGTCTTATCAATCCGGCCAGCTCTATATAAAGTCTTCAAAATTGATATATCTTTTTAATTTTTATCAAAAATATATTTTTTCATATATTAAATATATGTTTATTTTCAGTTTATTACAATTAGCTTCCGGTTAAGAAACTAAAAATTATGTGGGTCAAGTGACCACCTACTGGCTCGGCAGGATCTCAATCTTTTACAAGTAGTATCAATCCCGTTTTTTTTCAACTATTGTCTATGGTAGATATCTTATCGATAATGCTGTTTTTAAACTCTTGAATTGTTATGGGATTATTGCTGTTCACTTTCAATTTAAAAACTCCCCACAAAAAAAAATAATAATAATAAAAAACCAAATAAACATATCACATCGCACGATCTTGGCGGCCTAGGCTACAAATAATAATGAGATTTTCGAAATAAGAACGTTTGCTTTCTAATAATAAAAATACGTTGTTTCTTAGTTTAACGTTCCATATTCACTAAGGGGAAAGATTTAAAATCCGGAAATAAAAATTTAAATATAAAAATAAAACTACAAGCAGTAAAATTATAATGATACCACAATTTTAGACAACCTTTAAGGGCTTTAGGCACGGTCAAAATGCTTGCTGAGATTGGTTATAGTATGAGTGAACATTTGTTAGTATATGTGACACCAACGATGCTTGATAGAAAATAAAAAATATTAGATTTTTGGCATGCTTCCGGTCACTTGTTATACATGTGTATGTGTTAAGCCGTCAAGCACGAACAAATTTTCACTATAATTATATTTTCATTGTGAATAGTTGAAAAAACAATTGGAATTTAAGAGAAAACAGAAAAGTTACTCGTACAAAAAAGTGTAGAATTAAAAGAAAAAAATAGAAATGACTGATGAAAAAACAGAAGTGATATAACTTATTATTATTAACATTTCTTTATTTACAGCCACTTTTTCTAATTTTTTAACCAAACGAACAGCACAAAATCAAAATTAAAATGAATGCTTGATGCAAATGGCAATTTTCTTCCTAACTTTAAATTTGACATCCTTTGTAAATTGATTCAGCTTAAATTCTTTTTGGACCATCTTCGTTTCAATTTTTACTCTTAATTTTGTGTACAGAAAAACTTGCGTGAAAATCCTTCAGTAATCCGGTGCATTACATTAAATTTTAAAGGGGATCCATCCCACTGTTGAGTGCGCGATCACACCTATTTGCAAACATTTTCAACTTGTGTATTTTTTTGTTGCAGCAAGAAAATACACATTTATGCTTGTTGAACGACCTTATGGCAACTTTACTTTTATATGTAGAAGTGAAGCTTTCGTTTTCTATGAGTGCGATCTGTCTCTTGGCCCTACAATAAATGCCATTGGCGTTTCACATGAACCATTTGTTTTTGCCAATATCGTAATGCTTTTCTTTTAAATATTAAAACTCTGCAGGTATGTTGATTTTAATTTTAGCTTTAGTTTATTTTATGCATTTATTTTCTTTATTTTTTTTTTAAATGCATTTGAAATGTTATGGTTCTCGTATTATTTAATTGCTATTAAAAAGAAGTACGCCAATTTTGTAAAAGTGCCAATGTTTATTTTTAAACAATTAGAAAATGCTGGCACACACATCTTAGAATGTTTATTTTATTCTGATTAATTTTGCTTAGCAAACAAAATAAAATTAGAAAGCAAAAACGCATGCATTACTATGAAATTGCATTTTGTAGAACGGATCGCGTACTAAAGTTCTTGTTTCAAATGTTTTTCGGTGCAATTTATGTGACGTGTAGACGTTAAATGTCATGTGATTGTGTTGTAAGAATAAGAAATATGTTTGTGTTTGGCTGAAATTGAAGGACTTGTAATAATTTTGATCATATACATATATATTTATATTTATAAACGAGACTTTTTAAGGTTGCTGGTATATATGCATTTGCTTGATTGTCTTGACTGTTTTTTAAATGTTGAATGAATAGGATGTTTTACTATAATCAGGTTTTTAATTTAATAATTTAATCGTCCCATTAATTGACCGTAGTTTTGGTGTAATCGGTTAACACTTGGTTCATTTTGTTATTTACCGGTTAACCACTTAATAAAGTATGTAGGAAGTATTTTCACGAACATATATATTGCTATATTAAATTGAATTAAGATTCATAGGCTAATTGTTCGAAATTTGTTTTTAAATCTCACAAAGGCATGATAAATATTCCAAAGAACAAAGGAAAGTCAACATCAGTTTTATTCAACTTACACAGCAGAGCAGAACAGCTGTTTTCGAAAGCCGCAACACTTTCATCATCAGTGCTCATGTGTATTGTGTTTGTCACCACGTAAAGTTTTTTTTTATAAATTAGGCCGTCAACTAACGCAGCCATGCACTAATACTGATCAGAGAAATTCGGCACTACAATCATGACTGAATGCGGAGTCGTGCTCGGGATTCTCGGTTTCTCAGTCTTGCGTTGACTAAATACTTTAGCTAAACGTTTTTTATTTATTAAACTCGTATGTTTTCTTCTATGGGATTTCCTTTAATTATATTAAGCTTTACTTTAATTAAATTAATAGAAATGAAATGCATACTCCTACATTTTAGACCAAAATTCATATTCCTGATGGTTTCATGGCCGGTGGCATAAAAAGGTTTTGTTTCTATATCGTGTATACTTACTAGTAAGATGTTTTAATAAACCATTTTTTGTATTAATGATAATAATAAAATAATGTGTGATATCTTAGCTCATATCAAAAATAGTGGCAAAATATATTATATTTGTATCCATAATGTAGTTAGTAATTCTCGATCATATTTGGAAATTTTCTAGACGTAGATATGGAATTGCACATAAGAAATCAGGAGTTTTTATACCCAGAAAGGAGAACTGGAGGTTATTACGCGTGTAACGCTGCGAAATATCCCTCTAAGACCGCATAAAGTATATATATTATTGATCAGCGATGAAATCTAAGACGATCTAGCCATGTCCGTCTGTCTGTTTGTCCGTTCCTTTGTTCGTCCGTCTGTAGAAATCACGATTCAGTTCAAAGGAAAAGAGCCAGACCCTTGAAATTTGGTATAGATAAATTTTGAAGAATAGCACAGGTCAAGTTCGTAAATGAGCAGAATCCAACCGGAGGGGAAATTGTTCCCCAAATAAGAATTAACCCAACCTCTAAAAAGAACATTATTTTTACAGTTGTTTTTGGTAATTTTGTTAAGCAAATGATATATTTTTATTTCAAAGAAAGTCTAAGGCGTTGAACTTGGAGCCATAAAATCAGAAAAAACTAACTTTTGGACCCCGCCCCCTTTAGTGGATGCTATATTATATTATATTAGTTGATATTATATGCAAGAATAATGTAGATACCTAATAATTTGTATTAGTTAAGTTTACATTCCTTAAAAATTAAATTTTTAAGCTTTTATGACGAAGCTGAGCCGTTATCTGTTCGTCCTCTGCTCTACCCCTATCTTTACCCCTTAAATGACGCTATCATAAAACATTTTTTTTACAATAAAGAAACCCAAAAATTTACTTTTTAGTGTTTTATGTGGGAAGGTGAGATGTCTCTCCAATGACCATTGCCCTATTGGCCACGACAAAACAGTTTTTATGCCCTCCAAAAAAGAATTGGGCCCCATAACGTATATGGACTCCACCCCATTTAGTAGGAAGTTACATATTACTTGGAAAAATAGTGTAAGTATTTAACAAAGCCCATTACGTAAGCCTACATTCCTTAAAAATTTAATTTATAAGCTTTTACGACGCAGGTAACATGTTCTCTGTTCTTCCCCTAAATTACCATATCAAAAAAAAATATTACTCCTTAAGTTTTTATGACAACGGTGAGAGTCTGCCTCACAGCGCTTCCCGGAGTGACCCTGTCAAAACAGAGTTTTAAAATTGGGTACAGAAATATCTTAAAGGAACTCTGACCCAGCAGGTTAAACATTTTTAATTTACCTCCATCCCTTTTTGTGTGCGTTGATGTAAAATATTAAAACGTAAGTTTCTTTTATGCTGATGGAAAGGTGTCCCAGTCATGCTCCTCCCAACTCATTGCAAAGGACCGTATTAAAATACAATTTTTTGCTTACTTAATACAAATATCATAAAAATTGAAATTTTATTAAGACTAAATGATTTTATTTACTAAATATTTTGGGGGTATTTAAGATACGACAAGGTCTAACATAACGTTCCTACTTGTGTTTTTTTATTGATTGCCAGATAATTTAAATTACGTGTAAAATATATAAATGATTTTTTAATCATTCCTGCCATTGTTTCAAAATTGCTTCAGATATGCTCGTCATATATATTAAATGAAAATACTGAATACTACACTAGAAAGCATCTGCATATACCGAACAAGTTTGAGAGCAAGAAAAAAATTTTCCAGTGTGACACAATTTCTGCATCATATTCGAATTGAGAAATAAAAGAAATTTAAATATGTTAAAAGCAAAACGTAAATATTATTTGGCTCTGGGCCAGAAAGAACAATATTTCCTGAGTGCCATGACTCGGTCAATAATTTTTTATTATTTTCGCTTTGTGGATATTGCAAGTGTTTATAATTTGCGCCGACTGGCAGTGATGATGAATTTCAAAAACAAAAGGAAAGTATTTTGAACAAATGATAAATAATGAATAAATCACAGGAAACTTTTTCCAGGAACTAGAACAAATTAAGTGAAAAATACAAATAGTACGCACAAGGTGATTTTCCGTCATATATTCGTAACGCTCAATTGTATTATTAAAACACGCATACGGGGAAAATTTTGGTCTAAGCGAAATTCAAAATATAAAGTTCATATTCATAGTCTTTGGTATCTTTCCTAAACAGACCAAAAACACGCAAATGGCCTACGACATTGATTTGTAATGGACGTTTTTTTAATAAGCAACTATATTGACAAATCTAAGGACTATTTAAATAATCGAAAGCTGAACGCGAACTTGAGAAATCCAAACAAATGATTCTTTATATTTGCCACATAGACCAAAAATGGTTCAATACTTTAACGCCTCCAGGAAGAGCTGTTTTCAAAAAGTTTATTAAAATATATAAATATTACGTACAATAGAAATTTTGTAAGCGATATTTAATTTTTGAGCTCAGTGTGTTTTAAAAGATAAAATCACTAATGTATTGAAACTAACGACAGCAAAAATTTATTATATCAAATATCAACTCAGTGTTTTTGTTTCTTCAAAAATACTTTTTGGGTTCCAAATTTTTTGACAAACAAAATCGAAAAATGTTTACGTAATTTTACATTCTTAATACATATCGTACACAAAAAATATAAATTTTTGTTATTTTGCTCATTAAACCACTGTTATGCTTCAGGAAAATTTTAATTGGTATTAAAAATCTTACGAAATCAAAAAGTCGATTTCAGGGTTGGAAAAAAAGAAACTTCATTTGGTACATTAAAGTAACCAACTAAAATAAACTTTTTCTTTATATATTAAATTCATGTGATGTTTTAGAAAAAATTGTCATTAGAAATTAGAAAATCCCAGAGTTGGAAGATTAAACTCTTTTGGAATATTAAACACATATTGTATTTTGTAAATCGAAAAGGTTGTAACCTCTTGTTTTCTTTGCTAAAGAATTAAGAATTGCTTCCTAAAAGTATGTTAGGCTATTAAGAAAAAAATTATTTGAAAATCTAAAGGGTTTACCCATCCTTTTGTTGAATTTTTTTCTTAATTTCAAGCACTTTAAGGCATCCTTTATTTTTTAAATTTTAATATATTTTATTGTTATTATTTATTGAATTATATTGCAAGAATAATATAGCCAATGCAAAATCTTATCAAGCTAATCCTCATTTACCTATTGCTTTCTTTGGTAACAAATAAAATCCAGCCACTGTTGTCTTTTAGAAATTAAGAATAGTATCCTAAAAGAATATTAAAGGCTTTCTAAGAAATATATTAATTTATCTTTTTCATGATTATTTATTGATGCTTCCTTTTTATTTATTATTATTATTATTAGTACTTTTTGTTTGTTATGTGGTCAAGTATGTCTATATGCCTGCAATATAAACAATGAAATGCATTGCATAACATGACAAACAAAAAGTACTAATTTGAATAGAAGATTTTAAAACGTATTATTATTATTTTTTTCATGTTTGTTACAGAACTTTTCCCAAAAATTATTTATTTTTAATTAATACATATTCTAAGAAGTTTCAAAAGTAAATCGCAAGCATTTATAAAAAAAATATTTTTTCTTTTTTTTTATTGAAAAGGGGTAACTTTTGCCAAAATAACTTTTTTTAATTTATATGTTTGTTACGGAATTTTTCCCAAAAATCTCTTAATTTTTAATAATATATAAAAAAAAGTCCAATTTTTCGGGTTGTGACGATCAACGTAATTTTTTAATGTCAAAAGCTGATTAGTTTTTTCGATCGATCGACAAAACCGTTGAAAAGTTATTCTAAAAAAAATTCACATACGAAAAAACGTTTTTTCTTGTTATTTTTTTTTCAAAATATACCGGTCCGAACAGATTCCAATTCATAGGCAATCTAAGATTGAAAGAACCCTTTGAAACCGACTATTGGTTCAGACACTAATTGATCAGATATCTTATTTCGGTTTGTTAAGAATTTTTTCGTTCACGAAATCTCACGAACACAACAGCCGATTTGGACTCTCTTGGTGACGTCCGCGGAAGTTTTTGAATACATGAGCTGATTAGGAAAAGTCGTATAAAAATTGTTCAAAAAAACACATTTAAAAAAACATTTCTTCTTAATTATATTGATATTTCTGAAGATTTGGTAAAGCATCAATGAAATGCATATAGACATTGCTTGACCACCAACAAATAAATTTCATTTAAAATTGAATTGCATTTAGTTGAAAAACAAAAAAGCTTAAATCATATGCATAGAAAAATAAGAGTTTTTTAGGAATTTTACACCCTCCTTCGTCGACCTTGTAGCATAAAAAATTCTATCTCTTTTCATCTCTCCTCTCAATACTAGAACCCCCTTTGTAGTGCTCATCCCCTGAGTGCCGAGTCCGAGTTAAAAAAAAAACAAAAGCAAAAAAAAAAAATATAATGATAATACTTACCTATAACTGGTTCCATTTTGTAACTCGTTTTTAGGTCTATTTTTATTGTAGTCGATTTCTCTTTTGCAAGAATTATTGTATATATTCTTTTATTTCTTTTCAAGTTTTTTCTCTTGATTTTATAATTGATTTTTGTTTGTAACAAGTATTTATTAAAAACTAATAAAATACACAATTCGTTAAAAATTATTTTTTTTTTAAGAATTAAAACATCAAATACTGTTTCTTCCATTTAGTTTGGTGTTTTTTAAAACGAAAATTTTAACACTTGTTTGGCTTAAATATAATATTTATAAATATATATATTGTTAAACATTAAAATATATTTGGTGTATTTGTAACACTAAGTTGAACTTTCTATATTTCTTGTGGAATAATTAAAATATTTTGTTTACTAAAAAAAATGCGTTAATTTTTTAATATATTTCCATACTCAGACTTATTACATATGCCTTTAGTAGTCATCATTGAACATGAGCGTACATATACATATTTATTTATTTCTCAATTTCTATTTTAAGGCCTTCGAAGTAGTGGGCCTCCTTGAAGAAGCTGTGATATGACCACCTTTGTTATGACCAAGTGCTCTCTTACAAATTCGATTTTACGTCCTCAATAGTCGCAGAACGCCGTCCCTTCTTAGGTCCCTTCAATCTTGCAAACAGGAGAAAGTCGCGTGGCTGAGCTCTATGCATTATGAAACTACAAAAACATCATAATAAGTTTGATTGAGTAAATAAACAAATAAAATTATATGAAACCCAAAACAGACATTAAGCATTTAATAGTTGTACATCCTACGAATAAGTACATTCAATATCCATTATAATTTCTTTTATTATTTATATGATCTAGTGTCAAGGAAATTTGATTACAACCTTGTGTTTTTAAAAGGGAGTGAATTTCTTTCTCAGAGAAAAAATATTGATACACTCTCTTTCGTTTCTTTTCCTTATTATTGTGTAATTACTTAGTTTGATTTTAAATAACGTGACATAATCTGCAAAGTTCTTGACTTTAATTTTAAGCAAGAATAGCTTGCTGATGTCGTTCATAAAACATTCAAGTTTAAAAGTTTTCTATTTCTGTAGTATATGTATATAATATTTTAGCTTCTCGTTATAAGCATTTTAATTTGACTACTTCAAAATTCCATAAATAATTTGAAATATATCAGCCTTATTTTAAAACTTTAATTCAATGTATGACTCAAAGTGATATTACTGCATTGCAACGCCCTGTGCGTGTTGTAGGCCGGTACACAAGTATAGCATAATAACACTCAACGCTTGTATGCGATCCTCAGATTTCCCTAAAATTTGTGAATTGTTCTCTCTTTGCTGCTGCGTATTGTTATCGATTGCTGCCAAAAGTTCGCAGCTGCCATTTTTCATTGATGCTGCCAAATTGGAATGTATAGCAGTTTCGCTGTCCAAAGCCAACCGTAATTTGGTAAGCTGAAATAATTTAGAAGATTTTTTTATACATGTAGTATCATTTTAAACATTACTAATATATAAACACTTTTTGATACACTATTAAAATAAATTAATGATTAGAGTGAAAAATTATAAACAACCGGAAAAAGGGAACAAGTTTTTTCAATACAGCTTATTACTACGAGAGATACGACAGGACTTACATTAGCAATTTCTTTGCCTGTATCATCGTTTGACCTCTCGTTGCATACTCCTGTTATTTCAAGCACAGAAAGAGAATTTACAAATTTCTTACTGTGAGAAATAAGAACTTTGCATTGGAACATAACGTAGTAAGTGGATTTATTTTTATTTTTGTGAGGGTATTTTAAAATAGAAAAGTAGCTAATAGTTATTATCCGAGGGTAACGAGATCGATCTAGTGCTGAGCCAGGTCAAGAATATGGGACCGAATTGTCCCATATACATTGGTGTATAATGTTGTTTGTTGTAATGCTTTTTAATTGTTGTTGGTTGTGCTGTCTGAAGTAGTTAACACGAGGCTATGAAGCGGAGGGACCCGAGTTCGACTCCGAGCTGTCATGAATACAATGAATATGGTGTCAAATTCTTCTGATAAAGAGAAGTGCATGTTTGTGCTGGTTGATGTAGGACTGTTTTATTGACGAAGGCATAGCTAGCAATGGTCACTGCACATAACTCGCAGGGATTGATATTATCATATTCTAAGTGCAGAGTAATAGCACCCTCTTTTATCGGCACTGTAGAAAAAGTTAGCCGTCAAAGTAAAAGGTTAATACATCTAAAAAAAAAGCTTTATCTTCTCAATATTGCCCCCCCTCCTTTCTAGTTCCGGCGCAAACATATGCAATGCATTGCACTGGAAATGCGAAGATAGCTTTTGGGAATGAGTATAAAAAGAGTAGTATCTGTAGATATTCGACTTGAACCGTCTCAAATAATAAATGGCGGCGAAGACATCTGCAGGTAGATTGTTGCACATAGCAACTCTTCTGCTAAAAAACAGATTCTCTCTGCAATGTGCAGTGCGATTTGTTGAAATATCGACCACAAATGCATGCGTTCTTGATGAAAAATGGTTTGATCGTAAAAATTAATGGTTTCACCAGAGTATATCCCATTAGAGTAGCGGTAACAACGAAACACACCCCACATTGCGACGATGCTTAAGAGAGTCGCTCTGCTTTCTCCGAGGAGTGTCACTGTCCTCTCCTGTATGCGGTCGAGTAACTTTAAAATAGAGTTTGAAGCACCGGGCCACACATGAGAGTTGTATTACAAAGAGATCCGATGGGGTGAAGTATATCTTGCGCCGTCTTAAGAAGTCAAGGGGCTTGAATGCTTCTTTTACGACTTGAAAGATATGATACGTACGTCGATCTGATATGACACTACACTTTCATGCCTTGAATATCAATAGCCCCTGACTGCTTAATACTTACTCACTCCGAGAAACAGATGAAGCAACGTGGTCTTACGTACCTCGTAAACATGCAACACTGAGTCTTACTGGCATTAAAATCGACTCTGTTTGCTTGACCCCATTCAGATATTTCTATGAGGCCGTTATTTAACGCGTTATTCACACTCCGTCTCTTCGCCCCAGACGTTGACGGCCTGCAGTTAAATGAATATGAATGCGGAAGTTTGAGATAGGAAATCAGTGAGGAAAATTAGAAATAAAGTAGGGGAAAAATGGGGCCCTGCGATGAGTTGACCTTGAACTCGTTGGATGGGATCCCATCTGTAACAACTTGTCATACTCTAAAACCCTCCTTTCTTCCTTCGTCGTTATTATAGCAAAGTCATCTGTACTCTCAATACAATTCCATCACTTTCCAAAATTTGCATCAATCCTAAAAATCTACAGTGGCCTATTCACAAAGGAACTATATATTCGCAGCATTGTGAATATTCGTCTGAACTTGTTTAGTTGACAAAACAGTTTAGAGATTGAGTAAGATATTTCTGGAATACTATTTCGCTTTATCTCCTTGTGAGCTACCCGAATGATCATTTTGCAACATTCCGATTGACTACGAGTACTCCAACCTTTTTTTCAATTCAATAGCAGAAAGCCGGCTAATATACGGACGCGGTAACTAAAAACCAATCAACTTACCAACAAATTTATTTTATCCACTCTTTCGGCGCCACTTAATTCGCAGTAGAGATTTCTGCTTGCTGTTTTAGCTATACTCATGATGTCTTCATCTTTAGGTAGCAGCATTATTTGCTCTGTAATTGAAATGATTTGTTCGGCTGAAAAACTAGTTACATTGGAGGGCAAGGCTTCCAAACGTTGAGTGACCAACTCAAAACTGTTTGGACCTAAAGAAATCACGGACGATTTTCTAAGCAAAAATATGTTGTTATAAATACTTTACTGCAGAAGGAGAAAGGCCAATAAAAATATACCTTGAAGGAGTATGTTGGGGACTTGGTGGTAAGCTTTTAGCTATCGAACCCGGTGTTGTGCCAGTCATATTGCCAACGTTATTCGTAACACCAGCAATTGAAGATACTATGCCAGGTATGGCTAGATTATTAGCAGAATTGACACGTTTAATGCCCTGAGCCAATAAACCAGACAAACTTGATCGATGCACTTCTAAATTGCTGGACATCGTTGCAGACGCCGCCGATTTCTTCTCCTGATTTTCAGCTGCTGGAGCGATTTCAGTTTCTGGTTCCACCCCGGTGTCAATATCGGCTTCGGTGACCGTAAACTCGGGTGTCGTCACAGTTGGTGTGGTTTGTTGTATTGCAGAGGAACAGTCTACCGGACCGCACACTGTGGCATTTTGACATTTATTTATGCACTTCTTGTGACAGCACATGAAACAATCGCGACACTGCACGGCATCCTTCAGCCAGATTTTTTTGCCACAAAAGTCGCATTGTGTGGCGCGTTGGAAATGTGTGCGTATAAAATTGTGGGCTCGTGTTTGGTATGTTGTGGTATCAGTGGATTTGATGGATATGGTGTCAGAGTATCCGCTGTCATCGGCTCTATCCACAGATGTGGCGGATCTGTCAAATGCAGATTAATATTAATATGATCGTGATATGCATATCTAATTTTTGTCCACTCACCTTGACTTGGTTTTCATTATCTGTTTGGAAGGTGTCTCCATTGCCGGCAAATTCGGATTGCCATCCCAAGTAAAAGCAAATAGAATGTCACCAAAGCACAAGTTAGGATTAAAGCCAGACTGAGTGGACAAGTAATGGCTTTTTCTAAACACAATAAAATATATGAATTAAAAACAATTAAAATCTTAATAGAAATTTACACCGTACAAGTCCTGTGGAGTGGGTGGATTCAATTCGTAGGCCTTGAAAAATTGGCTCAAGCTAGTTTCACAACATTCAGCTAGTATTTGGGCGACTGGTATATTTGTGAACCCCAACAGCTCATTTTCTCCAAAGCTTTTGCCATAAACACAGACATTCAGAAAGCGACACTGAGAGTTCAGCTTAAAATTGCAAACATCTTCCATGTATATCAGAGTGGCCAGTTTGCAATCGATGGTTGAATGTTGATAGTAATGCTCCACATCATTGACACTTGAGCCAAATGAGGCAAGTAAGTTTTCACAATTCGTTTTAGACGGAACTTTGTGGAGAGTATTTTGTTTGGCTAGAACTTTAGCTTTTGTTTTATTTTCTTCTTCTCTCCAGCTGTCACCATGATCACGACTTATAGTTTTCTTAAGAGCTTTTGCAATGAGTTTCGTCTTTTTTGGAGAATTGGTAGGAGTATTCGAGAGGCTGGATTCACTGCTGGTGCCCTTATCAATGCTACTGCGTATGGGGATGGTATCAGTGGGCTTTATAGCTGAGCCATAACCGCTTTTTTGATCTCCCAAATCTTCATAGATGTCTAAGTCCTCTAAAATGGCATCATTGCGTATAATTCCCGGTATAATACGATCAATGCGCAGACTAAAGTTATTAGTTTGAAGACTTTTTATAATTTTGGCCACTTGCTGTATTGTAGCCACACGTTTGCCTTCAATGGCCAACAGAATATCACCGACCTTCAAATTGGATTTGCAGGCCGGAGTATTGGGCAGCACGGCCTCGATCTCAACCGAATCAGCTAATGACTGCTTAAAAATAATACCAATCTGCTGATTTTTAGCTTTATGTATCTCAATGTCCAAGGATACCATAACGTGTCGGTCATCTTGCTGATGGGCCTCCACAAATGCCAATGAAGCCATTGTTATGGAACAATATATATCCGTCAAATGCGAGGGACACATAAGACGTGAAATTTCTGATATTTTAACTTCCAACACACCATTCGGTTGTATACCTTCACCTTCGCCAATATCTTCTTCGGGAGTCTTGTGAAAGAATGGTTTATAGCGAAGTTTATAATTTGGCAAAGTATGTTTACGTCTGACTGCTTTACGTATTTGATTCGATATTAAACTCGTAATATTGGATTGCATTTGCCTGCCCTGGTATTTTGATTCGATAGCCAAGTCCAATTCGGGGTCACCGAGAAAACTTAGAGACCAGTGTGTGTAGGGATTACGGGTGAATTGGAGGCGTGCTAAGCCCGATAGTTGTTTGACTACAAAATAAAGTAAATAACTTTAATTAGTATTAAAATAAAATTGAGCTAATGGGTTGTTTCCACTATGAGCAAATTAAGTTGTTCGGAGGAAATTATGTCGAAGTATTGCCATCATGTTGTGAGTAATTTTGTGTTCGAATTTACAAAATCAATTTGACATTTGTATTGTTTGTTTTTTCTTTAGCATAACAAAAAACGAAGAATTTTGTTAAATGCTAACTTGAAATTGCAAAACAAAAAAAAACCTACAAATTATATTCAACAAATAGTATCAGCGCCATTTGATTCGTATTTAAATGTCGGTTTTTTTTCATTTGAAATTCACCAATAATGGATGCCCCATTGCAGCCGCACAATGTTGCACAGACAAATTTCGACTTAATATGAAACAATTTAATTCATTTGAGATAATTTGCTAATATGCACAATATATGTGAAATCATGTCCCAAATTACTTAATTTGGGCAAATGAAGTGATTTGGCTGAAATCACGTAGATGGAAACGTAATATATATAAACCGATAGAATTTAGATACAGAAAATCTTCAGGATGATTTATTAATCAAATTTTCATATATAATTTTTTATTTAAAATTAATAAATAGAAGATATTTATATGTATATATATATATATATATATATATATATATATATATATATATATATATAATATATATATATATATATATATATATATATATATATATATATATATATATATTTCATACTCCACCTCTTCAAAAAGTCGCATTATACTTCCGATTGATTTTTAGTATGTTAAAGGCGATATTGGAGGATATTTGTCTCTGGAATTCCACGATATTATTCTTATAGTTTCTGCCATCTTTATATATGGTCAAGAATGGTTAGAATTTTTTGAATCACTCTTGTTGTTTCATTGTAACTGAACTACTGAGCTACCGAGCTATTAAATGAACTAGCTCAGTAAATTGATCTAAACTAAAATAAGGATGCAGTTGTAAATAATTTTTTGCACTAGATTACATAAGCCGTGGTTTAATGAAATTGTCCAATAATTCCTCGAATTTTGTCAGAGAACTCTCTGACATTGTGCCACAACGTCAGAATAATGAAGTATCACTCCGTCGTACAGAGTGATGTATGATTGCTTATACTATATAAGTCGAGATATTATATCCATTCTGGAATAATATCTCGACTTGTACAAAATCTAAAATACAATAAAAATTGCTTTAAAATAAGTTGTTTTATTTATAATTTACGCTTCTTTCTATTTATGCTCAAATCGTTCGAAAAATCCCAGTGCACCGCTACCTGACAATTAAAACATTCAGATGTTTCTTTCGTAGAGAATATTTCTACGAATAAAAATAAAAATCCAAAAATTATTTCATAAATGAAAACCAATTATTTCTTATGCCACTTTTGCATCTATCAAATATTTGATGAAATAAGCGTAACACCCATATTTTCTGGTTAAAGAAGACATTTTTAAAATGAGAAAAAGTACAAATAAATTTATTTAATATACAATAATTATTGTCTTGTCATTTTATTTCCTAGACTTACACATGAAATATTAAAGAAACGTTTGTCAAAAAATGGTGATTACGTTCATTTCGTCAAATATTTGATAAACGTGAACGGCGCTTTGCAGTGGTGTCAACTATTGTCGGATTGTTTAAGATGATGAAGGCGCAAAGCATTGATCACACGATTACCGCAAATGCTCCAATTTGACACAATTTTATTGTGCTGATTTGGAGCTCAGTAACAAATTTTTGTAATAAGCAGCCACGTGATTGTCCCATTTTATAAAACGTTTCATTTGTTTGGCCATCAAGATTTGCAAATTCAATGCCATTTATACGATGTCCATTGAGGACACAATTATTTTGTTCAAATCTAACAACTTACCTTTCAGTGTCAGTGAACCCTTTTTGCCCAGGACCATATCAGCATCTATTGATGTACGGAAATTGCCCGTATAATGAATTTGTAATAATAAATCTAAGTTTTCAATACGTTCGCCACTTTCATCCAATTCAACATTATGGACTCTTAAAGTTTTTATCTCCGGAAATTGATCGCCAAGCTCAAGTTGTTTTATCTACAACAACACAAAAATATAAAAAGGCAATAATAACGATAATGAGCAGAGGATGAAAACAATTTAAGACAAGGCGCAAGAAAACAAATGAGAAAAAGACTAAATAACAAGACCAATTAATGTCACAATTTAACACCTACAAGTGCAAATGCCACGTGTTCATAAGTGTCCTTTTACAGAACACAACAGCAGAGCTGCTAGTACTTGCTTCTTCAAATAGCAACAATAGTAAATATATGACTATAAAAAAAGTAAAACATGTACAGGGTGTTTTTTTTAAAGGTATAGAACTTCGAATTGAAATAAAACACAAGAAAATCGTTTTAATGTCCATCAATTTGGCTTTATTGGAAGGATAATTTTATGCCATTAATGTTTAAATATGATTTCGGGCATGTGGCCGCCGCGGCTGGCTCGAATAAAGCCAATTCTTCAGGTCCAATTTTCAACCACTTTTTCGAGTATATGGGGTCGTATGTTGGCAATAGCGCCACGAATGTTGGCTTCCAAGTCCCCTAACGTTTCTGGTTTGTTGGCGTAGACGAGCGACTTCACAAAAAAAATAATCCAATGGTGTCAAATCACACGATCTTGGTGGCCAATTGACAGGTCCATTCCGCGATATTATGCGCTCATCGAATGTTTCCTTCAATAAATCGATTGTGACGTGCGCTGTGTGGCATGTAGCGCCGTCTTGTTGGAACCACAACTCATCCACATTCATGCCATCCAATTCGGGAACAAAATAGTCGGCTATCATGGCTCTATACCGGTCTCCATTAACGGTAACTGACTCTCCAGCATTATTTCGGAAGAAGTATGGCCCAATGACTCCACCAGCCCATAGAGCACACCAAACAGTCAGTTTTTGTTGATGTAATGGCGTCTCAAGGGTCTCATGTGGATTCTCTTCACTCCAAATGCGGCAATTTTGCTTGTTGACGTAGCCATTCAACCAAAAATGAGCCTCATCACTGAACAAAATTTTGCGATGAAAATCAGCATCGAGATCAATCTCATTTTCGGCCCATACACCAAAATCACGACGCATTGCATGTTCGTGATGAAATGGCAAACCAAACTAAATATTAATCACTTGACAGCTGACAAAATGGCGGCCAGTTAAAAAAGTGATGCCAACTTAAAGTTCTATACCTCAATAAAAAACACCCAATAGTTGTCTGTATGTTTATAGAAGTGATAAAAAACAGAAAAAGAACTGACTAACGCAAGATATTAGGTGGCTACGAAGCGCCTGTAAACATGAAAAAATTAGGTACAGAGAACTAATTATTCATTAGAGATATTAATGACTGGGTAACAGATTCTTGTAAATATTGTAATTTTGTAACCTAAAATTTGTAGAGTAAAAATTTCGAGAAGAACTGTTTATTGAAATTTTATTAGCCCACTTAGAGGCAGAATACTGGAATATTTGTGAATTTAGTTTTATGCCTAATACAGGAACAGAAAAGGGCCACAGAAGCAAATATTTGGCTGACGTAAATAATTTTTTTTTTAAGTGCTCACTATTGTCCAACTAAGAATCTAATATACAAACGGTTTGAAGAAGTTTCAACTAAACGGAGTTATTTTGAACTGAAATTAAAAATTTGATTTATATACCCAAGTAAAAGGTCAATATTCACCTGTAGACGTACATACATTCGATTTATTTCGATATTGGAGCTGTCTGTTTGGCTTTTCTGATTTCTAATAACAATGTTATACATATGTTTATGTTTATGTTTATGTTTAATTTATAAAGCAAAAGACAAACAAAACAAATTAATTGTCCAACCCTAAAATCAACTTTTTGATTTTGTTTGATTTTTAATACCAATTTAATTCTTTTTGAAGTTTTAAAGGATATCAATAATATATTCATGAGTTGCTTTTCTCACTAGTGAGAACACTAGGATGCCATGCTACATGCTTTTCCCTTTGCATTATGGCTAATTAATTAATTATCAGGACTAAGATACTCATCTCTCAGCATCGTGCTGTTACAAAATGAACGTCATCTACAATAAAGACAACAAGTTCAATAACGTCGTTCTCGGCGACAATGAGATGAACAAGGAAAATGTAGAAATAGGAATAAAAACTTGAAACCCAATTTATTATTGCTCATGCAATTGTTTGCAATCGCAAAAGGTCGTTAGCAAATAATGGCAACTACTATACATATATGGGTAAAACGGGTTCACTTAGTTTTTTCTTATACGCCCCTCATGTATTTACTCTTTGGCATTTGATACATGTCGGTTTGTTTACTTAAATACATGCACGCGTATGGATATTTGAATGTATGGTGTATGAGGTGCATACTGGTACTGAATGTTTTGTTGTAACCCATATACCATGTAGATACAGATAGATTATGTTCCTGCCACATGTTTTTTTTTTAGTATTGAGTTTTATAGTTGACAACAAAATATATCTTCACAATACATTGAATGTACTTACACATAAAGATTCAATGACAATTATAAAATATTGAAATTATTTTTTCAATTATGGGCCAAATAGGATGTCCATACATAAACCGATTGTATTCACAAGTTTCACTAATCGTAATATCGGCCGTAAGAAGTAAGTATTTTGAACTTATGAAATTGATGATTATTATAAATATTTAACTTTTATATAAATTTCAGCAAAAACAAAACGCATGCCAAAAATTCAAATATTAGGAATCGATAACGCAACTAATGTATTTTGCTAGTTCCAGTTCTAGAGAAACTATTTTTGGGGCAGACGTGGCAAGAAATTTGTTTTGCTTAAATTCGATGATATATGGCCCAACGAGATTTATAGTACAACTGTCCGTCTATCTGTATGAGAGATCGAATTTCCAAAGGCCCCGAAAAAGATAGAGATATCGGTAATGGGAATGTTCTTAAATAATGGAAATATTGTTATATAGATTGCTTTTGAAAATCAGCAAAATTCAAAATAAGATTCCAGAGCTGGAAAATGTAAACATATTTTTGGTGTATAAAAGTAAATGGCTAAAGCTAACTTCTGTTGTTAATTAAAGCTATTTTATACCTCAGGAAGAATTAGGTTGGTATTCAATATCAAACAAAATCGAAAATACTATGCCAAGGTTGGACAATTGAAACTTTTTTGGTAAATATAAGATTCATTGGTATTAGAATAAAAAATTCGAAAAAGACAGCTTCAGAGCTGGAAAATTTCAATTTTATTCGCAATATTAAAGTAACTGAATACATTTATTTTATATTTTTATATTTTAAAAATATATAAATTGGAATTGGAAGTCAGTAAGATCAAGGACACGGTTCTAGGTTTGGAATGAATGTGTGCATATAATCCAGGCGTACTTACTTGCCGGATATATAGGATAAAGCAACTTGCTTGTTTATTGTGATTATAATTAGCAATAATACAAAATGTTTACTTATTTTAAACTCTCTAAAAACTACTGAAAGGGATTTTCAGACAAGTGTCCATGAAGTTGAATGGTTTTCAATACTATTGCATTTTATGACACTGTCCATTATTTTTGTATAGAACTGTTTTACTTCAAAAACACGCATCTGAATCAAAATATTTTCGACTTTTTGCAAATATTCGACAAGTGTGACCGTATCGAGGTTGCGAGGCAACAAAAATGTTCGTAGCTATTTTAACCATTGCTTCGTCCGAGAATTTTTGCTATAGTCCCGACGTCGGAGGGTGCTGTTACTCTGCTATTAGTGCATAATAGTGTCAACCGGTACCAATAATGTTTAGTGATCAGTGCTATTCCTTCATCATTGAAACAGACTGGCAACAACTAGCACAACCATGCACTAGTGGTGATCAGAAAAATTCGACAGCTCCAGATTCTCAAGTTCTTAGTCTCGTATTGACTACTTCAGCTAACAGTACTCTCATTTTTATTTTTCACTTGGAAAATAACAAAATGAAATGATGTTCATGCTTTGAAAAAAGGATTTTCTGAAGAATAAAATAAAAATAAAATATAATTCCTTTTTTTGTGTGAGGAATAAATAAAATAAATAAAACACGGAAAATAATGGGCAAAAGTTGACTTTTCGAATGAAACACATATAAAGAAGGGCATCCAAAGGTAGTCATTGTAACAAGGATTACCTTGTTTGTGTATTGCTTGTGCACATATCACTTCTGTTTTGGGCATTATTACAAGTTCATGTTAGCTATAAGTAGGATTTTATTGGATGTTTATCATTATTACGTTGCCGTAACAAACAGAATGAAACTGCCTCTAACTCATCGTTCACTTTAGGTTTAAGTGAAATTGTTACCCTTTAAACGTCAGGCAGAATCCTAACTTTAACTAGCAGTACGAGTACTTTAGCTCTCAAATGGAATGTATAAAAAATCGGTTAGATGTTAGAAATATTATATCTATTTAATTCATGTGAAGCAATTAATTTATATTGTGCACTACTAAAAACTGAGTAAAATGTTTTCATAGTTTTTGTCGTCAGCTTTGCTGTATGAATATTACGTTGTTTGCATTTGAGAAACATATAAGAATATATAAGGCCATTAAAACGAATGCAGTAAAATGTTTAGTTTTTTGTTTTTGCCATAATTATAACTTTTGCATTTGTGCACATTATTTCATTAGCACGTACCGTTAATTTATCGAACAATTTGCCTGTTGTTGTTTTTGCTATCAGTTCGTCCAGCTCCAATGAAAGTTTGCGATAAAACCATTTCCGCACGCGATTTGAGTTTTTCAATTCATGAAATAGGAACTGCATAACAAAATTCAATGACACCAAAGACGATGCATCTGCGTCCTTGGCAGTCAAGTTCAGTTGGGCGCTTTGCTGAGCCAAAGGTGTACCAGACGCTGTTGCTGCCAATGCCGCTGAGGCATTTGTGCCAGCCGTAACATTTGATTGATTAAACTCAAGAGCGGTTTGATGCAGGCTCTGTAAAATTAGTTGGATTATTTATTAGCTTTTGTAAAAAATAGAGTTAATTATTGTAGTAGTTTACCGCTGGCAATTTGTATTTCAAATTAATGTCTTTCTGCTCGGGTGTTTCCTCGGGCAGTAGGGAGAATTTCATATACACATAATATTGCAGCAGTATTATAAAAACTGCTCCGATTATAAAAAATATGAAGCACAACAGAATCAGCATTGAAAAGTTAATATCCATATTTATTGATTCGGTAGCTCTTGTGGTTTTAATTATTTAAAATTTCTTCCGCTTTGAGATTCTTGGTTTATATGTTGTGTCTTATGTAGCCCTTTTGGGGTATGTCATAAACAAACATGCAGCCAATCACACAGTGTTTTGATACGCACTTCTGCATGAATGGAAAAGTCAATCAATATTAATTTTTTGTTAATAGAAAAGCTATTTTTAGTGTGTTGTTTAATACACGATAGATTAGGCCACAATTTTATAAGGGTGTGGGTTTCTGAATTCTGTGCTCAAACCACTTTTAAAGAGGCGTGTTACATTTTTGGAAATAAGCAAACGATCTTTTTTTTTCTTTTAATTCTTGCAACTTTTGTTAAATAATGGTTAAAATAAATATTTGTATAACTCAATACAGTATTTGTATAAGTTTTTAATTTTTAATAATTAACAAACTAATTCCTATAGCCGCACTACCGTTTTCGTTTATTTGACGTATTGTGTGTACAACTTGCACTTGTATTGATATCTAAAGCAATTTTCTGTTAAATCGCTGAAGCTTTGGGGTGCTTTTTGTATTTCCTATCACTTCTGTATGCAATCTCTTTTCTAAACAACCCTCTAAAATCGATAGTTGCGCAGGAGTTTCGATTCTGGCCTCCAGCTGATCGAATGGAACTGGCACACTGTTTTTGTTTTCATATGATGTTAATGGATTGTTTGTTTCTAAATAAATCCGGCATTTATGTACATGTTTTTATTTTGTTGATGTAAACAAACCAAAACCGTTTTGATGTTGTGGGTCCAACGTCGACTATTGATTTTCTCTTTATGTAAGTATTTCTCTAACCGGAAACCACAACGACATCAGACCAGAGCATTTTATGTTGTTGCACACAATATTTAGATGAATATATCTAAAATAAGTCATCAATCTTAGTTCAATTTTACAGAGTGTGTTAAAATTTTTTTTATATCTCTTTAGATCTAATACATCTTATTACTCGAGCATTCTCCTCATTGATGTCGACGATAAGTATTGACAAGTTTTTATTGTGTTTTGAATTTGTTAATAAAAGCCATATCAGCGTTTAGCATAATATGCTCCTTCATGTGTTTTACTGAATAGGAATTATTTTGAAATTTTAATCTTCTCTTGTGTACTGCAGAAAACATTGTCTTCCCACAATACCCGAATTATTCCAACATTTTTGGAAGAAAATATTTGCGTCAAAATCTGTCTATTTATTTATGTTAAAATCTTTGTTGTCACCTTCATACAACTATTACATTAGGAGAATAATCCTAAAATTACTGTAGCCAAGAAAGTCGACTCAGACTTATTCTAATACATATTTTATGTTTTCTTCAGAGGTAAACTGATGTGAACTAATTAATAAAAATTAACTTGCTTCCAAATTTAATTTTGGAAAATATTGTTAAAACCCACGCTTGCAACGTATTAAAAGAGTGCGAATTGTGGAAGAAAACTCAATAATCGAAGTATAGCTATTACATGAGAATTTTACTAGAATCGTAGGGTTCAACAAAATATTTAACGCATTAAAATTGAGTCCGTTTAATTTTTTTTTTACAAAAAGTGTTCAAAATTATAAAATAAAGTAAAAATGCAATTTTCAACTATGACGAATCTCATATATCCTTCACCGACATATAACATATATTTTTTTTTTTTAGGAGCAGGACCAGCACTCATTCCAATCCGGGATATTTTTAATTTTCAACACTTATTTATTTTTTCATAAAATACGTTTTCATTACTTTTTTTTAACTCGGACCAGCGCCCCCTACATGACCCCTACATATGCAGCGCATTGCGCTGGAACTAGAAAGGAGGGAATAGTATAGAGAGGACAAATGAGAATGGAGAAATTTCAACCTTTCACTTTGCCGCCTAATTTTTTTGCTACAGGGATGACGAAGGAGGATGCTGTTTCTCTGCTGTTTAGCGTTTGATTAGTTGGCAAAAAATTAGTTTTATTTAGTTATTTTAATTCTCCAAAAAAATACTTTTTTTTTAAATCCAATATCATTGAATTTCTTTCAAATATATCATATATGTTTAAATATAAAGAAAAAGAAAACATTGGGTCTAGTTAGTTAATTTTATTTAATTTTATAGACCAAAAAGATTCATTTGTTCAACTCTGTTGTCGTCTCTTTGGTTGTCTTTGATTTTTGATTTCAATTTAATTCTCCTGAATTATAAAGTTACCTGCATTATAAAACCACGGCATACTTGGTACAATTTAAATATGTAACAAAAACAAGGCAATAATAATAAAAATCAGTTTCCGTTAATTGCTTTTATGTAGCAAAATGTTTAAATTTTCCAGCACTGGAACCGTAGTAGTTACGTCACGGCTGGGAAACATGATACAATTGTTCTTTTTATGGTACATTTTCGAAGCACAACCACTGCATACTTGGTACAATTTAAATATATCATCCAAATCTATAGTCAGGCTAATTCGTATAAAAATATTTTATATTTATAATAATCTTATTTGCAAAATTTTGTACAGAAATTTGCCAAATAAGTAGGGGGCCATATTACTGCACTCGATATCTATCGAAGTTTCAATAGAATTTAAGTGAAAATTTGAATCGACATTGAATGCCATAATTTGTCCAAGTTACATAACACAACAGAAATTATTTTATATGAGTTATTCCCATATTTAGTCCCGATTTCGCAATGTCGAAAAATATATTTCTTTCGTATAATTACATTTGAAACAAAAAAAATTTTTGTTTTTGTTTCATATATATTTGGACGGACGAATTAATTCATTCGAGTTTTTGTTTCAACTTTTCTCAGTACGTCCATACCCCAGTGATTATTTCATGAAGTTATTGAGTTTTCTTTACTTAAGTGCTCGACCAAAATAACTAGACGAGTCGAAAATAATAATTGTTTTGGAGAAAAAGGGTCCTTAGCTGGAACGATTCTTAAACAGTCTCTTATGACTCTCATTTCGCATGAATTATGACTCATTTTCGGTACACACTTGCAATTTCTGCTCTAATTTTCCGCAACTAAAATATTTTTCACTTCAAGGCTGTATTAAAAATGATTCCAATACAATTATTAAAAGAAATCACATTTGTGATAATCATTTTCGAGTTTTGTAACAATCGCATAACTGATCGATTCGCTTTTGATCATCTAGGATTGTCTTAGAACACTCATTTTAACGACTTCCGCTGAAACAAGTGAGGACTTATGGTACCATTTGGTGAAAATTGCATTAAATAATTCTTGATTTATTTTTATTGATCTTATCAGTTTATTGTAATATTAATCAAGCTTGTAGTCGTTTTTTATAAGATATAATTTCGTCTAATTATTATTCAATATTTCGTTAACAGCTTGTTAACATCTTCGGGAAATAAAAATTATTAAAATTTTATAGAAAAATTGTTTTGAAACATGACAAAAAATATATTCAAAATATTTGTTTTTCAAATACAATAACATATAAAAAAAATTTTCAACATTAAAGGCGGATTCACCCATGTTGTCCGAACAAAATTTTTGTCCGGACAAAATTTTTTTTACTGAGAGTTTTCTGCAGCACGATTCACTCATTTCGAAAAATTTGTCCGGAAAATCAAAGTTGCCATACATATAAAAAATGAGTTTTGCAAAATGGTAGTACTGCAGCGATTTTTTATGTTTTGCTTTCTTTTCTTGACATTTTCGATATTACATATTTTAAATTATTTTTCAAGAATTTGTGATAATAATAATGGATGAAAAAAGAAAATTGTTGTTCCTTATGGCTATTGAATTGCATAAAGCATTGTTATTAGCAAAGTACATATAATAAAGAAACAAATAGATGATATTATTTCTCATAATTTATATTTTTAATCTCATACACAATTTAATATATCAACCACAAAATGACACCTCAACTTTGTGTGAAAAAGTTTAACCTATTGGCAACTCAGTCCAATTTTGTCCGGACAAAATATAAAATTAAACCAATTCAAGCTGAGAGTTGTTCGTAAAAAATATTTTCTCTCTCTCAAGAAGTGAGACGTCAAACTACATATAAAAAAAATTTGTCCGGACACAAATTTTGTTTTGGTGAATTCTTTGATGTACAAAGAATATAGAAAACGAAACGTTTTTTAGAATTTGTTTTGCGATTCGATAGCATTTTGGTAGCTTTATGTTTAGTGCAAAAGATGGATTTCATCGAATTTAAGTTTTCATTATAATAGTCAGAAACATGTGGTCACGAACGTACGCAAAATAGAAGTCAACTTTGGCTGACAGTAGTGAAATAAAAAAATCTGCGAAACGGAATATTCAAGAGTAATTAATTATATACAAAATTTTTCAACATTAACAATTTACAGTTAAAACCAAGTTTTCAACATCAAAAGATTATAATGAACAATTTTTGATCTGATTTGTGACCTGCTATCCTAGTCCTTAATTTATTTTTGATCGTACCTATGTATGAATACTTTAGTATAATTCTCTATATCATTACATGGTATTTTATAAACTAAATTTGATCTATCCCATTTTTCAATTTTATCTTTAGTCTTACTAAATAGTCTGCTTAATGTATTACACGATCTATGAACTATTCTATATATATATATATATATATATATATATATATATATTATCTGTATCGTAAATTCTAGATTTTGATATTCCTGGTATGTATGTTAAAGATTTTAATAGTTTTTGTTCTGTATCATTATTAGTATTTTCTGTTCTTCTATTTCTATATTGTGATATTAATTTATTAATTATATGGTTTGGAAAATTGTTATTTTCTAATATATTTATAACCTTCTTATTTCTATTGTGAAATTATTTATCACTTATATTCATGGTATAATAAAACAAGGTACTGCCACTGTCAGCTATTAAATTTAAAATAATTTTCTGACAATTTTAAGGATTCTGACATTCCCATAAAAATTAAGTTACCATATTATTTTAAGTTACCCGTTTTTTTCTTTTGATTTGAGTTGTTAACATTTTTAATTGCATCGATGTCATAATTAACAATAATTAAAATCCGTTTGCCAATTAATTTATTACAAAAATCTTGTCGTGATTCTTGAATAAACATATAAATATTTTGTTAAATTGTCTTATTGGTCAATGTAATGGTTAAAATGTTTTTGGTTCAATGCAAAGCAACACAATGACTTCTTATTTCTTGTGGAAATGTATAGAAACTGGAATTTTTCGTAGTTTTCTATATTCTTTACATTTTATATAGCTTTTAATTAATTTTTTTACAAAATATTGCAAAATGTTTACGTTCAAAACCTCAAAATTAAATTTTTCTCTCTGTCAATATGCAAAAACGATTCACAATGAGATTTTGAGCGGGAGATTCTATCTATGTTGTACGTTCAATATGTTTAACTTGAAAATGAGGTAATACACTGAAATATGTTAAAAGAGAGGGGATAAAATAATAGTTAAATACCATTGTATAATATAATATAATGGTGGTTTGTCCGTGATCTCATGAAAATGGGGCTTGGTACTAAAAAGGCCATTATTTTGGAAATTGCTGAACTGGAAACCTTGAAATTTAAATAAGTTAGAGATCAATGAATGAAGTTTAGTATATACTTACAATTTAATTAACGAAATTGGTAGACAAATGGAAAAACTTATATACATATATGTATATGAAATTTTTTATTTGACATATTGTTGTCACAATACTATTTTAAATGAAATTTATTTGTTGGTGGTCAAGCAATGCCTATATGCATTTCGTTGGTGCTTTACCAAATTATGGTTAAAGTCTACTGATGATTTGGTAAAGCACCAATGAAATGCATATAGACATTGCTTGACCACCAACAAATAAATTTCATTTAAAATACATATATATACATATATATATATATATATATATATATATATATATATATATATATATATATATATATATATATATATATATATATATATGTATTACAGATTTTATTTAAAAATTTCCAAATAAAGAAAATTATTTTTTATAATGTGGCAACGTCATATTCCATATGATGTAGGAAAATAAACTTCAAAAATCCTTATTAAAATTTAATAGAAGCAAGTGGCACTACCTTGTATTTATATACCTTGCTTATATTTAGAACCCTTTCTATAAATTTAACTATAAATTGTTGAACAATTTTTTATATGTTATTGTATTTGAAAAACAAATATTTTGAAAATTTTTTTTGTCATGTTTCAAAACCATTTTTGTATAAAATTCAATAATATCTTTTTCCTGAAGATCTTAACAACCTGTAAACGAAATATTGAATAATAACTACAATAAGCTTGATTAATATTACAAAAGAATACTTTTTACTTTTTTAATTTTCTTCTAACTCGGATCAGCACTTGGGGATGACCCCTACATATGCAATGCATTGCGCCGGAACTTCGAAGGGGGAGGGAGGGGGATAGTATTATAGATAGTGCTATGCCTTCATCACTGTAACAGGCTGGCAACAACTAACACAACAAGGCACTAATGCTGACCAGAAGAATTCGACGCAATATTCATGACTGAGCGTGGTGTCGAAATTATTTTATATGAGTTATTCCCATATTTAGTGCAACTAACACAACCAGGCGCTAATTAATGCTGACCAGAAGAATTCTACACTATATTCATGACTGAGCGCGGTGTCGAACTCAGGACCCTCCTGCATACACACACTAACAGTAAACACGTATATATCTTTTTTTGGCTTGTGTACATCAGCTAAGTAATGCAGAGTATTTTTATTTTTTTTTTTTTTGAAAAATGTGTATTCGATCTTATATTATACCTTTACGAAAACTTTCCAGTAGTTTTCTCCGTTTGCTGATACTTGGAAATAAAACTCCTTTGATGTAATTTTTTATGTTTTCATGTATTTGAAAAAAATTATTTACTTTTTTTACTTTAGTTTTTTCGGTTTTTATAATTATTCATAATTTTATAATTTATTTATAACAATAATAACTAAATCGTATTTTTTTTTTCTTCTTTATTGGTTTTATTTTGTTGGTTGCCTTTTTATACTTTTTTTTTTGTTTGTTGATTTTTCATTCATAGTCTGTGGTGTGGACAAGAATTTAATATATTAAATAGATTTGTTTTTGGTTTTATTTTTTTTAATATAAAATAAGGAATTAAAATGGTTTATGAAGAAAATGCAAAGTCTTTTATATATTATACAGTGAACAGAAATATATTAAAATATTTCAATAAATTTTTAATAAAATCTAAAATAATATAGAAATTGAGCGGAACTATTTGTTCATAAATGAGAGTAAAAAAAAATCATATTTATACCGAATTTACATAAATATGCTGTTAGAAATTTTACTTATATATAGTTATTATATTTATATGTATAAATGAAATTTATTTGTTGGTGGTTAAAGAATGTTATATGCATTTCAGTGGTGCTTTGCCAAATCATCAGTAGACTTTAACCACAGTCTACTGGTGGTAAAGCACCAATGAAATCCATATAAACAACTACCAACAAATAAATTTCATTTATATATAATAGTATTGTGACAACAATGTGTCAAATAAAAATTTCATAACAGTTATTATATTTAAGTTTATCTGAAATACATAAAAATGTAAATGAATTAAAATGTAAACATTTACAGGGTTTTACAAAATTAAAGCTTAGAGATCAGATCCCCGAAATTCCCAACAATTGGTGTATTTTCCCCCAGTTGCAGAAACATTTAAGAGTATATTAGGCCTTGAGATGGTTTTAAAAAATTATTTGATTGCTATCTTGGAATTTGAGAAAATAAATTGTAAATTCAAACAAATAATCCTATTCTCAGTCTAATTATACAATTCAGATGCATCTGATCTTCAATAATTCTTGATGAAACAACGTTTTTGGACGAATGGGAAATCATAGGATATTGTTTAAGAGAGAACTCCAATCCACCTTTATCATGAATTAATACTCAAAGACCTGTTGGCTAATTATGCAAAAGAGAGGATTTATAAATACAGAATTTTTTTTGTAAACCGAATCTCGTGTAGTGGGGTCCTATAACTTTCCTGTGAATTATTAGAAATTCTGTAAAACTAGCTTAAATTCAAAGGCAGACGTCTTGTTTAAAACGAATTTTATATTCACACCTTAATATCAAGCGCTAATAATCAAATATCTAGCAGTAATTATTATTTTGAATATAAATTTAATGTCTTGAAAATTATTCCATGAAACTGACATCTTGAGAGATTTACTACAGGACCTTGTTTTATGAAAATTTCACTTTATTCCTAAATTGTTTTCAAGTACGAGTATGTTAAATATTCTTGTCAGGAGCGTCGAATCAACAAATAGTTCCGTAGAAAGTAAATTGCAATTGAAAATTATATGACGGTAATTTAATGACAAAATATATTTTCGTTAACCGTTCAATTTTAAAAACTAAAATTATAACTTTTACATAAAGGAAAATGTAAAGGTTATTGTTTTTGTTTTGTTTTATTTTAATAACTTTAAGAAAATTTTTTTGTTTTGTTTAATTTTTTTAAGAATTTTAGCGTTTATGTTGTAAATGGGATTTATATCTTTGTTTTTGGTTTTATTTGTTTATTTAATTTTTTTTTGGTAAAAAATCGTTTGGATTTTGGTTTTTTATTTAATAGAAATAAATTATTATTTTATATAAATTGTTTAACTACTTGTTTTATATGTTTAATTTTCAATACGTATTTACAAATTCTTAGCTTCAACAAAGAAAACAATTTACGCGTTTTATATCTCTTTTCGAGTTAAATTAAAAAAATGCTTGTTTGGTTTTAAATAAGCGGTTGTTAATAAAGATTAATGTTTGGTTGGTAATAAAAAATTTTATGTTTCGTTTTCAAATGTATTTTACTTATACCTTTTTATTTATAACGAATTTGTTATACTTTGGTTTTGCTGTTATTTTATTTATATATTAAATGCCAAATTATAGTTATTTTGTTACTTTATTTTATTTTTTTTATCTATTTACATGTTTGTGTATATAATTGTTTGAATTGGGAGGAGAAGGTGTTAATTATTTTTAGTTATTTTTTATAAAACAAAAAAATAATTAATGAAGTTAATTATGCATGAGATAATAGGAAAACGCAATTGAGGAAAAATATTGGTATACAATCACCTAAACTAAAGCACAGATATTCTAAAATAAAGTTATGAATATTTATACAGTGAAATCTTAATGAAAATCTTGTTAAATTAAAAGTGCAATTCAAAAACTGCTAGAATTTTGTGAGTGTCATTAGATCCTTAAACTTAAGTTGTCAATCCCTGAATACAAATGAATCCACAAATCATGAAGAGATTTGCTATTGTTTTTTTTTTTGTCATAATAAAGAAAACCGATAGGTACATAACTGTATTATGCAAAAAGGCTGCATCTCCAACAGAATCCAAAGTTGAATTAAATATGATTAAAACCTTTTGTACGCCTATGATTTTATTAGCCTTTTGTTTAAATATAGGTATATTTAATTAATATCTGTTTCTCGACAATAGCCATGTCGACGACATTCTTTAAAGATTGGTTTTGTAAGTTTGACTACCGATTTCACAATGTCGAAAGAGTTCCTTGTTTCGTACAAATACTTTAAAACAAAAACAAAATACTATAAATTGCATTTGTTTCAAATGAATTTATACGAAAGAAAGAAAGAACACTTTCGACATAGTGAAATCCGCAGTATAAAGCACATGTTTGAAGAGTTGCATTGGAATGATGTTCGTACAATGGCATAATATGAAGGACCTCCGAGTTACTATATAAATAAAATGCAACAAGTGTTGCCTGCTGGAATTAGTTTGTTATAGGACACACATCTTGATGTGTATTCTAATGTTGTTATCCTTTTCCATGACGCAATACTGTTTATCGGCCCCTCGGATCGATCTTAAACTTATATTCAAAAATTCTACACACTTAACTGAATTTTCTAATTTCATCAAATTATTTTCTAGCTCACAGCACAATTTTACACAGGCTGGCTCACAAATCGAAATACAACTTTCAAAGGGTATCGTTAATTTAATTTGTCAAAAGAGTTTTTTACCCAAAAATTCACCGTAGACGTATCCGTTTCAACAGCAAGATGGAGCAACTGCACCCATATCCAGACTGGTTATAGCGGAGCTCCAGCGAAAATTTTCAAACAAATTAATATCGAGAAACGCTGCTGGCGCCCAAGATCGCCTGACCTGAATCCAATGAATCTGACTGAATTGAAGTAGTTCATTAAAATAACAATTAAGATGATCCCTATCATTTCAAAAAACAATTTGTATTTTAAAATAAAATGTTCTATACGAAGAATGAGAAATAAGTAAATAAAAGAAATACAAATAAATGTATCACACACAATTAGTGCCCTCCTATTTCATCACATTATTCTGATGGTTCTAATTGCAAAAGTAAAGATAAGGTGCATGATAGAAAACTAAAACAATATGATGTTTTTATTTATATATCTCCCTGATATTTCTTGATCTTTCTTATATTGATCATTTAGGAAAGATGATCATTCAATTTGAATTTGTATTCTATATCCCTTAGTCGGCATTATTTTTCTCATCAGACTCTGAAGAGGAAGTGATCACTTTTTGTCGAAGCAATGATAGGCAACGTGTAAACAGGGACTAACGATCTTGAATCATGTAAAATGAGACTTTATTGTTTTGTAGCATCCAGTTCAAATTAGGTTATTGAGAATGAATAGAATAAAAAATTTATTTTATAAAAGTTATTGCAATGCATTGACATAAACGTAAAAGATCAATTTGGCAAGCGTCTTTGTTTGTACAACATAAATTCTAATACAAACATTTTTAAAGATTGGCTGAAGGATGTTAATTCAATTTCATTTGATGTCTAGCATGTTACTTACAATTTTACTTAAAATTTAAATAATATTTATTTTGTTTTACTTTCGATGCTAACAAGTAATGACTTATTTTTTCGAATTTATTTTTAAGGTATAATAAAATTTTTTGTTGAAGGCAGGTGTTATTAATATTTTTTTTTTAATTTTTATAAATACAGTTCAATTTTTTTATTTTATTTATTATTTTTTTTATAATAATTCAAGTTAATTTTTATTAATATTTCCTATTTATTTTATTTAAGTTCTCTAAAATAGGTTTTTGGGTTTAATTCTAATTTTTATTTTGGGGAATTTTTTGTCGCTTTTATACTCGTAGCTATTAATGTATTTATTCCTTCATATTTTTGGATTTTGTTTATAGAAAACATTGTTTGTATAAACCGGCTAGTTTTGTTTATTTGAAGATATATATATTACAATTTGAGTTAGTCAATTATTATATTATTTTGTATGTATAAATATCAATTAAGGTTAGAGGCATTATAAAGTATTTTTAATCTCGGTTTGTTTAAATTTAGTTTTGCTTTCATTTACAATATTAAATGAAATTATTTGAAATTGTTATAAAAATCTATAAATGTCTGTCTAAAGTATATCCTATTTTGTTGAATGAAATTCACGTAATATTATTGTTTTTGTTTCTTTTGTTTTTAGAAGTATTTTTTGAGTTGTAAAAGTTTTTTATGTAATTTTATATAAAAACAAATTTCTACTTAACATTTTTGGTTTTTCTTGCGCTGGTATAAAGGAAGATTTTTATAAATTTTTGAATAAAAATTTCAAATACTAACATTTAATTACGATAGTTTCTCATGTTTCGGTTTCAATTTATTAATAAGTTTTTTTTTTAATAATTCTAAATTTTTAAATATTCTTATTATGTGTTTTATTAATATTTTACACTGTTTTACGCTTTTATAAACTTTATTAAATTTCCTAAAGTATATTTTATACGTGTCTATTTATAAGAGTAAATATTTTTAGCTCGTAGTCCAAGGAACAGATCAAGCTGAACATTTCTTTTGTTAAAAAATTTTATATTAATGGAAAGCTTACTAAGAAATTAAAATTTATGTTATTGGTGTAATAGAGAGTTTGAAATGTTTGAGGTTTCATTTTAATTCATTATTAAATTTAATTTAAATCTCAATAATCAATGAACAACATCTTAAAAATAGTGTTTAGTTTTGTAACAAAAACAAACAAAAAACTGACTAAAGGAAAGAGTGTGTCTAATGGTATTTTTATATTGAATTTGTTTTATTTTTATATTTATGTGAATTTTGGCAGTAATAATAAGTATAAAAACAATTTTTATATGTTTTTGCAGTTGGTTTTTTTTTTCATAAGAATACAAAAAGTTTGGTGATTTTGTTTATATATGTATGTATATTAAAAACTATGTACACTTCTTGTAATGAATTAGTACAAAATTTATAAAACCTGTAATTTTTTAGCAAGCATTTTTAAGTAGTTAAGCTAATAATAAAATTGAATTTGCAACTGTAATAAATTTTCGAGTCAACGGAATTGAAGTATTTAAGAGAATTTGAAAATTGGTAGATTTGTTAATAGATATTATCATCTTAAAGTTATATTTAATTTCCAGAAAGAATTTCATTTCCAGAAAACATTTCATTTAAAAAAGCCTGGATTTAACAACTCTTTTAAATAATAAAAAGCTTAAGCAATGAGATAAACCGTAGCTTTGCAAGTTTTTATTCAGGTCGCACACAGTCCTTCTCACTGTCGTTATATGTGACAATTGGGTCTTCTCTTGCTTTGACCCCTTTCATATGAATATTCGGAATATACTTGTATAATTCTTAATGGGCTCCATATATTGAAAGAATAAAATTTAATATCGTTAGAGCACAGTTCTACTGTAGACAAGGGCGAACGTAATGAAGTTTTATGAAATCTGCCAAGCTCATATTGCAAAAATATTTTAAATGAAATTTTCAAACAGAAAAGGTTGGCTGGAAATAACATATATTTTCACTGTTATTATTTTTAGTTGGACCGGTACTCAGGTTATGAACCCCAGTCACCTAGCGCATTGTTCCGGAACATTGAAAGGAAGGGATGAAGAAAATGAAATATTTGAAAATATCAGCATCCCAGACGATTTTTGATATATTTAAATATTGAACACAAACTGTGTTGTCAGAACTCTGAAGTTAGTGAGCTATTTGAGTTTCTAATTTTAATTAAATTATTGTAGTGTGTTCTTATTTAACAAATTTTCGAAACAAAAACTTGGCAAATAAGCCTTTAATACATATAAAATACTTTTTACGCATATGGAAAATTATATTTTAGAGTAAGCAATACATCTTTATAGTTCAAGAACATGAAATTTCTTGTATAGTGTATTAAACCTCTATTCGTATAACTAATTTGAAAACTAATTTTTAAGGCAGTTTTTTAGAGGATTTCTAAACGAATAGTAGTATTGGAAACTACTTGATCCAGTAAAATTGTTTGTAGTTGCTGTAATAATTCATGACATACGCATAACACCCAGGATATGTTATTTACGAATATATTACAGATACAAGTCATGAAGTTCACTAATAGTATTGAATATTAGTATTTTCTAATCATCCGAATAAGTCGCTTGTTCTTTCCACATTTTGTGTCATTATTTTGAGGAGGGTGAGATTGAAAAGTGTTTTGGCTGGCATAAAATTCCTGATGTTGTTTGAATGTCAGCAGTGCCTGAACAATTTACTGTGGAATTCGAAACAAAAGCAATCTCATGATGGTGTTTGAAGGATAAACTACTTCATCTAAAAATTTAGTTATACGTTCCAGGCTAACAAAAAGGCTAAAATAAGCTATTGGTTAAGCAGACAAGTTTCTGCAGGTTGTCAACAACGAAAATATAAATCAAAAGAAGGTTGCTTATAAGAGAGTGCAACGTACTCCCTGTTCGCATCTGTAGCATTTGCGAGCTGTATCGAGAGTCTTGAATTGTAGCATTTGTATTGTTTAGGGACCTGCGACAGCAAGAACAATTTATAATAACTTGAATAATTCAAAAACACTGCAAAGAATTTTTTTTAAATAGTAGACAGAATTTTTATAGAAAAGTTTGGAATTCGTAAGTAAGTACAACTAGAAACATTTACCTCCATATTCATAAAATTTAAAATGAATTTGAAATGTGAAATTTTTTATAAAAATTTGTCGTACAAAATTGTTTTAAATTACAATTTAATTTTTTTATGAATGTTGAGTTAAAGTAGAAAAGTATGTGCCTGCTGGTATAAATAAGAACACTGGTTATATTTTGAAATTTCGTTTCATAATGCAAAAAGGTGGTTCAACCAAACACACGATGTTAATTTTCAGTCACACCAGAACGTCAAATTTCTCATCCCACTTAATTTGAAGTTTCCTTGTTTCAGTGTTTGACAAATTCAACTATGAAGAGGTATACAATTGAGCAACGCGTTAAGATTGCTGAAGCCTTTTACGAAAATGGGCGTTCTAATCAAAATGAATTTCGTGCACTTTGTGATTTTTTTGGTCAGCATAATTGACCAAATATGTCTACAATCAGTGGAATTGTGCACAAACTTTAGCAAACCGGGTCTTGGTGCGGTTTGTGGACTGGCGGCGTCATTGGGCCCGACTTCTTCGAAAATAAGGTCAGTCCCTGGATGATGTGTGGTTCCAACAGGATGGTGCCACTTGCCACACAGAAAACGAAATAATGGCTCTTTTGCGCGAGAAATTCGTTGGTCGTGCTATCTCATGTCGTGGTGATGTTAATTGGCTGTCACGATCATTTGATGTAGCAGCCTTGGACTTCTTCCTTTGCGGATATTTAATAGAAAAAGTGCACGTCAAAAAAATAAGAACAATGCAAGAACTAAATAATGAGATCATTCGACACATTAACGACATTGAACATCAATTATTTCTCAGTCACTCAAAATATGGACCATCAGTTAGAGATACGCCACCGAAGCCGTGGCAAACATTTGCACAGTTTTTTATTTTACACATAATTGTCATAGACCCTTCTATCATAGTAAAAGATAATGAGATAACTCATTGAAAACGTTTTGTTCTCTTTACAATTAACATGAACTACCATTTTTTATTGATAATATATGTTATTTTGGACATATAACATTTAAATTTTCAAAAAAAAACTATTATGAATGTTATAATCCATTAAGACTTTACAGTATTATAAAAATGGTTCAAGAAATTTTTTGCTTAGTATTTGCTGTACTGAATTCGATCCCCTGTTCATGTGTGTGAGAACAAACCCACAACGTTTGGCAGCGCTTTTGTTACTGTTAGATTCCCTTAATCGCAGATGTTTTCTTTCTCCAATTACTTTCAGTACGAAGGATTGTTGTTCCCCATAAATTTTAAAATATGTTATGCATATGTTTAAAAGTTTTGGGTAGCTATTGTGTCAGCTTAAATTCTAAGTATTTCTGTGCACAATCGATTTATCTTTATGCTTTGAAATGTTACTGTTGATAATTACAGCCCATGTCTGTACAAGTGGCATTCTTATCTTAGCAAAAAATTATTTACCTTTTTTTATTTTTGGACAACTATTATATATGAAGGGGGAACATTCTAACCACCATTGTAAATAAAAATGTTAAGAATATAATTTGACAAGGTGCTGGTGTGATTTGGTTATTTTTAAAAAATATATCGTGGTCCTTTATTTTCTTCTCACATTGACAAAATAAGAAGCTAGCACTGGAAGTTACCGGACCTCTTAAGTGTGACAAATAATTCAAACACACGTTAGTCAACAAATAGATTTAAATAGCAAATCGTTTACGCGGATGTACAAAAGGTATTCTCAAAATTACAGTCATTTCACATAATTTTTACTGGTATCAATTAAAATTGAATGAACTTCGAAAACATTGTATAATTTCTATGATATTTTACACCAACACCTCTGTTTGCCTTTATTTGCAAAATGCGAGTCCATAAAAATTTCGTGATTAAATTTTGAATAAGATTATATTTTAGTATTTTAGTTTTCTTACGTTCTCTAATTTGTTTTTCTATGGGTCTATATATCTGCGGTTCAACCTACCAAAAGGATTTACAGAGGTTTACTTCTATGCCTAATATGGTGTATGGGAGGGGTGGAGGAGGAGACGGAGTAGGATAGTAACGACTTGGAATGTAGTTTATTTGTGCGCTCTCGTCTTAAAAATGTATTTATTTTTTTATTGTTAATTTATGTATTAATATATTAATGTTATGTTTATATTTCTTATTAATTAGTTTAGTAATGACTTTTATAAGAAAATTTTTACTAATTCTGTTTCCAACTTGACTGCATGAACTGACTGTTATGGGTGCATTTTGTTAATGTTTGTTTTGTTTCAAATGTTTTATATTTTTTATAGTAGTACTGGCTTATTATTTATATACAAAAAAAAAATCATAAATAAATTGTACAAATAAATACTAAGATGATTGCTTAATAAGTATCAAGGAAATTAAAGTCGCCCTTCCTTTCCTCTTTTTATTTATGATTTTTATATGTTCATATTGCAATGTATGTTATGTTTATTAAAGTTGTATGTACTATTTTTGTTTATTTCTCCTAGATTTTTCCTATTATTTTAATTTTCGATTCAGATGGGTAGGGAAATTGTGGTCTGTTTTCATATTTTTTGTTTTTCTCAATAAGTATTGCGATCGCTGGCTAAAAAATTCTGTTTCCTCTTCGTTAATCTTCTTAAGTTCAATTGTTCTATATAATGTGTTTGGTTGTTGCTTTAGTTACTTTTCAATAAAAAGTTTTTTTCTTTTTGTTATATTTTTTTGTCGTTTTATATATTTTGTTTTATTATATATATAAATCATCTAACTACTCCATGTGGTTGTTGTTACTGTTGTTTATTGTTTATTAATACATTATGATTTGTTTCTTTTTTTAATTTTGTTACATGAATACTATGAGTATAAAGTTATAAATGGTTTCGTCTTTTACTTATTTAATAATTTTCATACTGGATTGATTGATTATTTCATTTGTAAATTTATTAATAATGATTAACTGGTTGCTGTTCTGTTTACTTTGTGTATTGAATGTAGATTTATCTAACTAATATTTTCGTCTAATAAATTTTAAAACAAGTTTAATAAAATCAGTAACAATGTAACCAAATTAAGCACTTTATATTACGTTAACTAAACTGCAATGGATTATTATTAATAATATTTGAAATTTTTCTTTTATAAACAAAAAGGCAAACACTTGAAAGTCATCGTGGTGGCATTCAGCATTTGAGATACAAGTAAGCGCAGGGCATTAATTATTTCCGTTTCAGTTTATTTTACCGAATCATATAATATGATTGAGAAAAGTCGAAGAATCCTGTTAGTATAAGATTTGTTTAAAAATTGTAGTATGAATACAGAACAGGATATTTAATTGGAGTTCCTAAGTCGTCGGACTGACAGACTAACAGTGTTGCAGTTATTTTAAATATTGTAAGTTCAAAATATAAAGACTTAACTTTAGTTGAAATCCGATCAATCTGACAGCAGGCTCTGTTGCAGGCATTGTCTGCTAAAAACTAATAGTGGGATAAAAATATAATAAAAACTTTTATCTTTTCAAAATCTTCCACGTATTGTCTCAATTAAATTAGAGCATTTTGTTTGTATGAAGGTGGAAAAACAAAATGGGTTTATATCGAATAAAATTAGTTTGTTGTTTTTTCTAAAATTTCAAATCCTATGGTTTTGCTTGTATAATTTTCAATTCATTTTTGGGAGTTTATGTATAAGCTGAGAGGTTTTGTTTTGTTTTATTTTGGAATTAGGTTAAAGTCTACTTATGATTTGGTGTAAAAACCGATGAAATGCAGTCATATAGACATAAGAAACAAAAGCACAAAAAAGTTTTGTCTTTAACATAAACAAATTTCAATTATGAGACTCTTTGTCGAAGTTGCGTCCAGACAATATAATATATAGTACTCCCCTACTGACATCCTATGACCATTTTTTAATCCCTTGAGAATAACAAGGAGCTCTTAAAAGCAGTCAACTGCTAAATAAAAAGTGTATCTAAGTGACCAAAATCTGATATTACCATGACGTGACATTGACAAATAGTTACGGAATAAAGGGAAATATTTCAAATCATGGTAAAAAATTTAAATAAAGGTAAATAATTAGTTTTAATAATTTTTTTCACGCTCGATAAAACAATTCAAGGCCTCCTGGCACCGTCATCTACAGCAACATAAAGTTTAAGATCTGCTAAATTTGTTTAAGCCAAGTTTTACTTATTAATCAGGCCCTACAACCGTGTGTTAAACTGCAGATACATTTTTGTTTTTTAATCCATACCCCACTGTGCAGAGAGAATGAGTTATAACTTAAACAAAATAAGTGTGTAAAACGAAATCTTGGTGCATTAAAAAATGTTCAAGTTATTTGATCGTATGCTAAATTACACGAAGCTAGTTTTTCCACAATAGTGTTTAGGTAATTGAATAGACCTTAAAATAATTTAGAATGCTGAAAATGCCAAAATTGTTAATAACATTTAAAAAACGTGTTGTTGCATTTCAATGTACTTTTGGGCCACATTGTGATTTTCCTCCTGCGATAATTTGGCGCTAAATCATCGGTATATATAAAATTTTTCATTATTCCTAAATTAATTTGACTGTTTGACTGTTTTGATTATTATGTTAAGCTCTCTCAATCTCGCTATCTAGAAGATTTCCTTAAGTGTTTGCCTTTTTTTTAACGCTGTTCTGCTTCATTGAGATCATTTTATTTATATTAAGTTACTAGTTGAAATATATTTACTTTTTGCGAAAGCAACAACTACAGAACTTTAATCAAATATTAATATACAAAATAGGTTGTTTAGATAAAGTTAAATTATATATTTCTGTTATGGCAATTACAAAAAAGGCAAATAAATTTCCAGATATAAGCCAGGTAATACTAACAAATATTGAGATCCATGAGTTACTTAAGTGCATTAAAAGCTTCTAGTTCTAGCCATTTAAACATTATAAAAGCCAATATTATGCATTTATATTTAACTAAATTGTTTTAAAATTTTTAATTAAGTGCTCAATTTGGGGATTTCTTTAGCATATTTTTTTTCTAAATAAAATTCAAACTTATGATGTTGTATTTTTTGTTTTGAGTAAAAAGCAGCTAAAATCTTTATGTGTGTTTCTCATTTATAGAAAATTATAACAATAAAATTTTTAATAAATTTGCCTAAAAATAAATCTAAAAACAATTCTTTGGCCTTGTTTAATTCTTTCTAGAGGTAAAAATCTTGATTTTCAAGTATTAGTTTATTTTTATATGTGTTTGTTTTCATTTGTTGTATTTTATTATAATTTTTATTTGTTAAAATCGTGTAATAGTTTCATTATTTAACTTTTGTGTTACTTTGTTATATATTTCTTTTTATTTTCAAGGTACATAATTAAAAATATGTTAAAGCTTGGTTTACAATGACATTTAAGAACTTAAATGAATCTAAGGTTTGTGTTAAATGGTCAAAGGATATTTTTTTTTTTGCAACTAAATATTTTTCAATTAACAATATAGACATAAAAAAACAAGATATTTGATTGGTGCATATAATATTGGACCGTAAGAAATGTTTGCTTTTCGGTGGCAGCAAACAATGAACTGTTTAATTTAAATTAAGAGTAATAAAAAAATATTTTTACGTTGATTATACTTGTACCGAAAAGAAGTTGAGAAATGCAGGAATTGGTGTGTATGTTAAACATTTATTTAGAGAGTGTAGTAAAATGGAATTATTTTACACTTGAAATATAAATTCCTTTTTGCTATATTTGAAGCTTTTGAAAGGTGCTCATACGTTAAAAAGGAGTGGCCTCAATTAATTGAAATGTGTAAAAGAATAAGTTTAGAGTATTTGAAATATTCATTTTGATTTAAGCGGCCTTTTCAAGGAGAACAACTAAGGGCCATTATTACAACTTCATGTTAGTTAAAAGTAAGATTTGCTGGGATGAATAAAAAGTTTATCAATATTATAATGTTACTTAAATCTAGCAGATAGAATGAAACTGCTTTCAATCTGTCATTCACTTTAGGTTTAAGTGAAAATGTAACAATAGAACACTTCTTAAACGTCACACAAAATTCTAATTTTAACTAACATGAAGTTGTAATAACGGCCGTAAAAAATGTAACTCGAACTTCTGTAACTCGAATTTTCTCTAAATCGAACTATTTATATTGACAACAGCGTTACTAGAATAAATAACATACAATTCTCCGTAACTCGAACTGCTCCAGAACTCGAACCAAATACATACAATTTGAATTCGAAAACTTTTGCTTTCTTATACCAGTTTAGTGGTTGGTATATTTCGCTTTCAATGCTTTATTTCGGGGAAATACCTTTTTGTACATCATGTGTTTCTTTTTATGTGCTAGCACGGCCTCAAATATATTTAAGGATAAAGAAAAAAACTTTCAAGTCCTTTGAATCTGGGTTTCGTCTAAATAGTAAAGGAATTAAAATCCTAATATTAGTGATGGCGAGGGTTCGGCGGAATAAACCGTTCATCAGCCTTCCAGAAATTATTTAGAAAATTGTTTAAGAACAATAAATTTATATTTTCAAACGAATGCAACTATAACTGATGAGTACTAGAAGGCATTGCGAAAATTAGAGTCATTTTGTATTGAAAATAACAGAAAAAAGTTAATTTTCACTCTCTAATTTCTGTCTATTTTACTTTATTGTAACTAGTTTATTGCATTTTTAGTAAAAAAGTAGACAATATAAGCGCTTGCAACTGATTCTTTTTATTTTTCATTAAAAAAAATTCTGTAACTCGAAGTCTCCTTAAGTCGAAATATTTTTTGGCATAATAATGATTCGAGTTATAGAAATTCGACTGTACATCATTTATAGCATATTTAAATCGGCTGCTTTTGTAGTGAGAGTCGTAGCTAGAGCTTGTTCGCTTTCCAAACTTTCTTCGTTTCCAAAAAATAGCTAATACAATTTTCCATTTGTTCTGGCTAAACCTTGACTTTAAACTTAATTAGAAAAAAACAAGAAAATGCAAGTTAGTGTTCTTAAACATTCACTTATGATCTTTTCATTATTTATGTACCAGGACCGAAATTACGGCATACGATATCGATTGAAATTTCGATACATTTGCAATACGATTATAGATCGATATCGGGTACAGTAGTTTGCAACCAGCTTTGAGACTAGTTCCTAATAAGTCCATTTATTGCAGGCAATGATATAGATTTACCTACTGATATCTTAAGATCCCTGTAATATAATATTAATAAGAAATTATAAAATAATTTGTTTGCATGTCTTAAATAATATAGAGCAGATCTTTCAAAACACTTGAGTTTGATAACTTTCAAAGGAATTCTGTTTATAAAAAATTCTGCTGATGTTGATTTTAAATGGAAGTTGGCAGTTAATATAACATCCATTATTTAACTTTTCATCTATTATATTTGAATAAAGTATGTTTAATTAAAAAAAATTTTATTTGTGTCTAATAATTGTAACATATTCTTAAGGTAACTATTTTCATATTAAACAAAACCAATTATAATTGTTCGAAACTTTATTGGGCACAATTCAGTGGAAATCTTGCCCAATCGCTGTGATCGCTAAATGTTGCTATTTTAATTAACGAAAAAGAACGGGAAATTATCTCTTAATTCGAGGAATTGTGGAGTTGAAAAAGAACTCTAGGCAATGTAAATGTAAATAATGTAAAACATTTGTTTTTAGTTCAAATGATTTCAAGTCATATACACTTGGAGGTAACGGCAAAGATTACAGAAATCAAATCAACATTGAAAAGCAAACCTCTTCTGTTGCCGCGAAACGATCCAATATCATTTAACCATTTTTCCATTATCTGGGATACATAAATCATTTTTAAAGTATCTGTTTTATAACATAAATCAAAGAAAATTTGCTGATGATATTGATGCCATCAGTTGCGATGGTTTGAATGTTATGCTTAATTTTTTTGGTGATATTTTCAATTTTAATATTGAAATATTGTTAAAGTTAATGTTGCTGTTGCTGTTGTTGTTATGATTTATAACGTATGATAAAGATGTTGTTCTTGTTTAAGTTGATCTGGTGTCATACAAATAATTTGTTCACAAATCGGTTTTTCGAAACCACATTCGGTTGAATCTATTGTGGCGTTAGTAGTTAGTGGTTGCGTTGCTTTTGTTGTTTTTAAAGAGCTGCTATTGCTGTTGTCGATTGTTGATGTAGCCGTTGGCATGTCATTGGTCTCGTGATATCTATTCGCATAGTAATTTATTTCGTGATCTGAATACACTTTAGTTGTTGCAATATTTGGCTGTATGAAAGAAGTCTCTGCAAAAATGGCTTCAACATCAATGTCGTCAGGATCGTCATCATCAGTGCGATAATAATGCTTTGAAATGGCTGTTGGTAATTGTTGTAGTAGCGGCGATTCTAATAAAGTTAACAAATCGTTATGTGACATGGCGGCTGGTATAGTTTTTCCTGTTGCGGTTGGTTTTATTGTTTTGTCAAAATGTTGCATTGGTATTGTATCAAAATTATGATCTAAGTCTGGTGCGGATAGTGTGGTTTGTAAAATGGCCTGATGCTATACCCAGATCTGTTCCCTTCGATCACGCGATCGCAATCAAAGCCTTTGCTAGCACCAGTCCTCTTCATCTGAATCGGAATGGCGTACATGAAGGCCACCCTTTGACTTATAGCCATTCAAAACGGGTGAGGGTAAAACTCTCCCCGTTCTGCCCATAGCTAACGCTTGTTCAAAGGACAAGGGTGCTACGTATTCCAGTCTGTAAAAGAAAACAACATATTGAAACAAAAATGCTTAGTAACAGTTTGCACTAGCGTTAGTACATGTTTTATAGGTATGCAATAATTAACATGAGTTTTTATTATTTTTCTTAGCGTTTGCGTTACCTTTCTCTTTCATACTCCAACTCACGATCTCGTTCTCGTTCATATAACTCACGCTCTCGATCCCGATATTCATATCGGGGATCGTAGTCGCGTAAGCGGTCCCTATAACGAGCGCGATCACGCTCACGTTCTCTACTACTATAATACAGATCTCTAGGGTCCCGCAATAGATCGCGGTGATGTGGCAACGAGTGAACACTATGAGGTGTTGAATGATGTGTCTGCAACAGAAAAACCAAAAACAAAATGCAAGTTTATCGAAAATAAAAAACTGAAATTGATTAAATAATTTTCTTTTTCGTTAACACTGAAACATGCTTGAAGTTTTTAATGGTTTGCGGTTTGTAGTTGTACGAAATGGAAATGATGCTCTAAATTTCGATAGTAAAAAATTTTTTGTTGCACGATAAGTAAAATATTATTCAAAATCTTCTTTGTATTAAATCAATTTTGTTAAAAAATTGATATAATTTATTTGCGTATGTCGGGTAATTACCGAGCGTTTATGAGATAGTTTATGTTTTCAATGTCGTTATGAATTAACTTAAGAAGTCTGAACGTTTCAACAACCAATTCCCAAAATAAGCTGCAGTTAACATGCATCCATCTACATACAAAGATGATTTTTTCGTACATGCAGTTTCAAATTTTAGTAAATGATTTTTTTTTTATATTTTATGTTTTTGTTCTCTCGTGGTTTCTATAGCGATATTTTAAAAAGTTGCATTTGCAGTTTCTCAGTGAAGGACCACTTGTAATTCTGATCTCCCAAAAAAAAAAATTGATAACAAGAATAGCATTACATCTTTCGGAATTTACTTGGCTATTACTTTAGCTTAATCAAATTATGAATCAGTTTGGAAATAAATATTGTTAGCAAAGTTAGTAAAGCAATGAAAAATGCTTACGTAGTCGGTGTACATGAATATATTGCAAAAGTTAATAACGTCAGGAAGATCGTTAATGAACAGCGAAAACAGAATGGCTTGCTTTCTGCCCATTAAATATGTTCTTATGCAAGATTAGAAATCTAGGCTTAAATACACTTTAGCTACGCACTTCCGATTGAGATGAAATTTCGCATATAGATAGAAAATTATAAAATAAGACGAAAATTTTAAATGGTGAAAGTCTCGGAAATGCATAGTTTTCGAGTTATGGGCCTCCGAAATTTTCATATAAAAACGCATAGTTTTTCTACCTACATTTTTTTAAATTTATTTAGGTATATACATATATGTATGTATGAACACAGAGAAGTTAGTTAGCGAAGCCGGTGTTTGTTATACTATAGAGGGGATAATCTTTCAGTCCGGCCAAAGGTCGGCTATGCAGAGAAGCTTTAGTCAGCGAAGCCGGTGTTTGTTATACTATAGAGGGGGAAATCTTTCAGTCCGGCCAAAGGTCGGCTATGCAGAGAAGCTTTAGTCAGCGAAGCCGAAGAATTTTTTCATAGATTTTGCATATATCATAAGATTACTTCAAAACCTTTCAAATGATACCGATATTGTCTAAGTAAATCAAAAAATGTAGGAAAACATTGCATTTTTATACGAAAATTTTGGAAGTCCATAACTCGAAAACTATGCATTTCCGAGACTTTCACCATTTAAAATTTTCGTATTATTTTTCAATTTTCTATCGATATGCGAAATTTCATCTCAATCGGAAGTCCTAAAGTGTATTTGTTCCGAAATCTAGCTTTTCGTATGTCTGAATATTAAAATATATTTAATGAAGGAGTCAGGTTTTCCAGTTTTGTATACCCAAAATACTATGAAAGAACCAAATTTAATCCGTTCGAGCTTAAAATAATTATATAATTGCTGAGGCCTTAATGTCTAGAATATATTTGACTCTAAAATTATTATTATTTTTTTGTTTTGTAGTATCAGTAACACGATAATATTGAGAAGGCAGATGAAGAAATATAGATGAAACGAGTAATTTTTTGTACCTATTTTAATATTTACTTCGACGGCTAATTTTTTGCTACTGGGACGACGAAGGACGATGTTATTAGTGTGTTTTTAGTACACGAAGGTGTCAATCGCTTCCTGTTATGTTCAGTAACCAGTGCTATGCCATTGTCACTGAAAGAGGCCTACAACAACTAACACAACCGAGCACTCATGCGCAGAAGAATTCATGTCTGTTCAGCCAACAACACCCTCTAATTGGTTTTTTAGCTAATATCTAGCTAGTTTTTAATTTATAAATCTCCATTTATTATAAAATTCTATATAAGTGAGACTATTAAAAGTTGGATTTAAATTGAGTTTTTTTAAACGAAGTATATTCTTCATTTCAATTACTCCTCTACAACTGACATAATAGACTAACAGACATCAATAACATAGTTTTGTGCTGCTACTTTACAAACATCGACTCGTGCGTGTTCAGCACCTTCTTGTTACGCAATCATGTGTGTATTGTTTGAGAAAAAGAAAGGATTAATGCGGACGTAGACGTGGCTACGATCATCAAAGTATCTACGAGTTAACCGCTCAGTATTGATAATCATATCTTTTTTCTTTTTAGACTACTTACCTCCGCTGTTAATTCAAAACTTGCTTTAAAAGAACTGTATTTGCATATACATATTTAGCTTTGAAGAGCCTATTTGTGTCACACCAGTAAACGCCGTTTATATAAATATAAATTATCATCCCACAAAAAAAATTTTACGACGTTACACTATAGCGTAAAAAGGCCAACGAAATATACTACCACGCAAGGCAGATTTACCAGGTACTCTTACTAGTACAACAATGAAACAACACCAAAAACCACAACGTATTTTAAATTATGTATGAATTTTTTAACAATTTACACAACGTATTTTATTGGTAGAAAATGTAGAGCTAATGTCAAAATCAAGGAAGAAGAAGCATCATTAACAAGGAAGATTTAAGAAAAAAAAAAACATTTTATGTGGCTTGTATATAAACTTTTGACAGTAGCTCAACAAATTTCAATATACAGCTGCGGTACTGAGAGTACCTGGTAAATCTGCCTTGCTACCACGTCAGTAGAATTATCACAATAAAGCCTGATCTGTCGCTGAGGGTTATATAAATGATGCATTTATCATTTACAGTAAAAAAAAAATCATAAAGGATGTGTTTATCGCCAACCAAATCGTTGTTTAAAGGTCTATAAGAGATTGGGTTTTCTAAACTCTAAAAAGTAGATAACCGATTAAAGTATGTGATCACTGACGACACTCCGAAATAAGTCAAACCATAATGTGTATCCCAAAATTTACATTTTTAGTATCGTTATGAATTTATTTACTCGTCTTATTGCTAATATAATTCAAACGATCAATAGCAAGTTTTTAATGTTATACAGAACATCACACATTTTTTATTAATAATCGGCCATGTCATTCCTCAGAAAACAAAGCAGGAAATAATTTTTCGGAATGAACTTTTCTTTTGTGTGGTAATCACAATGGGCCTTTTATGGCCTCCGAGTGTTTTTTTCGCTTACTGCGGGCAGCCCTTCTAACCTAACCTAACTTTTCTTTTTATTTCACTAGTTGATTTTGGTCATGATATTAAAACAGATTTCATACAGAAAAATTGTTTCGTTTACTGTTTTCTGAGGGATCAATATATGGAATCAATTCCGTTTCCGAAGGAAATTTAACTCTGTGACGTGGCTGTATATGCATTGTAATCTTATAATTTGGGGATTCAAACTGTAGTCACTAAGTGTTAAAATAATAGCATGAAAATATATGACTGGTGTGAACAACTCATCATAAATTACTGTGCTATTTCAAAACTAGAAACTATTTATTTGACATAAATTAGAAACTACTTATTTGACATATTTTGTATAAAAATTTTGTGCAATAAGAAGGTTAAAACATGAAATATTTTTTATGCGCACAATATTCTCAAAATAAATTTGTGAATATAAATGAAAACAGTTCCTAAAGGTGACATGATCCCAATAAATTTTTAGAGGTGACATAACTTTAACAAGCAAACTTTTTCACTTGTATATTTTTATACCTTGATGTTTAATTTTGTTACTTATTTTTATGTAAAAATAATGTTATTTAATGTGCGCATGTAAAAGCGTGAATAATTTTTAGGTAGCTTTTATAATTGCATTTGATATGCATAGGTAACGGCGGCTAACATGTCTGTGGCAATAAGGAAAAAGTGCTTAAATGTTCAAGTTCTTAATAAGACTTAAGCACTTTTTCCTTATTTGCACAGATATAATAGCGCCGTCCATCTCAGATTAATAGAACTATTTTATGACCAGAAAGTGATCATGAAAGTTATTATTTTGCGGCAGAAATACTTTTTAAAGCTGTTCCTTCTAATAAAACATTATGACTAAACATAATGTGAATACCTCAAATATGTTTTAAAGTAAGTGTACTTATTAATAATAGGAGGTAGAAGCTTAAAATATGAAGAATTGGTAGGCGATCACACATACTCATGAAATACATTGCACCAGAGCTTTGAAAAAGTGGCGATAGTACTGAGAGGACAGGTGGAGAAAGTTGAATAGAGGAGAATGTTTTTAACCATTTACATTCCACTTAGTGGGCGAATGGTTGTTGCAGTATCGACGAAAGTAAATGATAGTGTTGATCGATGCTTTTCATCAAGCAGTGCATTGCCTCCTTTGTAGAAATTGGTCGATAATAAGTAACACCAACATGCATTAACACAGGTACGGAAACCCCGGAGCTTTTTCTTTTGTAGTCGAATGACAATTTCAAATTCCTCAGCATATCGTCAATATGGCAAATCCATAGTTACAAATATGAATATTATTATAATGCATCTTAGAATATACATATAAGCCCTATCGCGTGCGTTATAAGAACCATTTCGAGTTTACAAATATAAAATTCCATAAAAGTACAGGTATGTATTGCATAATATATTTAGATGTATACGAATTTTCATTTTTAATTAAAACTCTTCACTTTCGCCTAAAAAATACTTACATGTGTCGGACTTGCATTTAATTTTGGAAAATTAATATTTGTTGGCTTTAGCTGCAGTGTCGATGGTTTACTGGGTGTCGGTGGTAGACGTCTTCCTCCACCACGACGATGGTTTAAATTTGGGTAACTATGTTGGCCATGGGGTCCACCTAATGGGAACAAGACAAATATTAATTTTGAAACAGATGTTGCAAATAAAATTTTGAATTTGCAGTGATTAAAAATCGAACATATTTTTCTAAAATGTTATGAAAGAATTTGAATGAATTATTAAGTAAAACATAGTTATTTAATGTTGTTCTCTCTTAACTTTTAGAAAGTATGTGTGAAGTTTGTTGTAGTTGTTTTTATTGTAGAAAATGAGATCGCTATTATAAAATTTTAGACACTTAATTAATTGAAACATAACAGAGAGACAAAGTGCTCTTTACATAAAAATCATATGACATGATAGCATGCATGACATTTGAATTACCTTTTTATTTGTTAAAATAAAATTAAAAATAAAAATATATCAAAGAAAATTATAAAGCCAGGCTGTATGGCTGAAAACGCAACCAAAAAAGAAAATACCATATAGATAAGATAAATCTTAGAGAAAATGTTTAAAGATAATATTTTACTTAAATAAAGACTTGTTAGTAACGCATAAACCCACTTAATAAAACGTTATGATGACATGTTATGACATGAAGGCACACACTGACAGTGATATAATTTTGTTAATTGAATGCTGACATTTTGGATGACATTTAACAAATAACAAGACGTCAAGTTTGTTGAAAACGAGAGATATAGAGAAATCAAAAATGCATAGATGGTTAATTTAAATAAGTTTTTCAAAGCTTTCTAGTTTGTATGAATCGTATGAGCCTTGCATTTAAAATATGATGATTGACAGGTTGATTGACTGACACATGAAGAAAAATTACAAGATCAAAACTATTTCCAAAAGACGAAAAAAACATGGCTCTAAGAAAAAAGACAACAATGGCTATAACAAATGATATTCTAATAATGTAGTTGTTTAGGTTTGTATTAGTGTTTTAGTTGTTGTTGTGAATTTGGCGGCTGGTGTTAAATGAGGCCAGCCCTTAAAAGGACTAACATTCGACTTTTCTGTTCAAGTACTTTTTACTAAATAATTTAAACAAGATAAATTTTCTATATCGAATGTTATGTAGTTTGTTTGTTTTGTTGTAAAATCGTTAAAAGCTAATATGACATGTTTGTTATTGTTATTATTGTGCGTGATTGAGTAGTATTGACCAAGTGTTGTTGAATGTGATATATTACTTTTATACTGATTTGTATTGGCGAGAAGGAGAGTTAGAAACAAAGAATTTAACAGTGAAAAAAGTGTGTATAGAGAGTACCCATATCAATCCCATAGCCAAGTCTATCTCTTTCACGCATCTCCTGTAGTCTAGCAGGACTTGGTGATCGTGATCTTTGACATAGACTTGTTGTCCCATATGTGGGATAAGGCAGTTCAGGGCGTCTGGTGCGCGGTAAATGGCCACCATAACGTGAAGGTGAAGGCGAGCGGGCCGGACTTGTCGATGCTGACCATGAACCTGTTAGTTGTTGGTATCCATCAATAATCAAAAAAATATATATAAACAATAAAGAAAAACAAACAACAACAAATAGGCAATAAATAATAGAGAAAGGGAAAAAGTATATATAAATTTGTTTTGTAAAAATCTCGGTAAATTTTGCATCTTTAAGTTTAAAGTGAGAAATATATGTAAGTATATAACTATAATAACAACAACGAACATCTAAAATAATTATATAGTCAAATGACCAGTTTTTCTTTTTATCTTTCAAATAGCTTATTTACAAAAACGATGCAATATATTAATCTCTAATAATACAATTAGATGGGCGCAAATATTTGAATAATTAGCCTGTAAATTTAGTTAATGTTTTTTTCAAGCCAGCTGTTTTATATAAAATTCTGCACGCTTTTACGCAAAATATGTATCTATAGTGTTCTTTTCTACAAACATGTAGAATTTTTTAAACCAACAATTTATTTTTCTAGGGAATGGTAAACAAATTTCTAATAAATTCACTGTTTTCAAAAGACATAATATGTTTTTTTTAAAGTGCAAAAATATAGCACTTCTGTGTAGAAAATAAAACAACATTAGAGACCAGCTTTTAATGGTACTTATTATATCGGTGTGTTCATATACATTAGGGTGACAATTAAATGTATGGGCAAGTTTTTTTTTTTACTTTTCTTTGGTCTCATACTTTTTTTGGGTTGAGTTTTATAAAAAAATAATCCCTGTAAAATTTCAGGGCCCTAGGTGGAGGTTTAGGGGTCGCGTCGGCCCCCCAAAGTTACACAAAATGCGTTTTTTTAAGTAAAATCTCACTTTGATTGTTTGTAACTTCTGTTGTGTTGACTTTGTAAAAAATTGTTGTTGACTTTGTGTTTACATGACTTTGTGTTGTTCATTTATGTGTTTACAACAACTTATTCATACATCATTTTTATCTAATGCCAATATTTACTGAAATAAATTTAAAATGCTCACAATCACCTTTTAAAAAATTTAACATGAAATAAATTAACAACTTTGGTTAGAGTGCATGTTTTTATTGATTAAGTCTAAAGAACTTGGGTCAATGTTTTTTTATTACAATCTGGAAACCGATTCCGATAATCACTCACAATTTTAATAACAAATTGCTTTTGACGTTCATTTTTTGTGAACAAATCATTGAACTCCTCCATCAATTTGACCCCCCTTTCTGCACTGTCATTTACAACTTTAAGTTTGTTCATCACTTCAACCACTTTTTTATACGACTGGTCCTGATGCCATTTTGCAGGATTAAGTTTTAAAAAATTAGTATTTATTTGAAATCTTTCAAATAATGCCTTTGTTGCGACTGAGACGAACTGCTCAATTCCGCCATTGAATATTTCAGCTATTTCTCTACCATTTACATTAACCCGTTTTGTGTTCTGCTCTAGTTCACAATCGTTTTCCAAAGCTGCAACCATTTTTTGTTTTGTAGACACTGGTACGTTATTATCAAAAAATGCAAGACCAACCGCCTCAGGACTTAAGTACCACAAATGGTTCTTAAACTTTTTCAGCGCAACGAGCGATATTTCAGCATCAATATTCTTAAAATTTTCCAGTTTGCGCAAAAATACAAAATCTTGGTATGGCGCTTCAACAGCCAAAGGAGCAGAAAACCACGCTTCAACATAGACTTCAACAATAAAAATACAAATTCGACGAAGTCCATTTATTTCGAGTGTTGAGAGCTGGAACTCGTTGCGGAATAAAAATATTTTAAGACAATAAATGGCTTTTGCCATCCATCTGGCATGGTGAACAGCTCCTGGTGAGCGAAACAATAGGCTGTTTGGGTGTGACTTGTTAGGTTTTTCACCCAGAAATAGTAAAGTCAGTTCCAGAAATTCCTTATAGTCTTCCCTGGGTTGTTTTACCTTTAAGACAGTATTTACAGCATTAATAATTCGCGCAGCTGATTCGTTCACGTAATTCTTCACAAGGGGATCTAGAAGGCCATACTCAAAGTTGCTTTTATTAATTTTAGCCCAAGCATTTTTAAATTTCTCAAATAATTTAACGTTGGGACTTCCGTAGTAGCTTATTTTTTCGTCGAAAGTGGTCTTTGCAACAAAGGCATTATTTGAAAGATTTCAAATAAATACTAATTTTTTAAAACTTAATCCTGCAAAATGGCATCAGGACCAGTCGTATAAAAAAGTGGTTGAAGTGATGAACAAACTTAAAGTTGTAAATGACAGTGCAGAAAGGGGGGTCAAATTGATGGAGGAGTTCAATGATTTGTTCACAAAAAATGAACGTCAAAAGCAATTTGTTATTAAAATTGTGAGTGATTATCGGAATCGGTTTCCAGATTGTAATAAAAAAACATTGACCCAAGTTCTTTAGACTTAATCAATAAAAACATGCACTCTAACCAAAGTTGTTAATTTATTTCATGTTAAATTTTTTAAAAGGTGATTGTGAGCATTTTAAATTTATTTCAGTAAATATTGGCATTAGATAAAAATGATGTATGAATAAGTTGTTGTAAACACATAAATGAACAACACAAAGTCATGTAAACACAAAGTCAACAACAATTTTTTACAAAGTCAACACAACAGAAGTTACAAACAATCAAAGTGAGATTTTACTTAAAAAAACGCATTTTGTGTAATTTTGGGGGCCGACGCGACCCCTAAACCTCCACCTAGGGCCCTGAAATTTTACAGGGATTATTTTTTTATAAAACTCAACCCAAAAAAAGTATGAGACTAAAGAAAATAAGACTTTCGAAATTAACTGTCACCCTAATATACATATTACACAAAATATGTCTATATAAAAATCGTTATGAATAAAGTTTATGAATAAATATTATGTTGGTCTCAGTTAAGGTCGTAATTGAATCAATTACTAATTACCTCAAATATTTGTTCCATCTTAACATCTACTCAATTTCATATGTTTTCTACCAGCAAATAAATAATAATTTACATGCCATATATTAAAGGCCTAATTCATAAACGATATTCTTATTTGGGGAAATCCTATACAAAATTTAGATCTATTAAGCAGCCACTAACACATTGAGATCTGGGGATAGATTAAGTGATGCCACCATTTTATTTCGAAAGTATTTATTTTTGAGTTGTTATTAATATAGTATATATAATTTTTTGTGTGGTAAAAAATATATACGGCCATGTGATGGAAATCGCTTATCGCATGAAATAAAACGATTTCGATTTGAAGTCACAAAATTGGTGTGCTAGAGCTCGCAATCGCTCAAATCGTTCAAAGGAAACTGGCGTTTTTCAAGTCGCATGGGATTCGACAATCGTGCGATTCACAGCACATACATGATAAATATATAAGGCCCTAATATTTTATTCGAAGAGGAGCTCACATTGAAAAATTAACTTTAATATTCAATAGCTTTAAATTTAATAGGTATTGTTTTGTTGTGTGCTAAATATGTCCACATAAATACCCATGTCCCCATTTGATTATTTTCATGTTCTAGATTTCTGTTATGCATATGAAGGTTTATTTTTTTACTATTTCCTCAAGACAGTAGGTTAAATTTTAATGTATATATTTTGTATGGAACTATTTATTGATATTTAAATTCATTTAGGATTTACAGGATTTTGCTCGTAAAATTTTTTAGTTAAAAAAAAAGAAAAAAATGAAAAACGGTTGACCTTAAAGGCCATCCTGGGAACTTTTCGCTAATTTTAGCTTCTAAAAAAGGTATTATTTTAATTTTAAAACTGCTACGACTTTCGAATGGACAATTCGATGCAAACGGTGGTTGGTGTAGTTCTTCGATACCTTTAAGAAAACGATAACACTAATTGATCACATATATAATTTCGGAGTGTTTTGAAAAAATCACTTTTTTCGATATTATCGTTCAGGTTATCTTACGAACGCATGAACCGATTTTGAGCCGGTTAGTAGCGCTCGATGTGAATTTTTATTGTTAAGAGTTGTTTATTTATTTTTTTTTATCTTGGATCAGCACTCGGAGAACGACCCCTACATATGCAGTGCATTGCGCCGGAACTAGAAAGGAAGGGATAGTATTGAGGGGATAGACGAAGAAAGATGAGAGGATAGAGATTTTTTTTTTTAGCTATTTCAACCTTCGTACTTCGCCGGCTAATTTTTTGCTACAGGACCGACGACGGAGGGTGCTGTTACTATGCTTTTTAGTACATGATCGTGTAAGTCGCTGCCAATTATGTTCAGTGACCAGTGCTATGCCTTAATCGCTGAAACAGGCTGGCAACAACTAACGTAACCATGCAATAATGCTGACCAGAAGAATTCAACACAATATTTCATGACTCAGCGCGGGGTTGAACTCATGACCCTCTGCCGTTTAAAAGTTATTCTAAAAAAACACTTTTGAAATATAATTTCTTAACAGTTTTTTTTTTCGATGTTGCCGAAAATGTACCGGTCCGCACCGGTTTCAACTCCACATGAAATCTAAGTTTGAAGAAAAGTTCCTTCAAACTTAGATTCGGTTCAGCAGTTCAAACGTTATAAGCGGGTCACATACTTACAGACGCCCAAAGTAACAGCTTCTCAGCAGCAGTCAGGAATGCTTCCTAGAAACTTAAAACGTCGAGATCTGATGAAAACTCGATTTTTCCAAAATGGGGTAAAGCTAGTAACTCTCCGCTTTTTTTAAAAAATTTAAGTTTTTTAGTGCTGCAGCTAAGTAGCCATTCCGTAACAGGAAGTTTTTTAATTTATTGGAAAAAAGAAGATTAAATTTCGGTTGCATTCTAGCAAAACTGACTTGACTGCGTATTCCTATTGGCATATAAATTGTTTCTAATTGAAACAGAAACTCTTGTTATGAGAAGCAAGAACTAGTGGTTTCCATTTGCCTAGAGTTGACATAATTTGATCTAGTGTGGAGCACCCTAAATGGGAAATATATTTCCGCATCAGAGCCAGACATTTAAAAATTTACTAAATAAGCAAATACCTCAATCTATAAACGCTACTTGGAGAAATATTAGAATATAAAGGATTCTATTACCAAAATGAGATATTCAAAGAAAGAATAATTGTGATGATGATTAAAATATTATTTAACAGATTATTCTGTAGAAGGAACACTCGGAAATAAGTGCAGTACTACCGGTGAACTTTCATCAGTCAGTGTTTCGAAAGTTCCGAATTTTAAAACGTGAAAGGTTTTTGATGCCTGCCTAAAAAAATGGAAAGTAAACTCTAAACATATTTTCCAGCTAATAAAAAACAAAGAATCTGCAAATTCTTATATAGACGTGAAATTAAGATGCAGATATATGAAACATTCAAAATGGTGTATTTTATTTTGCCTTTTTATTACACAAAACCTCAATGAATTACATTTACATAAAAGATTCGGCAGACTTGGTATTAATAGTTTTCTTTAAACATTTATTGACAACTTTTCTTTTGCAAAAAAATATATAAAATTCTGTCATAATTCTGTGTTGAAACAACATCAGGCATGCAATTGTTGCTGTCAAAAGCAGAAATATGATGATGTAAAAAATAATAGAAATATCATGCTTTTTCATATTGAAAATAAATATATAATCAATACACAAGCTTCGTTTCAAGCAAAGCAATTAAAAAATCTCTCAAAGCGAAAGTTTTTAATAAACATATCGTCACAGAGAATGCAAAAAGCTCTAACTAACATTTAAAAAGTTTTACAGAAAGAGCATACAAAGGATTTATGCTTCACTTGTTAAACTTTTAAAGTGGTAAAAAGGCGTTTTGCCTTTCTTGTGACGATATTCTTTGCTTGTTATGGGCTAAGTACGAATTTTATTGGTTCTTATACGAACTCATCAGTTGACTTCAACCCAACTCCAAAACAACAAAACCTATTAGCTTATGCATAAACTTTCAAAAACCAATTGAGAATTGCACAACCAAATGAAGCTTTGAAACTTTTAGAAGAAAGAATTTTATTCTATACGAACATATTTATTAAATTAACTGATTTAAATGCAGAAATTTTTAACAAATTTGAGAAACTTAATTTCTAATTTTTTATTTAAATACAGCATAAGGCCTTGTTCGTGTGGCCAAGTATGTCTATATGCCAGCAAACAAAGGATTATGTTTAATCAATTTTAATTTAATTAATTTATTAATTTAATTAATTTAATTTAGTACAACTTTAAACGAAACAAAGCGGCTTGTGTACTGAGCAAATACATATGGGAATACATGGTATATTATACAATAAGAAAATTATTGAAGCTTTTATATACATAAAAACATAAGAAAGAAATTTCGCGATGTTGTAGAAAGATATACGATATATAACATACCTCTTGGGTAACGCGTATGGTGACCGTAACCTCGTGGATGACGGGTTTCCTTGACCATCTCTACAACATTAGATACAGTATCCGAAAACCCAATATCGTGATGTTGATATGGATGGCCACGCCGTCTACTAGGACTAGGTGATCTGTAAAATAACAAAACAAAATATATATTTGAAAATATATTACACTAAATTGCATGATGAAATAGTTAATGATACTTCTGGCATGGTATTCTTGATATCATGTTATATTAAACATTCACCTGCTGATTGCACAGAAGTAAAAGTGATCTAACCTCTTATTACAGCAGTGGTTAAAGCTAAAAAGACGAGCAAGGGGAAAACCCAAGAAGTTTGTAAAACTGTTTAGGGATGCTCCGGCCACCTTTATTTTAACAACAGATGTAGTTTCAATAAGATGGCCACTATCAAGTGTCAAAGTTGGGAAGTTCCCCTTATGTACATTTTAACAACGAAAACTGCGAGCCGGAAATCTTGCAAGTTGCTTCAGTGTTTACACAATCAATTCTAATCTAAGTTTTAAAATATTCTCGAAGCCTAAAGATCGTGATGGAAAAATCGTGGCGGCATTCGGAATCTTGTTCAAACGGTCTTGCATCATTGTATTTGCAAATTGGGAGAGCATTTGGTGTAGAGGACAAATATTTTTCTTTTGCCCTACTACAGACCGTTTGTATCAAACACCGAACACCGCCTATTTTTATTTACATACGTACTCTTATTTTTTGGAATGAATACATTGAAAAATGTCATTAAGTGCATTGCAATTACCCCAATTTTTATATTCATTTATTTCAAAAATACTTTACAAAGTAATATTGAAACATATTTGTGTACAGATGCCGACAGGTGACTTAGACCATTCGTCGGCGATGCAATAACCCGTCTTTTTATACCTTCACATAACAGCAACGTAACTAATCACGGAATAACTTCTCAAAATAACCATAAACGTATGCAGTTGTCCGAGGTGTTGAAATTTATAAGCGGGAGTGGGACGCAAAACTCTCGAAAAAGAATAAGCAATCAGTGGTCTGGCTGCACTTAAAAAGTAATTGCTGGTAAACTTAAAATTATTTTTGGTATATAACAGCAACAGGCTAAAGCCAACTTTTCGGGAAGAATAAATTGGTATTAAAACTATACATCAAAAATCGATTCTAGGGTTGGACAACTCAACTTTTTTTTGGTACATAAAAGTAAGCAATTGAAATGTTTTCTTGTTTTTTATATATTAAAGGTTTTATTCATAAAAAATATTTCATGCTTAAAACCCTCTTACTTCAAAATTTTTTTTACAAAATATATCAAATAAACAGTTTATAAATTTAAGATATGGTTTTTTTAGGAGTAGGACCAACGCTCAGGGGATGAGCCCTACATATGCAATGCATTGCGCCGGAGCTGGAAAGGATGGGATAGTATTGAAGGGACAGATGAGAAAAGATGAGAGGATAGAGATTTTTTTTTAGCAATTTGAACCTTTTTGCTTCGCCGGCTACTTTTTTTCTACAAGGCCGATGAAGGAGAGGTTCGTTTGCACTCTAGTACATGATTGTGTAAGTTGCTGCCAGTTATGTTCAGTGATCAGTGCTATGCCTTCATCACTGAAACAGGTTGACAACAACTAACACAACCATGCACTAATTCTGATAAGAAGAATTCGACACAATCTTCATAACTGAGCGCGGGCTTGAACTCAGGACCCTCCGATTCATAGTCTCGTGTTAACTACTTCAGCCAACTGCAACCTTAGCGCTTAAACATATTTGATATTTTTGAAAACAAATCATTAGTATTGAAAATCACAAAAGCCAAAGAGGCAGCCCCAGAGCTGAAAATCGAGAACTATAAAAAATTTATAGTTCTCGAAAAGTATGGCCACAGAGAATTACTAGACGTTGGAAAAAAAACTTTATAAATGCACCCTCAGTAATCCGGGATCAAATTATATTGCCATATTATTAAGGCTCATCACACGAATAATCAGAGATCCTAATTTCCTCGAATCTCTGATTGAGTTCAAAAACAGAACATGGAAATCGTTTGTAATTCAAAATTTTGTTAATAACCATAAATCATGGAACTATATACAATTAGTGCATGAAATCTTAGCGAACTTGAAAAATCTTGGGTGTAACATGAGCATTAATGTTCATTATTTACACCCTCATAAAAATCTTGGAGTTTTCAGCGAGGAGCAGGGTGAAAGATTTCACCAAGATAATAGAATAGAAATGTAATAAAGTTTGTAAAGCAAAAACTGTTAAAGTGCTTTAATTTGTTAGTTTTAAAAAACAATGTTTAATTAAACAAGTAAAAGTGCTGTTCCGAATCTTAAATACCCTTCACAGATCCATTTCTCCTTTCTAAAACTGAAAATAGATTTTATTCACCAAAAAACCAAAATAAGGAACTTATTTGGTTACAAAAAACTTCGCTTTTCCAAGCTTGGAAAAATTTTTTTTTTAATTTTTTACACGAATGTAATTCTTTCCGAAGTATAAAAAAAACATTTAATTAAAAAAAAAATATTTAAAATAAAAATTGGGAGCTTATTTGGATACTTTTACGTACCAAAAAATTTTGATTTTCCAACCCTGGAATTGAATTTTCAATATTTTTGAGTCTTTAATACCAATTTAATTCTTGGCGGGGTATAAAATAGGTTTAATTCACTGAAAAACCCAAAATTAGGAACTTATATGGCTATTTTTATGTACCAAAACTATTTCAATTTTCCAACCCTGGAATAAAATTTTAAATTTTTTTGTTTTTTAAATCAAATTTAATTCTTGATTAAGCGTAAAAAAGGCTTAATTCACATAAAAACCAAAAGTAGTGACTCTTTTGATTATTTTATGTGCCAATTTAATTCTTTCTAAAGTATAAAATAGGTTTAGTTCACTAGATTTTATTCACTACAAAAACCAAAATTATGACCTTATTTTGTATAAAAAAATTTAGATTTTCCAACCCTAGAAATTTGTAGTTGTTAACACCAATTGACATTTTCTTGATGTATAAAATAGGCATAATTCACTAAAACACTAAATTAGAAACTAATTTTGTTACTTTTATGCACAAAAATATTTAGATTTTCCAATTTCAAATTTTTTGGTGAATTACACGAATGTAGTTCTTCTTGAAGTATAAAAAATTTTAATTCACCAAGAAAAAAAGAAGAAATTTGTGAACGTATGGCTATTTTTACATACCATGGAATCGAGTATTTACTTATTTTTTTTTAATTTTTTATACATATATATTTCTTGCTGAAGTATAAAAAAGGTTTAATTCACTAAAAAAAGAAAGTTAACTACTTATTTTGTACCAAAAAATTTTGATTTTCCAATCCTGGAATCGAGCATCTAATTTTTTTTGATTTTTAATACATATCGCACTCGTTCAACAATACTGTATTAACTAAAAACTTTTTTATTTTATCTTCTTGACAAAAAACGATACATAACACTTATGTCTACCTATGGTTAAAAATTGCAATGGTTCTGACTACTCTTTCTTAAAAAAATTACATGTTGCGACCTTTTTCCTGCTGAAATGGGTTATTTCTGTGAATCAAGAAAACAAAACTATGTTAAGTTGTTTGAAGTGATTGACCTTAACAAATAATTGTTTTTTCGTATAAAGAGTAGTATTTTGAGTTAAGTTGTTATTCTGATAATAAAAGTTTCTTTTAGTCAGGTAGTATTTTGAGTTGGAACTGTTTAATTGTTTCAGGCTAAGCAACTTTTTTGTTTTAATTCGAAATATGACTGTTATCATGAAATAATGCTTTACTTTTTCTTTGAGTTGTTACCGTTTTCGTGAAATAATTCTATGTTTTATTGAGTTATTACTGTTTTGATGAAATAGTTTTAATCACACAGTCGGTCTTCAAGGACTCCCGAAAACATTGAACTGGTTGAAAGCAGTTTACGTGAAAATCCGCGACTTTCAATACGGAAAAGAGCAGCTCCCCTGGGACTTCCAAGACCTATTCATGAAATTTTAAAAAATGATCTGAAGCTCCATAATTTTAAAATTCAAGAACTGAAAGAAAGTGACTTTGATTTCCGGAAAAATTTTTGTGAAGCGAGGTTGGTGCGTTTTGGCACTATAAATCCTATTTTTTTGGAGCGAAGAGTCTCATTTTCATTTAAACGGCCACGTCAACAAGCAAACTGCCGTTACTGGTCTCCAAGAACAGCAACCATCGATTGATACATCAAAAACCATTGCATTATTTCAGGGTAACTGCATGAGATAATTGGACCATTTTTTTTTCAAAAATTTCCGAGGTCAGGCGGCGAATGTCAACGGTGAAAATTATCGACGCTGGATTACGGAATTCTTTTTGCCAAAAGGGTTTATAATGACAACCCCAATCTCTTGTGGCTTTAAAGGAAAATCTTCGTCGATAAAACAGCTCAACTGAACCAAGTTTACTGCAGCGTGTGACGCAGAACACACGGCTCCGTTTTGAACAGTGTGTTCAACTCGACGGAAGACATCTGGCTGTTATACTCTTTAAAAAATAAAATCCGTATTTACATTCTATCGTTCAATGCTCTTAATAAAACTTTGTGCCAATTATTAAATTTTTCATTTAAGTTTGAAAATATTTATAAATCTGCTACCAGACACCCTGTAGTTTTATTTAAGGAAATCATAAAATTTGAAACATTTTGGTCACTTTCATGTAGTACAAAATATTGCATGTACCAAAAAAAATTTCAATTTCTCATTCATGGAAATTTTTTTTTAAATTTTGGTTTTTTCTACTTAATTTTGCGTCTAGAAATAGAATAGCTCTGAAACTGTATTTTCTGAATTTCAAAACCGATTTCACGTACAAACAGATGGAAACACGGACATTGCTCATTCGTCATCATATTCATACGGATCCAGAATATACATATATACTTTATGGCGTCCCATATTAATACTGAGAAAATTACACCCGGAATTTGTGAAGGGTATAAAAATTAGAGCTGCTAGAAAAAAAAATTGGGCTATTTTCGTATTCATCACCCTAAATTTAACCAAAATTGATTAACAGAAGTCTATAAAATTTTTCAGTGTTGACCGGTATTATCTATTTTAGAAAAAATTAAATTACAAGTACTGAAAACCAGAAAGATCAAACAGATTGTTCCAGGGTTGGAATGAGTGTGTGTATAGACTCCAGATTACACCGATGAAGGCTATACAAAAATCAGCACATCCGTATGTAACACTTTTACTTACGATTTATTAGTGTTTACTTATTATTTATTAGTTTTTCTATACGCACTCATTTGTTATATTACTAACAGGCAGTAAGTGCCTAATATTTGCTTACATACAAATTCAGTTGCAAGTTTACCAGCAGACACGACAAATATGTCTGTGTTTGTGAAAAAAAGTGAGTGTATTGAATTGTGTATCGAATTTGTACTTGGATGTGCAAATGGTGGCAAGCAAATAATTTCTTTATTCAGTTGCACATACGTTTGCATCTTTTAAATATTTTTCTTTTGTTTTAAATAACTTTCTTTATTCTTCGAGTTCTAGACTATTTCGTTATATATAAAAAAAATTTGTGCGTATATTTTTTGTTAGATTAGCTTACGCCGAATCACTCAAAAAAATAAAAGTATTTTAAAGTTAGTACATTTATTTACCTTAAACTAGGTGATCTTCTATGACCATTTTGATAAGCGTGTCCAGGATGTAAATGACCAGCATCGGCACCGGTTAATGATTCCTGAGATGGATGTCTTTGTGCATCCCGCAATTCCAACATCTATTTCATGAATATTGTTGATGAAATAAATTGTTTTAGTATATGAATGCACATTTTTAGAAAATTCTATTGTATAATATGTATACGAGTATATGCAAATTACTTTTATAATAATATATGAAAAAAAGTTGAACAGGGAGAGGTTGGGAATAAATTCTAATTCATGAAAAACATCTTTGAAATTTGGGAGGTAATGCAGGTGGGGTTTTTGAATATTTATACTTCAAATAATTTTGTTTTTTTTTATAATAAATACATACAATATTTAGTTATATATTAATTACATATATTATTAAATAAATCACATTGAAGCAAATAATTTGTAACATTTCTACTTAAAAATATTAAAGTTAGATACAGAAACCCCTATTGCTAACATTTCAAATTATAGTCAATTGTATTGCTTAATTCACTTAAACGCACTAATTCTGTTTTCATATTAAATAGATCCTTGTTTGTTTTTTCATTAATTGTCCTATATTTATAAAATATTTTAAACTAAATTTAATTTAATTAAAACTGATTATAAAAAAAAAGTTCAATAAAAATCTCTAAATAATTTAATGCAAAAATAAATTTAACATAATAAATTTTTAAACAAGTGCTACAATAACTTTTGGCTATTTCAACTAGTTTGAAAAGTAATTTAAACTATTAGTTTTAAAAACATGCATTTGTTTTGTTGTGCTACATGAACCATAAACCATATTACTTGCGACTTATGATTGCCAAATACTTACCATTGTGGACATCTTTTATTAATATGAAATTATTAATTCACAAAAATCTCAAAAATTTTAACACATAATGAATGAACTTCATGACTGATCGAGGAATTGCTTCATGTACAGTGTGGTGCAAATATGAGATTATGGCTTTCTTTTTAAATGTGCGAACAGAAGAAGTTACTAAGTAGTTATTCTAAATTAAGTGAGCAATTCCGTAGTTTATTTAAACAACACGATGGGAACTGTACGACTAATAGTTTGGAAGGAAATTAAAAATATTTTTATGCAAATTCATTTATTGTAATTATTGTTAAGTTATCTTTTAATATGTCTAGGGATCACACGATTGAAAATATGACAGACTCAGAATGTATAAGAGAAGCATAGACACTCACTATCGTATGAGCAAACTGCAGCAGAAATCGTTTTCTTGAAATATATGAATAAAACTTGTTTGAACAGCGCTTGTTTTTTTCAACTTTGTAACGTAAAGCTTTTCGTGCGCTATGTATTTTGTGCGTTTCATACTTTGGACGGGTTTTCAAATTCAAGTTAAATTTTAAAAAGTTCTAGTTTTGTCTATTGAACTACTACAACTTTTCTCAAGTGATTTATCGTCATTACATTAAAAATATATACCCCTGAACTATAAGAAGCATTTCTTGGAACTACATTTAAAATGTTAAAACTAAAAACAAAATAGAAACATTTCCTGAATCTCTTTGGTAATATCTATGAAATTAATATAAAATTTAAATTATGTTATTTAATTTTTTTTCGTAGGGCCAAAAAAATATCCAGTTGGCGAAAAAGAGAGACTATAATTATAATGCTATACAAATTAATCCTGGCATATGGTGCATTGGTAATATTTCATTGTATATTTGTATAAATTCATGAACTCATAATAATTCATTTATATTTATATTTACATTGCTCTTTGAAATCTCTAACTTTATTATTATTTGGTGATTTCTCTTTATAAACATTTTTCCATTTTGTTAGATAACACATTTAGGGTTTTGCATAAAGTTCAGAGTTTATAGTTTTTAATTATACTTTAATTATAAATACGTTAACTTCCAACTACGAGATAATTCGGAAATTCCGTTCTTTTCTAGGTCGCCAACAATATTTCGTCCTCTATAAACTGATTTTATGCGACTACGTTAACACTCTGCATATACATACATATACGAGTACTCGTATGTGCCAATATCAGTATATGCGTTCAGGGAAAATAGCAAGAAATCAATGCTTATTTATTAGAAAACATAAGTAATAATATTGAGCTTGAGGCTTATTTTTATAAAATAACAACTTTAAAACTATTTATTTATTATTTTTACCAACATTTCGATATCCTCTTCTTCTTCTGGATAAAAATTGAAGAGTAATTATTGTATATTAACAACAACCAAATTTTTATATTATATGAAGTTAAATATATTTGTTGTTTTGTTTTTTTTTTGTATAAAAATTAAAATGAATGAAAAAATTTCTCTATAAATAATAAAAACATTTAAAAATTAAACTTTTTTATTTCCTGTCTATATTATGAAAATTGAAAAATTTAAAAATATGATCTTTTTAATACTCTATTCTTGTAAATCAAGTGTCTATAACTCTGTGCTTTTATCTAATGGTACATTTATTATCTGTATTATTTCTAACATATAGCGATGTCTATACCTATTTTCAGAATTTAAAATGAATATATATCTGGATAGTGATTTGAATCACGACAATGGAAAGATTTATGTTTTTTGTATTGAAGTATAATTCATATATTTCAAATTTGACCTATGTCCAGTTAATATGGTAATAAGTTTATTTTATGTTGCACATATATAAACTTTATTACAAATTTCATAATATTTTCCCTTACATGGAATTTTATAAACAACATTAGATTTTTTTAATTTATCTATTGTATCTTTAGTATTACTAAATAATTAACCTAGTGTATTAAATGATTTGTGTGTCATTCTATTTAATTTTTCAAATATTCATAAAAATAATAAGCAAATGGTTTTAAAGTTATCATTTTATAAAAATAAGCCTCAAGCTCAATATAATTACTTAAAATAAAAATATCAAAGGCTGAAATATTAGAGCAATATATTAGAAAACATAAGTATATCAAAACATATATTAAAACAAAAGCTCATCTTTTTATACCCTCCAAAATAGAAATGGAGGGTGGATTGACCTTGTCATTCCGTGTGTAACACTTTGAAATATCCTCCTGATACCCCTTAAAGTATATATTCTTAGTCAGTGATGAAATCTAAGACGACCTGGCCATGTACGTTCGTCTCTGAAAATCACGATTCATTTCAAATGAACAGAGCCAGACCCTTGAAACCTACTATAAATATATCTTGAAGGATAGCACAGGTGCATCGGGCCAGAAAGAGAAAAGTTCTCCTAAGAAGGACTAATCCAACATCTGAAGAACAACATAGTTTTTAAAGTTTTTTTTTTGTAATTTTGTTAAGCAAATTTTTATGCAAAAAAGGGTCCAACGCGTTAAGCTTGGAGTCATAGAATCAAAAAAATTTATTAAATTGAATTAAGATTCTATAGGCTAAATGTTCGAAATTTTTAATTTAAATCTCAGAAAGACATGATAAATATTCCAAGGCACAAAGGCAATTCAACATCAGTTTTTGTTATTCAACTTACACAGCAGAGCAGAACAGCTGTTTTCGAAAGACGCAACCCTTTCATCATCAGTGCTCATGTGTATTGTGTTTGTCACCACTTATTAGGTGGCTTAGTTGAATGTGATAACTGTTCCTATTTACACAAATTTTATTGTGAAAAAGAATACGAGAACTGTATCAAAAAAATTTATGTTTGAACCCCGTCCCCTTTAGTGGGCGTTATTATATGCAACAAATTAAAAAGTTGTATTACTTAAGCCTACATTCCTTAAAAATAATATTTTTAAGCTTTTATGACGAAGCTGAGACTTATTTTTAGTGTTTTCTGACAAAGGCTTTTGCCAGTGCGACCCTGACAAAATACACTCCAAAAAGAATTGGACCCCATAAAGTATGTATATTCTTGATTAGTGATGAAGTCTAAGACGATCTAGCAATGTCCATACGCCCGTGTGTGGAAAACACGATAGAATCTATTTTTTAACCCCGCCCCCATTAGTGGACGTTGGAGTTACATATTATATGAAAAAATAGTGAAAATATTTAACAAATTCTATTCCTCAAACCTACATTCCTTAAAAATTTAGTTTATAAGCTTTTACGACGAAGGTAATATGTTCCCTGATCTTCCCCTGCCCCTACCCCCCATACCCCTTTGCGACCTAAATGATCTTATAAAAAACCTTTTACACCTATAGTTTTAAAATTGGGCACAAAAATGTCCTAAAAGAAACAATAACCCAGCAGGTTAAACAAATTTAACTTATCTCAGTCCTTTTTTGTGCGTGTTGATATAAAATATTAATACGTAAATTGCTTTCAAACTGATGGAAAAGTGTCTCAGCCATGCTCACCCCAACACATTGGAAACGGCCATATTAAAATAAATTTTTCTTGTTTACTTAAGTCAAATACCATAAAAATGTATGTACATTTTAATAAGAATAAAAATAGAGTTGTTATTTAATAAATATTTGGAGGGTATTTAAGATTCGACCCGGTCGAATATAACGTTTTTACTTGTTATTGTCTTTCTTTGTCATTCTACAAAGGATTTTCTTTTTTGAACTGTAGATGTAAGAGTAAGAATAACAACAACTGCAAATAATAATTTTTTGCAAGCACAATTACTTAATATATAATAATAAGCAGTAGTTTACCCTACTGACGACATTCACTACGTTTTAAGAAAATAGTAAAGACAAGGGGTTATTGAAGTTTTAGTTTTAACTTTGATATTTGTTTAAACTTCTGATTCAATTTAGTAGAAGCTTGAACTAATTTCTTTTGTTCTTCTAAGAAAGTTTGCTTAAAGGAAGATCTGCAGTGTATGCGAATAGCAACTACCTCAAACCCCCAAAATGATCACTTCCAATACATCAGATATTTCGGTGAAAAACGATTCAGCAAATTGTAGTTTTAAATTGATATATTTTTCCTCTCTGATTTTCGTTAAATTGGCGATTTCAAAGTGGATTTTCTCTTAAAACAACATATGTAAATGCTCCTAATATAATAATAAGAAGCTTTTTTCTGCTCTAACAAATTATGTTTTTGCTACTAAAACTAAGTTTTTACTTTTAATTACAAGAAATGCTAATAACGAATATAAAAGAGCTTTTTTACTGTGCTATCACTGAAACTAATTAAAGATTTTGTGAGACTATTTTAACTAAAAGTTATTTACAGCTCTAAAGTTCTAGTATTTCATTTAAAATATAAAATCTATTTTTCTGCATTTTAAAAGGATCTTTTAAATGAAATACAATTAATAAATTACACAACACCAAATGTTCATTAGATGAATTTTACAATTAAGAAAGGAACATAAAATTGGACACACAGATAGTAATTGTTATTGGGTGTTGTACGATTATAGTATACATTGTTATAGTAAGTAACCACATCGATTATTTTATAGATTTTAAACACACACACATTTATTATTATTATTGTTTTTATGTAATTAATTAATGTAATTAGACCAATAAACGAGTTAATAGGACTTTAATGCATGTCATATTATTTTTTTGTGTTACCATTTGTTGTTTAAAAGAATTATTCACCTTTTTGTTTCTGAAATTTGAAAAAAATTTATTGACATTTTTAAGTAAAACTGTTTGTGTTTTTGTTCAATGTTTGAGTTGATTAATTCAATGGTGGTGATTACAAAGTGACAATAATGATGTTTGTTAAATGTTTATAAAATGAATGACAATTTTTTGTGAAATGAATAACTGAATCAAAAAAAGGCGTACAAATAGGCGTACGAAATATGTTATATATAATGCCAAGACTTTTCATTTAAATAATATTTATTTATTGTGGTTTAAGCTGATCTTGATACTTATATTTAGAGTTTAAAAGTTTAAAAATATACTCGTTTATACCAAAAATTGTATAGAAATATGTAAAACAATTGTTTATAAAAAAATGTTTTTATCCTCATATTTATGAAAGTTAAAATGAGTTTGAAATGTATTTTATCACAAAATTTTCATAATTTTTATTTCAAACATATTTTATTTTTTGTGAATATGAGTGTTAATATTTATAGTTTTGTAGTTCTCGTTTCTTCTTAGTTTCGGTTATGAAAACTTTTCCGATGTGGTGGTTAAGAATAGATGTACTCATCAGTTGGAAATTGCATATATTTATTTATTTATTTATTCATCTATTCAGTAATATTAAGCCTTCGCGGCCAATATAAAAATATATGAAGTTAGACTTCGACTCTGCAGCAAATAAACATATTTTGTAAGTACTGAGTGTTTTTTAATAAAATAATTTAAATCTACATAGAGACAAGTAATTTTATCAAATCACATATCCAAATAAAGGGGTGGGCAGATTTGAGGTTAAGAAAATAAAAATTTGAGAAGTAATAATGGAATATGATGTCGGGCAAATGTTCGCCTCTATCACGTCGGCAGACATCCGCTCTTTTCACAAAATTTTTAACCACATTTTGAAACAAACTTGCGCTTATATAGTCAAAACAACACCGAATTTCCACTTTCAGAGTGTCAGTTGTTTGTGGTTTGTTTAAGTAAATCCGATCTTTCAAATAGACCCGGAGAAAATAATCCAGCGTCGTTAAATCACAAGAATGGGACGGCCATATGACATCACCAAATCCAAAAATTTTGTTTGTTTGGCCTGCTGTGTAGCACTGTTTTGCTGAAACCAAAGGTGACTGATGTCAACATTATGGTTTGATAGGGCAGAGAATTCACGGTTTCCTGTTCATTTTCGAAAAGATACGGACCGATGATGCTGCCTGACGACAAACTGCAAAACATATGGTCACTTTCTTCAGATGTAATGGTTTTTCGAGGACAGTTTGTGGATTTTGTGCCAATTTTGATTCTTTAAATAAACGCCTCACTAAAGGTGATTTTCTTGAAAAATGCGTTGTTTTAATTATTTAATTATTTAGAGTGTAGGAATCCATGGTTAAAATTTCCTAACATTTTACTAAGTAAATGTTGAAGGATGACAGCTCAATTATTGATATTTCTTCCTTCGGCAGCCAATTTACTTGCTAACCTCAAATTTAACCACCCAGTATTTTTATTAAATATCTCCATTTGTGTTATACGAATTGTATTACTTGAAAATTAAGTTTAACGTATAATTTCAGAAAGGTTAAATTGATGAAATGGAACAACTTTAAGAGAAATATTCAACTACAAAAATGCTGCAATCGCAATTTTTGTCAATTATGTTATATTAGTATATATGAAGTTATTGCTTTATCGAGTTATGTCAATATGTCTTGCCATTTTCTTAATATTGGAAACAACTTTATACCTCCAAAGCTAAAACTAAATTGCGGATTGGACGAAAGCAACCCATTAAGTACCTAGTGTACTGAGAAAAGAAAGTGAAAGAGTGATATGTTTGTTAGTGTAATTGATACATGAGGTTATGAAAATGAAGTGAATGTACAAATGACTGAATAAATTATTGTTTGAGTGGTAATGTAAAAGAGAAAGAAAAATATTACCTAACGGAACGTTTTCTCATTGTACTCCGACGTGCCAGTGTTGCCAAACTACCATGTTCAGCATCACCATTTGTGTGACCATTATTGGTTAATAAATGCGTTTGTGAATTGGCAGCATCAGTACCATTCGGTTCATAACTTATGGAACCCTGACGCGAACCTCCTTTGTCGAGGGCAGCCATATCGAGTAAACAATCAAAGAATGATTGCTTCTTTACAATCATTATCGAAATTGTTTAATTGTATGGTTTGTTGTGACGACATTGCAGAAGTTGTTTTATTTACAAAATTTTGTTTGATTTTAACATTGTGATTTTTTACAGCAGTTTTGTTTTGTAATTTATTGTACAGTGCAGTAAGAAATTTCATTGTAATTTTTGTTACTCAGGTGATGCGTGATTTAATTGAGTCCCAGTGATGAAAGTTTATTTTTTTTTAATTTTTGAGATTTTATGATTTTTTCGCAAAGATTTTTTATACATAGAGGTGTTTTTGATATATTGATTGTGGTAAACGCGTTCGAATAAAAAAATATTTTTGAATGGAGAAAAATAAACATGATTAATATGATAAAAATTTTGTTTTATGTTTTAAAATTTATAAATAAAAATTGTACATTATTATTATGCTTAGAAATTTTATAAATTAATATTTTAGTTAATATATTTTTGCGAGATAAGAAAACTGCAAACTATAGATGTAAATGAAGTTTACAGAAAGATATCTAGACACGTTTGATTTAAAGTTATTACAACTGAATTAATTATGTTTTTTTTTTTTAAATATACAAGCAGTTTTAGGAGTAAAATTTATCAATTTTTTTTTAATTACTTATTTTTCATCTAATATATCATACTAAGAGTGCGGGGTTAAATGTTAAATACAATATCATATTGATGACTTGAAATAAGGATACTATATCTTTCACTATGAAGTATTTAGAAAAAATATTAATTATATTGTTTTTAAATAGCTAAATAACAAAACTAAATAATAAGCTCAACTGTAAGGTGTTCGAGTTTCGAAAAATAATATAAATATAAATATATGACAAGGAACATCATCATATATTTAAATCTCTGACGACTTTTATAATTTTTCCCCTTTGATAATAATTTATTTCGCGCTTGTAATAAAATGTACTTATCCAAAGATTTGAAGTTTTTGTTTTACTAGTGCTTTTTGTTTGTTATGTCGTCAAGTATGAGTGTATGCCTACATTTCATAGGCTCTTACACCAAATCATGAGTAGATTTTAACCTAATTTCAAAAGTAATAAAGTCTACTGATGATTTGGTGTAAGAACCAATGAAATACAGGCATACACTCATACTTGACCGCATAACAAACAAAAAGCAATAGTTTAATTGAGACAATATGTCGAATAAAAGATTTTAAAAACGTTTTTGTTTTAATTTGTTCCCTAATATTAAATAGAAAATTTTCTAAATTTATTTTAATTCGTTATATTGCTGTACATTACCTATCGTACATACAAATATACCCTATCTTTTTGATATCATTGAAACTTGTTTCACACCTGTTCAGAGGACAGATGAAGAAATATTAGAAGATATAGAATGTGTTATAGCCATTTTAGCTTCTTACTTCACCGGTGAATTTTAATGCTAATATTAGGCATTGTAACTAAATTAGCTTTCATCTTAAAGGCTAATAAATTAATTATTATTTTCATCTTAGCCTAATGTGAGAATATGCTCTGTAAGCGCTTTAGCTATTTTGCTCTATATACAATGCCTTTTGAAGTTAGTTAACCCTGGATTATTTTGACTATTATATATATATATATATATATATATGTATATACATATATATGCATTATATATATATATATATATATATATATATATATATATACATATATACATATATATATACATATATATATATATATATATACATATATATATATATATATATATATATATATATATACATATATATATATATATATATATATATATATATATATATATATAGATAAACAAAAAATATAGGTTTCATTTCTAACATAACGGCACTTCTTACAAAAACAATAAAATCAGCTGGACAAAAGTTTAAATACAGGCTAATATCCTAGATAGAACATATCTTACATTAATGAATAATATGAAAATAATTCAATCAGGCATGTCACTGAGATAAATTCCGTTCGGAAGTGGAATTGATTCCGCATTTTGCTTCTATGGAAAAAGTATTCCAAAAAAATTTTTGGGAATGAAACCACTTTCAATTTTCTATGTCGAATTGATATTTTAAGCATTTTCATGATGTTCAAGGTACTGGGGCCAAATTACCGCATTCGATTTCGATCGAAATTTCAATACAATTCAAATGGAAATTTCGATGTATATCGAATGCCGTAATTTGCCCCCTGATGATACCTTTTTATTTGTAAATTATGTTGTTTCTTTGTTTATTTTTCTAAAATAAATTGTTTTTGATTAAAATTTAACAAAAAATTTAAATTTTTCTAAATACTTCCTCAAAGATAAAAGAAACTACGGAAGTTGTTTATTTAGTGTTGCCGTGCTCTTATTCTAGTAAGTTTTCCTAAAAAAAACGCTAGCGGCAGCACGTAAAACTACAAAAAAGCAAAAAACACAATAAAATAATAACAAAAAATTTGCCGCAGAAACATCAACATCTACACAAATTTTAAATAAATAATCATTTTAGTATTTCAACATTTATTATGGTATTTTAAAAACATATTAGCCCAGTTCACAATCTCGAGCAAGTAGTCTAGCATCGTAGCATGAGCAAAATAATTGTACTCTACACCAACAAAATACATTGAAAATGCTCTCAAATACTCTCTCAATTTGCAAATGCTATAATGCAAGACCATTTGCACAGGATTGTGAATTGGGCTATTGCCTTTCGTAGGTGCAAACCAAGAAAATCTGTTTTTTTTGTTTTGCTATATTTGTTGTTGCGTTGCCATACTTCATACATAAAAAGTGGTTTCATATTTTTCTTGGGTTTAATGAATCGGAATCTGTAGAAGCTTAAACCATTCCGATCAGAATCGTAACTAAGGAATCATATCAATTCCGAACGGAATTCATGACATATTTTGTTGGGCCACCCCGACTATCTATAACTTTATTCACTTCCCTGATAATATGGTTAATATCTCGACTGGACAGTTTTTTTGGTCGACCACGTCTGGGAATGTTTTCCAAAGAATTATTTGTTTTCCTTTACCCATAATCTCGACTCAAATGAGCAAGAACACAACAAGAAAACGACTACAATTACTGTTTGGCAGATTCACAAAGAATTTAAGAAAAATATGATATCAACTGTCTTAACCCTAGAATATCATTCATATTTTTGTGGCGTAAACGTCATAGTTCGTCGAATCGACTATGACGATATCCGAAAGTTAATGGAAGAAGACCGGCAATAATTAAATAAATTAAACTTATTTCTTTCAATTATTTCTTTTGTATGGTAATAAAAAAGTAAACAGAAATAATTTTTTTTTATTATTAATTTGCCATAAAAGCGTGTTTCATAGCTGTACTTCATTTGGCTGATTTTTGAAAACAAGATATGGGAATTTATAAAAATAGTTTACACAATCGATTAAATTAGATTAAATGCAAACATTTGAAAATTAACATAATGAGTAATTAAAGGAACTTGTTTTCAATAGTGTCAGTCTACGATTTACAAATGAATAACAAAATGATATTTTGTGTAACCCGTGGTTCCGATGATACATATTAAAAAAATAAAACTTGCCCAATACGTTGTAGAGGGCTACAACTACTCGCACATCAAGGCCATATAAGCAGCTTACTGCTATACGAAAAGTCAGGTATAGATATATACAAATAGAGGAAGAGATATACAAAACGTAGGCATGAGGCGTCGAAACGACGAAGAATGATATTCCAGGGTTAAAAAAAACTAAATAAAGGAGTAATACGCAATATTATTTAAACTTTTGTCCAATATATTCTCTTTTTGTTGTAAAGATTACGATTAGGTTTGCAACATAGAAAAAAAATTTTTTTGTTATTTTTAGTCTTACCAAACTGCATACAAAAATTTTTTCTTGCCTATTTAATTTTCTATAAAACCATAATTTGGAAGCTATATTTAAACTTTAGTGTCTGACTGTATATATGCATATGTACATATGTATATATTTATATATATATATATATATATATATATATATACATATATATATAAATATATATATATATATATATATATATATATATATATATATTTTTTTTTATGAGAATTCAATTTTGTCGGTATAAAGCTCTGCTTGCCCGCGTCATTTGACCTACATATTTCATTTCTGTGTGTTTATTGATTGTCATTCAAGTTTACAGTGTGAGCATTGATATTTTGTAATTACTGATTTCTAATCTTTCAGTTAAAATTAAAATCTTTTGCTTAAAAAAAATGAAAAAAAATTATTCAACAATGCCCCGACGAAGACGTTCACAAATTGGCCGACGAACACGCCACAGCAGTCAAGTACGTTTAAATATATCTAATCAGGATCTGATATGCCATTTATATTTCAACGATTGCAGTTTCCCGTTCGTTTGGCTTTTGCAATGACTATTAATAAAGCTCAAGGCCAGTCGTTGCAAGTTTGCGGAATAAATTTAGAATGTCATGTATTGTATGTTGCATGTTCACTAGGGTGTCCCAAAATATTTTTTTGTCAGAGGCTCAAGCATAATTTGAAAACTTATAGGGTCCACTATTTTTGAATTTTTTTTTAGATTTTTAGGAAGAGGTTTAGAGGTCGCGCAAATCAAATCTTTGTTAAAAATCGGGGTTTTCGACCTTTTTTCAAACTTGACTTATAACTTTGTCAATCACCACGTTGATTTAATTTTTTGACCAAATATTTCTAAAGAAAATTTTCCAAACTTTATATCCATATGCAAAAACTTTAAGTTTCGGCAATATTTTAGTCCATTACGATTCCAGATATTAAGTATTTTTGCAATTTTTAACAAATTCTGTAAAAAAACGGTTTATTACTTTTCAAATTTATATGGAAGGTATAAAAACTAGTGAGGCGATTTTGAAAACGGATAAGTTCTAAACAATTAAAAAAAAGAAAAATGGAATTTGGTCCTACAGTTCCCGAGTTACACTATTTTTATAGTTTGTAACTTAAAAATGGTGATACTTTTTTCGTTATAATTTTTGTATATTTCCATAAATTTTTATAGTTGGGTCTTTAAGGAGATTTCTGCGAATAAATAAAATATTATTTCATTTCAATTTCGCTGGATGATGAAAATTATATATTCTTTGAAAATATGCATTTTCCGAAACCAGTTGCAATCTTATATAGACAAATCAACAATTGATGCCAGTGCCCTCGATACGCTCCTCTCAATGATCTGAGCCTATTAAAGGAATTGGATAGTTATAAAATTATTAATAAAGCAGTTGCACAAGCCTCGCTTAAAACTTTTCTAGGTCATCAGTTAATTAACTCCGAAATTGGCTGCCTTAGCGTTTTTTGATGAACGTATCGACACCAAAACTTTGCGTTTAATGACAAAAAAATTGCAGATACTCCATGCAGCGATTATGAAATAGCAAATGTAACTTTAACAGAAGAAAACTTTAGAAATAAGGAAATTCAACAATTCATTTCAAAAGCCAGTCTAACTTTTTTTGAAGCTTGCAATATTTCAATCGATTTTTTTAAATAGATCCAGAGAATTGGAAAAGCAACAAGTCATTTCAAGATGCAAAGAAAAAAGTTCAACATTTACAAGTGGTAAATGATGTCGCAGAACGAGGTGTGGCTTTGGCTGATACTTATATTAATGTCACAACTTCTGAAACTGATTTCCAGAATTTATTGCAAGTTGTAGAACTACATCGCAAGAGCCTCAATAAATGATTTTTCACAGAGCAAAACAAAAGTTGGTTTTTTAGTTGATTGGGTATGATTGGTAACTGGCAAACAGCTTATAAAAACATATACTGGGGATAAAGATAAAAACGGGTATAACTCGGAAACGGTAAGAGCAAATTTAAAAATTGTTGTATTTATATTAATAAGAATTAATTTGTCTTTCAAACTGCATCATTAGTTTTTTCGCTTTCATTGAAACTTAAAAACTTGTAAAGCGTTATTACAAAATTTTTGAAAAAATTACGAAAAATTGTAATTTAGGGTATCTAAATAAGCAAACTCATCACCAAAACTTATAAGTTTTTCACACAGGAATAAATCTTGGATACTTTTCTTTAAAACTGTTTCCTCAGGAGTGAAGAAACCCGTGGTTATTAACCAAGTTATGAGTAAAGTTAGAAAAAAAGGCCGAAAACTCCGGTTTTTTATGAAAACTCCATTTGCGCGACCTCTAGACCTATTCCGAGAATTCTTTAAAAAAAACCAAAAATACTTCAGCCTATAAGCTTTTAAATTTTGATTGAGCACTTATGAAAATCAGAAAAAAAAATGTTTTGGGACACCCTAATGTTCACGTGTTGGCATGCCGTCGTCTTTATTAATTTTTTGTGAAAATGGCAATACTAAAAATGTCGTTTTCCACCAAGCTCTGCAATAAATTTTTTTCTTTGTGATGTTCTCGCTTTAAAAAATGTATATTATTTTGCACTTCTTTTTCAGGAAAATGTCTATTTTTTCTAGGAAATTTAATTTTTAATACAAAGACGTAAACGTATGTTATTGTATTGTCCAGCAACGCGGGCAGGGTTACTCTTAGTATATATATATATATATATATATATATATATATATATATATATATGTATATATATATATATATATATACTTATATATATATAATATATATATATATATATATATATATATATATATATATATATATATATATATATGTATATATATATAAGCGTAGTAACTTCCGAAAATAATAGACAAGCAGTAACTAAAATATTTTTGTAAGCATCCTTGCTATTGAAAAATGTTGGAGCTCAGTAACACCAAACTGTATGAAGTTATCACAAATAATTTACATTTTCTAATGATAAGCAAATACAAATTTACGATAATTTTTACTAAAAGTGAAAGAATATTAATTCCCAAAATATTTTTTTATAAACGAAAACGTGTTAAGTTTTCTGATATCATTTTGAAATTACATAATTTTTTTTTCTGATATTGTATTTACATTTCTCGATTAACTAATTTTAATTCACTAAAAAAATATGATGAAGTCACAAGAAAAAAGAAATTTAAAGAAACATGCCGTGGGATAATATTTCAATTTTATTTTACAAAAGAATTAATAAAATTGACAAAGGATTTTTATTAAAAGACAAACCGGGTGATATTATGAAATAAAAATGCAATATGTAACAAAATTCAATTTAAATTTAACTGAAAGCAGTAATTAAAGAAAAAACTGAAACATGCTTTATAAACGACATTTGAAAAAAAACTGAATATTTTCATGCATTAAAAAAATTAATAATTAAAATACAAAAGTAACAAAACTAACACAATTTAAAACAAATAAAATAAAATATCTGTTACAAAAATAATATATATATAAAAAATATATAAGATAAACTTAAATATAGGACACAAGTATTCCTTTTCCAATAGTGATCGCTAAAAAATTTTAATTATCGCTATTCGTTTATTTGTTACGTTTTAACTGTTTTTCAATTTTGTATAAATATTTTTTTTGTGTTGTTAATTTGGTAAAACTAAACTGGTATCTTGGTTTATTAATACACATTTATTCTAGAACATCTTTATTAATACGGCTAAGATAACAAGGAGACCATAGCTTCAAAACATTATGTATATGAAATATTTTTTAATTAATTTGTTATTGTGCTCAAAGTAAAAAATAAGATGATAAAATGGTGCAACTAAATTATTATTTGGAATAGAAATTAATTGTATTTGTTTTGCACGCAAATTTTCGGAACGAATTTTATTTGATGACGAATTTTGTATAATCTGAGGCCAATGTATAAATTTTGAAAATGTTTGTAAGAATTTTTTTGCGCTGAAATTTTCGGTTTAATATAACATGATGCTTGTTTAATTGTGTTTATAATTAACTGGGATATGATTGATGTTACTATTGAGACCGTTTAAAAAAATTCCTTCAAGCAGAAATATGCTCAAACTCTTTATAGGAATAACGATTGCTGATCTTATCATCACTTGCGATATGGTCTTGGTTAAGTCCGGTCTACTTAGTTTCACAATGAAGGCTTCATTAGGGAACAATCACCCAAATTCTATACAACATCTCTCTGGGAGTTTTTTCCCCATTAATTGGGTTCATAGCAAAATCTCACCGGGAATTTTTTCTCTTTTCTAAGTGAAATTAAAAATCTTTTGTAAGGGGAAAAAGTAGATATTTTCTGCCGACTTATCGATATCGAAAAATTTCTTTTTTCGTACAATTACTTAAAAAAATTTTTTTTTTAAAATAGTGTTTTTATTTCAAATGTAATTCTAATAAAGAAGAAATGCTTTTGATATCATGCAGTTTGAATACCAGTAAACCCGAAAACGTTGAATAATGTTTGGGAATAACTTCGACAATTATTTGAAAGAGAGTGAAGCGATAAATGTAGGGTTGATCCCTAATGTTCTGCTTCAGGTATGCTACACATTTTTAAGTATCTTTAACTGATTCAACTACAACGAGAAATTGTGATCTTTAGAAAAACAAATTTTATATATAAAATAAAAACCAAATAGTTGACTTTTAATAATTGAAATTCTCTCTCTCTCTCTCTCTCTCTGTCTCTCTCTATTGTTGTTTCCTTCCCTAACTGTAACTGCTTAGAACAGAAGGATTTTATTTCCGGAAAAAATTACCTCCCAGGGAGCGCATTTGCCTGGGAATATTTAGAACTGATATAAATGTAAGGATATTGTTTGTTAGATGATGTGATGATTAAAAACTAAACCAACTTAAATTAATTTGATATCAAAATCGTTGATTAGACACCAGTTTCTTTTAATTATATTTTGTATAATTATGTTCCAAATATGCAAGGTCGTATTGGAATACAATCGTACTGTCGATCGACTTTAAAATCCTTAGCACAGATCGTTTCACAAAATATATTGTCGAAATGCGGCTGCAATGCCGTTGGCAAAAGTACGGCATAAATCACATATATTTAAGCAATAATAGGATAAAATAGCATTTTTGATGAAAAAAAGAAATCTTTATTGATATTAAAAACACTTTTGACTAAATTCATTTGCTTTCTTTTTGGAAATGGAACGCCTAAGAGTTGATGTTAAAAAGTACGGTGGGGTCGTTGCAAGGCTTAATGGGAAATTGAACTTCAAGTAAAGCGTTGTGAGCATATTTCTACTTTTATATATGAATATATTTTTTTAAATAACAAAAAGCATGCCAGTTCTGCTTATAGTATAATTATTGGAATATTGCTGGTGCAGTAATGCCTTTAGAAGCATTCGATATTACAACGTGCAAATGCCAGAATGTTTGCTATAATTATTATATAAGGGTAATTTAAAATCTAATTTTATATATTCACAATTTGTATTTATATTTCCCCTCAGTAACAACGTGCTTATTATACATCACATTTCTTCCGAAATCGACTCACTTACGCTGAGTATATTGCTATAAACTGTAATCAATCATAACCCTATTTGTTTTAAAATAAATAATTGAAATATTTTATACAAAATTAAGAAGGGGATGCAAAATTTGTGTATAACATTCCATTGACAAAAAGAGTTTTCAATAAAAGCGCAAAAAGGTTATTGTCTTGTTTAGTGGTTTTTGTTCCATTTAGCAATAAAATCAATAAAAGGTATTACAAGTAAGAGGTTTATCTTCAGAGGATAAAATTAACTTAAGGGGTTTTGTTCACGCTGATTGCAAAAACAGAAAAACGAGCACTTGCTTTAAGGGACAGTTTAGCTTGCAGCTGTTTAATACATTCTTTCTAGCAATTGGTAATATATGTATTTAAGGAAAAAATTTGTATACCGGCTCGTCATCGGCTGTCGGACTATGCAGCGGCTCTTCTTCGTCATCATCTTCACGTTTTTTCCGCTGATTTGTTTTTTTTTATATATTTAAAAGTTGATTTCGAGTTTTTTTGTTATTATTTATTTCAATTTATGTATATGAAAATCAAAAATAAACAAAAAATTCATGAAAATATTTGTATGACGCTATTGATATTTTACAAGGTGACTTAAACTAACTAAATCTCTTAAAAAATTTAAACATTAAGGATTGAAAACGTAAAATGTCTGGGATTATTTTTAGCATTCAGTTTACATAAAAGATGTTGTAAAAACGTAAGTGAATTTTCTTGTTTATTATTAAAAAAACCTTTCGTATCTTCGTTGGGAATAATAACATTTCTAGCTAACATATTTGTGCTCTTCCTAGCTTCTGTGTTCGTTCAAAAGGTGTCAAATTCAACTTCGCTTTGGTAATTCATAATATTGATTAAAATGATTCCTCTAATGGAATTATAATTTAAAAATTTTCTTTGTATTAATTTTTGTACCATAAATTCCGGTTCGTAGATATCAAATAGAAGTATATCAATCAATCAATGATTATGATATGTTCCTTTTCAGTTTTGCTATTATTGGAAATGTAATCAAATAACAACTTTCCAATAAGCCTTTAGATGTGTGCTAGTTACTATTATCTTTAAACACATAAAAAATTCCAATAAAAAAATTCGAGATTTATTTATTTTTTATAGTTTTGGGTCAATATTTTCTATATTTATTGTATTCGTTTTTATTTTCAATATTTCGTTAATCTTTAGTTAAGTTCTTCGGGAAATGTTATATTTTGCCCTTCTTAATATTTTGTTCTTTTTTTAAGAAGTTCAACAAAGATTAACGAAATATTGAAAAGATAAGTGAATACCAAAAAATAGAAAATATATGGAGGTCGAAAAATTAGAACAACAAATAAATATATTATTGAGAAATTTTCTCAGAAATGGGCGAATATATTTAGAAAGTTAATAGAAACAATTAAAATAACAGCTTCAGATAGAAATACTATTTTGAACATGAAAACTGATGGATAATTATTATGACCGTAAAATAACATTAAGTCCTGATATATACGTTTTTTGTTTTGCCAAATTTTTCATACTACTATCAAGCTTTAACGGTCACTCCTACACTGTTTAGTAACTTTTCAACACCATTTTTTCTCATATGCTTTGAACACTCCTAACATCAGTTTCACTCAGTGGAGGTGATAAGTAGTTTGAAAACTCTTAGTTAAAGCACTTGACGCAATACAAAAAGCAGGTGATGTGAAATATGTCTTACATCATCCTAGAAAACCTTTTGATAGAAGAAAAATTAGGCCAGTCCATAGAATATTACCCTATATTTTTATGTCAGAAGCATCAAGACCTTATGACTACTCGCTACATATACCACACATGTACACGGATGGACCAGCACTCTTAGTGAAACGCCCATGCGCGAAAAGGCAATGGTGGGTCTTTCCAAAAATTATAAATGACATATATTTATAATATTTGGTGTTAAGTTTGTTAAAATGTACCCTATTCTCTCGGCCTCAATCGGAAATTGTTGCGTGACCGTAGTTAATTGTCGCATGCCTACTTTGCCTTTTGGTCCGAATCTCTATTAACCTTGGCGTTTTGTGGAATGGAAGCGAATGGTAATGGTTCTTATCATCCCTGAAAGAACAGATATATATTACGGAGAAGGTCATTTTTGAAGATGAGAATAAAAGTGGAAGATGCGACACAGTCTCCAAGATATTTGTAAATTTTAATTTGAAATATATAATTATATTAAAATGCTAAATATTTTCTCTTTAATTATTAAAGAATTTTTAAGAACCTATTACACGAACAGCATAATGGAAGTAGCCATTTCAGCCACAAAACAAATATATTAAATAAAAATATTTTTCAAAACATTCTGATTTTTTAAAACGACTACACTTGTTTAATTCTCGTTAACAGACATTTCAATGTTACAATAAACGCATAAAAATAATCGTGACTCCTAAACAAAGAACCTTAATTTCTCTGCAATACAATAAAATCTAATATAAAATGAAGTAATTAGTTGATAATAGAAAAATTTTTTAGCCATGTAATATATTTCATTTAAAAACTTTTTTCAATCCTTGCTTAAATTTTTTTGGTTTAATATAAATTGGAGAATAAAATATTAGTAAAAATAAGAATTACACTTTAAGAAAATCTTTAATACCAACAACAATATATATACATAGCTATTCAAATATGTACTCGTAACATAAATTCCTAGAGCCAACGTAAGTAATGGCATGCCATAATTCATATGTTACACCATTTATAGTACTGTGCTTAAATATAACACTTGCCAAGTGTTTTTATGGAAAATTTTCATCATATTATCTTATTCTTTTGCACATTTTAAGAAAATGGAAATTGAATTATCGTACTTTTTTTTGGCAAAATCGAGCATCAAGAATATATAAATATGAATAAATTTTTTGAACTGAATATCCATTAAAGTAAAGTAAAGAATGCTATTAAAGTAAAAGTCACATTGAAATTAAAATTTCTTTCACATTTATATGAGAATTTATAAAATGATATTTTTTCGTATTAAAGGGGAATTTTGAAGTACTAAGAATGGTGCTTGGGAACATCCCATAACACGAAAACAGTTTATATACCAAAATATCGCTTTGCTAAATTTATTTTTCTCAAATTTTTTTTATATATAATTTCGTACTCCAGAAAATTCGATTCGCCATTTCAGCTTCAGAAATGTGAGGTTGTCTTTTTATGAATTGTAACATAGAAAGTTAGTCTTTATCCAACTTTATTATTTTCAAAATAAAATCTGAATCGTACAACGAATGAAAACATGGTTCTTGGTACTATATACAAATTATCAGTCGCATGCAAATGAAGAATAAACGCAGAGACTGCCGTGCTTAAAAAGACTGCAGAAATACTCTCCTGTCATAACGATTGAAAAGCTTTTTGTTTATATGCTGGTATTGAGGCAATTAGGTTTAGTCCTAAGCTGTCACCTGGTAGAAATTCTGCTGAAATAAGCTATCTTTATTCTCGGGGAAGAGATTGCACCTGCAAAGGCATGCTACAATTCCGAAACTGACCTAGAAAACTTTTGGAATTGTTTGTTCGCTTGAATGGAAGGGATCAATGAAAATATTCTCAAATGGTTCGAAAAATGTTTATTGGTTCTTCCGTTTGAAGGCTTACAAAGTCAGGACTTAGCCAAGATGGATATCACAGTATGTTTACATGAAATAGCGAGATATTCCAGTATTTTTGCATTCCAGGATACCCTGGCTTTAATATATCTTATTCCAGATTTCAAACTCAAAATAACTTTGATAAACTTGCTTAACGAAAGTGACTGGAATTCTTGCCGAGTTGCTTGAGAGCTTACAAAACCTAAGCAGAACACGCGATGTCCTCAGATTGGACAAGGGTTACAAGCATCAAATAGTAGAGGTTTTAGTACGGCACATGTAATTTTGTAGCCCGTGCTAGAAAAATAGTTTGAAGTTATAATGGTGAAGGGGATATTATATTTCGATTCATATGCGAATGTCCTGCAAAACTGAGTGCAAATAAATCAATACTTGGCTTTAATATTCTGCGGGAATTTAATTGTTATAAATGCTTAACTATTAATTCAACTGAGACGAACGCTGTATTATTTTTCTACGAATATTCGTCGCCCAAAATAAAACATATATTTGTACATGCACAATTATCACAACGGCGAAATTCATCATACTCGTATATGACCCTTACCAGTTTTAGAACAATTTTGTTTTATAAAACTTAAAATAAATATCCAAAATAGTTAACAATGCATATTGTTATTTTAGTTGTGGTTGTTTTGGTGTTTAATTTTTTAAGTATTACTATTTCTATTTTATCAATTAAAAGTTGTTCGCCAACAAATGCATCGGCTTGGGCAAAATTAATCGTTTCTCTCAGTTGTGCTTCTAGCAAAAAAAAAGTTAATCAGTTTTCCTTTAACTTGCTGAATTTCCAATTTAAGAATGAATAGAAACTAAGTACAGGTAGTATTTATTAGCCAACAAACAATAATATTTTGGCGTTGGCTTTGCAAAAATTATTGTCAGTGATCAAATCGTGAAGTATCATAAATAATTTCAAATATTGCAATAATGCAAATACAATGAGATCAATCAAATATAATTTTTGAGTTACTAATTTAAATAAGACACCTGGCAAGTGTTATGGCACAGTATTATAATTATTAATGAATACTACAATAACAACGAATATGATAAATAATCTATATTGAATTAAACTGTTGCGCTATGGTCTTAACTCCAAAAACTCGTTAGTTTTTTTAAAGAAACCTCAAACGCTAAAATATAACAAAATACAAGTATGTAAATAACAAATACTAAAATACTTAAAACTGTTGTAAAAAAAAATGTTGTAAATATTTTAACGAAATCGTCTAAATAGTTGTTAAAATCGTAAGCAAAACTTTATATAACGAAAACAATTCTTTGGGGTATTGATATGAGTATTTAAAGATTTCTGCTTGGGTAAGAGAGTAATAAGTACCTCTTTCCAATTCTGCTTTAATTATGAAATATTTCATAATTGTAATTTAAGATATTTAACAATATTAACATATGAAGAAAAATTAAAATTATATATTAAAATCAAAGTATTATATATATTTGTGTCTCTCTAATATATATAACGTGGCATGTTATTGGAATTTAATTTAAGATATTTTTTTAATTGGTGCAAAGTTAATTTGATTTTCTATTGTCGTTTGCTTTACATTAAATTTAGTTAATATTTTTATATTTTTAACACTAATTTGTTATGTAAATAAATATCAATATATTTATAATTTTGAAATCTTTGTTAATAGCCAGGGCCTACTCTGTATAAACAATTTATATAGTAAACAGGTTTAATTGCTTGAAATTGTACGGTTTGATTAAAATTTATAATTCATGTGTTTGTATCTTTTGTGTCTTAATACAATAAACTCTAAAGTTGTGTCAACTTCAGTTAGAGTTTTTGTCTTATGATATATATATTCAAGATATATTAATTTGTTTCTTTGTGTGCTTAATTCATGTGGAAATCTTTATTATGATAACTTACCCCCATGCCTCCTTGTGGCTGTCCTCCTTCGCGTCTAACACGGTATGCATCATATAAACACAGTCCCGCGTAGACTTTACCCACTGTCAATTTTCCCTTATTTAATTGATCATTGGGTGGCACCAGTAGATTCAGCATTTTCTTGGCCTGCAGGGGCCATATATTTGTTATAGTTTCCCTAAGTTCAGCATCGGCTTGGTCCATTTCTTCCGCTAATTAAAAATTAAGAATAAATAAATAATTGAGATTGGGTATACGTACTATATTCTAATTTTTTTTTTTAATTTTTAAAGACTGTAGAAAGTTACTTTGTATTTCCTGAACATTTTATTTAAAGCCATGCTGATACAAAGAAATGAGCAACTTGAAAATGTCTTTTGCCATCTTAAAAATTATTGTTGGAATATATAAAAATGACAGAAATTTTAAAATAAAGAAAAAAATCGTTCCCACTCAAATTTTACATTTACAAAAATAACCAGACATGTACATAGGACTGAAATAAGATAGTGTCACTATATTATGTTAACCATGATTTTTGTGAAGGTAGTAGCGCTATTTAATAGGGGTCACTTATACGAGGGATTTTGTACTTCAAATGCGACATTTTTATATTCAACTTGAAGAAATTAATTGATTCCATTTTCTGCTTGTTCTATTCAGTAAGAATGTTTTGTTTTATATTTTTTTCTAATAAAAATTATTTCGATTTATGGAATTTGATTTCCAACACATTTAATTGACAATCTGCGAAACATTTGATCAGGTAGAAGCATATTTAATGGCAGTTTAATATCGGAATTTCAATTTTCTTTTCAGGAAGTTTAAGCATTGTGCTTTAAGATGTATGAGAAGAGAGACTATTGGTCGTAGCCTTTTAATCTTTTCATTGGCTTCTATTTCTTTTTTATAAAACAGACGAAGGATATTTCTGTAATGGGCTCTTTATTACATGATACTCAACTGATGTTGGTACTTTTGGACAACAATATGATCTCATATTATAACGGCTTCGTAGTCAACGCGTTTGCTATTTCATCCAAGACCACTACAATATTTTACAAAAATAACTAAGAATAGAAAGCCCACATTGCTGCTGTCGCAATATTTAGAAAAACTTTCTCACTCCAGGGCCATTAGAGGAATTTCTATTGTGTTTCAGTACGGCATTTTTCTTATTTTTTTTAGTCGGACCAGCACTCAGGAGATGGCCCCTACATGTGCTGTACATTGAACCGAAATTAGAAGAGGGTTAGTCTTGAGAGAACAGATGCGCCTAATTTTTTGTTAACGACGAGAGAGGGTAATGTTCCTCTGCTCTTTAGGGCGTGATAAAGTCAGTGACCAGAGCTATGCCTTTGAAGCTGCGAGAAGAATTCAGTTGTTCTTCTAACTGCCCGAATTCTTTGCTACAGTTAAACACCTTTGATGATTTAAAGATTGTTACTTCTACAGCCTGAGTTGTCATCCATTGAAATCAATTCAGTTTATAGCATTTAAATACTGAAGTTTTAAGGTAATGAGAACAAAAGAGCAAAATGGCAGAAATCACTTAGTTATCGGTTGCAAAATATACACCAAAAATATTTCGTGTCAAAGCAAAATTTTGGCGAAAATAAAAGTTCCGACAAAGAAAAATTTTTTTAATATGTATACTTTTGAAAATCATAAAAACTTAGAAATTTGAAAATATCATATGAGGGTGTTAAAGGCGGGTAAGGGGTCTAAGTACTGAATCTCAGGGAACTTCAAATCATAAGCGAGCAATTGTTGCAGTTCTCATTAAAAAGCATCTAAACTTTTTTTATTTTAGTACTACTTAAAGCTACTTATTCTCAATATTCGGCCTGATTGTGTAAGGTGTTGGCGTTTGCGCCGAAGGCAGTTTTCTTTAATCTACTACGAAATACGACCGAGGCGTATACGCCAACGCCTTACACAATCGGGGGGATTATGTATTAGTCACTTAGATTCCTTGTGCTCTAACCTCATCTTATAAATCATATAATACACGCTTCATAAATTCATGATCTACTTACCAGCTCTCATTTTAATACTAAGATTTTCGCGTATCAATGCAAACAGGGTAGTGGTAAATTGTACTCTCATCTCGTCATCTAAGGGCATATTCATACGTATCAGTTTCTTGAAGGCGAGGCGATTGGGACATTTGTTACCGAACCCCAACGGAGGATCCATATTTTTTAACATATCATACATTTCCGTATAATGGATTCGTCCACTATACAGTCAGTATCGTACAATTGCGATTTGGTTTATGTTTCGTAGCGCCGTTTCAATTTTGGAGACAAAATAAAAGTATTGGTTTTTAGAATTAAATAAACTTCTTTTGTGTGAAACAACAAACAATTGATAGAAATTCTCGGAATTGAGGACTTTAGCAAAATACACACACATACACATAAAAACTTAAATAGTTTATAAAAATATGGCTTTTATATAAATCTGTTAGTGTTGTTGTGATTTAAGTTATTTTGCCAGAAATTACTTGGTATTACAAAAAAAACGTGTGGGAATAAAATACAATACAAATGATAATTTACATGTAAGATATGTGTTCAGTTTAGCGAGTGGTAAAGCATTTGCAGCTTTAAGCTAATATTTTAAAGAGCTTTAGTCATAAAAAAGCCTTAATAGAGGGGGATTTTATCTCTCTAAATAAAAATTTGCAATTAGGATAAACTTAATTTGAGTAAACTGTTTTAATTAAGTTTGTAGTTAAAAGGTTAGCTTTACTTTAGCATATATTATTCTATTAAAAAGGCTTATGTGAAAATATTATTATAATAAGAGTTTTAATCTTATGTAATTGCTTTACTTTAAAAATAATTTACCTTTTTGTTGTGACGTGTAACGTTTCGTTTATATATGAAACAAATACGATCAAATAATAATCATTTAATATATAGAAGCATTTAAGCTTTGTGCGTCTTGTACATTATCATAATAATGTTTTGTGTAATTTTGTAAACTTAAATGTGTATTATTTATAAAAAAGCGAATAGAAATCAATTAACAACAATTTCAGCTACTTTAAACAAACGAAAAAGATCATAAAAACAGTTATCAAGTAATATAATAAAAAAAAAATATTTTAACAGTTAAACCACAAGCAGTACACCAATTCATTGCGATGTTATTAAGCCAGAATTATTCATGTTGCACGAAAGTTGTTTGTAGGCATGTAGAATAGTGCTTTTTTTAAATCTTTTATTCGACATATAGGATATTGTAAAAGAATAAATTTTTCTTAAAAGCTGGTATATTTGTGATGTAGAGGCTTCCGCATACAATGAAATGTGAGCATATGGACAGATTTAAACAGTAAAAATCAAGGGAAATATTTAATTTATTTATCACGACCATAAAAAAATATTTTATGCTTATTAAACTAAGCAAAATTTTCAAATAAGCATTTAATGAACATAAAATATTTTGTGTTAGCAAAAAAATATTTATATACATATATATATATATATATATATATATATATATATATATATATATATATATATATATATAAATATACATTTATTTATAATTGATGTTCTGAAAACGATAACCAAAGGATATCGAAATATTGACATTAAAAATTTATATATATATATATATATATATATATATATATATATATACATATATATATATACAGTGGTATTCAAAAAAATAGATTCACCTTCTCACCAAAAAGTTTACCATTTCTAAAGTGACGCTTGCAATTTTTGATATGTAACGGGATTATATTTATAAGAGATCAGTAAACAAAGTGCAGTTACTTTTTTATATATTCTTCTTATTATAAGAGATTTAGAAATGTTAAAATTTTTGGAGAGAAGGTGAATCTATTTTTTTGAACAGCACTGTATATATATATATATATATATATATATATATATAAATTTTTAATGTCAATATTTCGATATCCTTTGGTTATCGTTTTCAGAACATCAATTATAAATAAAAGTAATTTAACAAATTTTATTGTATTTATTAAGCACGAAGTCTTTTTATAAAATTATTCAAAATTGCATTTAATTCAATATTTCGTTAACAGTTTGTTTACGTCGCACATAGGAGTATGTTGCCAATCGAGCCGGACATTAATATTTTTGTTGGTTTATATTGATTGTAAAAAGTTATTGGGCGCCTCTACATTGATGAAACTTAGAGAAGTACGTATTATGGTCATGGACTATTTAACCTGGAAAATAGGAAAAATCGGACCAAGGGGAAAAATTTCCCCTGAAAAGAACTAATCCTACCTCTGAAAAATTAAATTTTGTTTTAAGTTTTCCCGTACTTTTGATTACAAAACGGAACTGTTAACGTCGGCGAAAGTTTAGAAACCTAAACATGGACCCAGAAGATCGTAAATGCAATTTTTTCCCTGCCCCTATTACATAAACATTAAAATTTTCAGCTTTTATAGGAAAGGGGGAGGTATTTCTCTAAGAGAATTAGTGTTTCATTCATTTCTTTTTTTACACATTAACAACAGTGTTTTGTGTAATAATTTAAATAACAAACATACACGTACATATGTATGTATATTAAAAGCTAAATAATTTTATGACTGACAAAACGGTTTCTTACTCACATATACCTATGCAAGATGATCAAAAACAGAAAAAAGGTGAAATTTTCAAAAAATTCCCAAAACAATGGCGCAAAAATGCGCAAGTTTTTTTTCCAAAAGTAGAGATTTCATATTTTATAGTTAACTATAAAATTTTTAGGATCTCGATGGAACTCGCTTTCAAAAACCTTTTCATATTAAAAAAAAAAAAAAAAATTTAACAAAAAAATATTTTTTTTTTAATTTCAAACAAATTATCTTATCATAAAAATTTAAAATAAAATTTTTCTAAAACTTAATATAAGCAGCTGATATTATAGCCTTCCGCAGAGAAACAGAATGAATGTAAAATCTTTATTCGTTAAGCCACAAAAAATTATATTGTAAATATCTCAAATTTACTCAACTTTCCTGACTTTAACAGCGTGGCAAAACGACAAATACCAAGCAAAAGTCTTCCAAATTCACTATACGATGCAGAATTTTGTTGACTGTCGAGCTGCGTACTTTATTTGAAATTTTAGCCTTATGTCCAGCTAGAATGGCCAACTACTCCTATATGCATCGTCAGGAACAAACAATAGAAAATTGAAATAAAAGGTGGGAAAATTCGAGGCTTGGAAGTAAATTGGTCTAAAACAACACTTTTATTTGACAAATTGAGTTTTGTTGACACCAATGTGAAGTAGAAATATGGGAATTAATAATGGAATATAATGTAGAGCAAATGTCCACTTCTAGCACGTCAGCATACGCCCGCTCTTTGCACAAACTTTTGAACCACATTTTTCAGCAAAACTTCGCTTATCTCGTCAATGCAGATCGTCGTTCAAATGGCCCCTGAGAAAAATCACAAAAACGAGGCTCCCAATAGACATCGCCAAGTCGAGAAATTAAGCGGTCGGGAAAATTCTCATGTAATAACGGAATTGTTTGGCCGTATGTGTCGCTTCTGGCGCCGCCTTGCTGAAACCATAGGTCACTGATGCCAAATTTAGCCAAATGTGGCCACAAAAAATCGGTTATCATGGCTTACTAGCGACGGCGTTTTCTTGCTTATTTTCGAAAACAAATTACTAATGGGTGATGCCGCTAGACCGCAAACCGCACCATGCGGACACCTTCGTTAGATGTAGAGGTTTTTCGAGGACTGGTTGTGGATTTTGTGAGCTCCACATGCGACAATTTTGTTTTTTTACATAATCGCATAATTTAAGATGGGCCTCATCACTTAACATGATTTTGTTGCAAAATGTCGTTCGGTTTTTCAAATAGCCAATTCACAAACGTTCGGCGCAAACATAGTACGTAGGGTATAATTCTTAAAAATGTCCCAACTTTGTACTAAATAAATATCAACGGATGACAGCTCAATTTCTAATCTCAAACTTTTCCACCTTGAACTTATTTCTGACGATGTTAACAAACTGTTAACAATATACTGAATTTTAATAAATAAAATTTTTGATAATTTCATAGGAAGAGTACGAGCTTAATAAATGTAATTAAATAAATAAAATAAAGGTCAAGAAAAGTTAACAGTAATTTTACAAATTTTTATATATGAAATTATATTTTTTTTGAGAATATGTATTGTTTTTAAAAGATATATACGTGCAATTTTTTTCTTAAATGCCTGAACGCCTTTTATATATTATTAATGCCTATGACAACTAAAAAATTTTTTAAATTGTGCAATAGATTAATTCTGCCTTTTGGCCAGCATACAAATCTTGGAGATATTCAGGTTTCGATATTACTTAATAAATTATTTTTCTTTTAGAAAAGCTAGCAGAATTTAGTTTTCTTGGAAATGTTATTTCAAATAAATTTAAAGATAGATGTCAGCACACTAATACATGTTTTAACTGATGAGAGTTATGTTTCCAGCAAACGTTGTATGTTATTAAAAATGTTAATGCAAACAGAAACTGGGCAGTAACATGGAATATTAGAATATTTAATTACGAAGTATTTTTTTCTTTTTGTGCTATATATCATTTGTATACTATATTTCATTTCACATATTTTAAAGACAACCTGTAATGCTACAGAAATTGCACGCTGGTCTTTAAAATAACTGGCAAGTTTTATGTAAACAAGTATCTCATAAAATTTTAAATTGCAACTTAATGAAAAATAATTTGTACAAAAAAAAATTACTGACTGTTCCGTTAAATGCAAATCACAGTTTTTTCTGACAACTTCTATATATTTCTGTTTTCAATAAACTATATAACAAATTAACGCATTTAAATGAACAGTCAGTTAAACTTTAATAGAAATTCAAATTTCGGTAAATTTTTACAAAAAGAAAATGAAAACAAAATAACCAAATAAACACATTTAATCATAAAATACTTATTAGTAATAAGAACAGCAATAAAAAAGATAACATTTATACATAAAAATATTTTGAATTATATTAAATTGATAATTACGTCGCATTTGGATCATATTCAGCCCATATCCGTACAAATTCATCTAAATGATGTGCCCCCAAAATGCTGGAATCTCTTGTTAAATAATCAAAATTATCCATAATAACAGCCACGAATAAATTCAACATTAGAAATGAACAAAAGAATATAAAAGATACAAAATAGGCATACGCCAATGTGGAGCCGCAAGTCTCATCGCCCTTTTCGGCTTCTTCATCGCATGGCCTCCCCTTAAGGCACGCCAGCATAATGTTCGGCCACGCCTCGCCCGTTGCACATCTAAAAGCACACATTATTAGTATCAATCATTCGCAATAGTGGTTTTTATTCCAATAAAACTAGAAAATATGCAACTATTTTAATCGAGTTTTACTAAATATTTTAAAATTAATTATAAAAAATATATATTCAAATCTAATTTAAAATATTTAGTACAAGAACAATTTTCAAATTTTCTTTGATTTTTTTTAAAATTTATACTACACAATTCGTTTATTTTTCTATATACTATAAGTTCCTTTTTTTTAAATTATGATTAATTAAACTTTAAATTTATTTAAATATATTTATATGAAACAATATTGAAAACTCAAATTATCTACTTGAAAAATATATAGTTATTTACACTAATAATATTTAGAAAAGAAATATTTCCCAATATAATAATAACAATAATTATTATTTTTTTATTAAGCAAAACAATTACTCTTTTTAGCCTTATTTTTAAAACCTAAATGATAATGTTAATGAATTTGGAAGAATAGGAATTTTGAATAAATGAAATTAATAAAAAGATAATAGTATAGCTTTAAAATTCTAATTGCCAATTAGTTGAAAGTTACGAAAAGGGAAAGATGTTGCAGTTTTGTGTTGGAAACATAAGAAACAACTTAAATAAAACTAAAGAGGCATAAAATATATGAACTACACATACTCGTAAGTGTAAATTTTATTAAAACTCTATTTCCTAGATTTTGCTATCGAAATTAATTTAAATTACTTCTTTTTTTTATTGATATGGCAAGCTATTCATTTTATGTTTGGTGTTCAGTGTGGCTTAAGAAGTATTGAAAATATATTTACTAAATTTGTTTGGCCCAAAGACGTTATTGAAAAGTTATTTGGATTTTTCATAAAAAATATATTTCAAAGATATTACAAATATTAGTAATTTTTAATACTTTTGATAATGGGCCAGACTATTCTCTTCAAACAAAAACTTGTTTCTGGTCACTAAGAGAGTTATAAATAGGATAACAATCATCCAAACTGTAAATGCTGTTGTCACGCGTTTAGTTATGATTACTGGGACGAATCCAATAAAACTGACATATTTTGTGTTAATCTCGAACATTTCGGTGGTTATCTGATATGCAAAATAATTATTAAATTTCTTGTGTATGCCGAACGTCAATACCTAAACTAATTAAGTGCGGGCAAATATTGCTATAAGCTGCAAGTTCTAACAATATCTCGAGATCAATTACGAGTTTGTCTATATTTGAAGAACTACAGTATTCGGGGTTAAACAATCGGATGTTAGTAACTTTTAGGACAAGTAACATGTTAACAAAATTGGATGACGAACAAGATTATCCAAAAATTAATTTTTTAACATGCCAAAGAAATGGAAATGAAGCATAAAAATTAAATTTCATCTGTAACGACCAATTCACGTGTGGCTTATGAATGACTACCATAGAGCGACTCACGGCGTTGAAAATAAACAAAGAAGGCATCAGCAAGAGCAAGAAGTCACGAATCGTGGGAGTATATTTAATTTAATTTTTTTTCAAAAATTAAAACAAAATTAAAATTCCCCCTTCTTGAGATTAATTAACTACTTTATGTCCACCGGAAGTGAGAAAAATAATTTTACTGCATATAAATAAAAAAGAAAATAGGATGTAAATATACATAAAAATTTTTTACATTTTTTTTAAGTTTTTCAGCACTATCTTACAATATTTAATATTGAGGCTAGATCTATGCAGTGTCAAGGAGTACATTGAAATTTTTTTTTAATAACCATACGATGACCGTCTTTGGAACCAGTGTGCAACGTCTAAGAAATCAAATTATATTAATTTCTCTAATTAATATTTAACATTTACATATAAAGAAACTAATCTACATGTTGTTCTCCATAGACAATATTTTAACTTGCTGCCGTATTATGTGGCGTATAAGTCAGACTTTTAATAACATCACTTATCCGCGAACATTTTCTGCTATACATGCCTATATACCCCTGTATTATTAAAAACACGTTGCATACTTTTTGGGGTCGTTAGTAATATATTAGTCATGTGGGTGGGTAGTAGACGAGTCGCCACACGACTACAGTTTCCATGCGCAATCAAATGATTCAGCATGGGAATTCCACCGTCATAGAGTTGATTATGTTAATATAAGAAAACTAATTTTGTACTTTACTAGACAATCTATCGAATTGTTTTTAATTTCCTTAAGGACCTCAACAACATGGGTATTGCACCCAGCCATTGAGTTGGTTACTAGAATAATGCTGTTTTAAAATACATTTTTTTTTATTATTAATTTTAATTTCGTTAAAAGAATGAGATATATTTCTTTTATTTTCAAAGGAGACACATGGAGAAATGGGGCATAGAAATTTGGCACAAATTGTTCTAGATGTTATGGAAATATTTATATACATATTATCTTATAAAATTTTATTAAGTGCCAAAATATATGCGTTCTGAAAGAGGAACTTCCAAAAAGCTAAATAATATATCAACCATCCTGTAAGATAGTGGTGTCAATCTGAAACATTTACAATAATGTACACATATTAGATTGCCAAAAATTTTAAATGAAGTAAAATTTATAGTGTCCTGAAAGCATCATTTTATGGGTATAATATTTATCAGAGAATATAGGAAAAATATTTTATTTAATCGTAATTTTTCAACTACATTTTGAACTGAACGGAGTTACTTCACTACGAGTTTGAAATGCAATATCTTTACTAACTCAGTCAAATCATCATGGAAGTGAAACGATGGAATAAGAGTAGCTCCCAAGTGAAGTTTGTGGTAACAAAACTTGGCTTCGTGATCTGTATCGAATAATTAAGTCTCTCTGAGAAATAAATCAAGCTAATTGTTTTTACATTAAAAGCAGATAAAAATTAATTTTCTAAAAAATAATTTTTAGTATTTTATGTTGCGCAGTATAGCAAACTTCTACACCAAATTTTTTTCCGGGGCTAAAATTGCCGATTAAAAAATATTCTTCGACAACGAAAGACTATTATAATTAAATGCTAAAGAAATAATAGTAAAATAGTGAACGGTTTCAACAAAAACTGCAACATAGACATCGTATGAATGTGATTAACGGTTTTGAATTTGAAGACGAGAAAAATCATCAGAAATAATAAAGTATTAAGTTTTGTTTCAACTATAGTAACAAATAAAGTGCAGATTTTGTTTAAGTTATTCTCATATATATTTTTTTAGTTTTTCAATATTTATTATTTAACCACCATATTAAAACCACAAATTAACTTTTAATTAACAATGCAAGCTTCTTATTAACAAATCAACTTAACAAATTTATAAATGACAATTAGAACTAAAAACGTATAAGAAAAATTAAACAACAAATATTCATTAAATGACGGATGCGATAAGAGTGTAGGTGTAGTTTTTTCTAGATGATGCAATTTCATTTTGGAAAATCCATTTCCATAATAATTTAATTTTGTTGGTTGCAGTGACCTTGTCTATTACATGAACTTTCAACCTAGATGCAACACTTAGATTAGTATCTTTTATCCTATGTATTGTTTTTTGACAAAAGCCTAAAGCTTTTATTGTTTTCACTTTTTTGTACAAAGAACTAATTTTATAATCTGTACCGTCTAGTCTAAAACTAACTTCTGTTTTGTGTTTAGATAGTCCTATAGATTTATTTAAAACTTAAAAAAAATTATAACTTAAAATTTTGTATACGTTTCTTTTTGGATTATGCGATTCTTTAAACAAAGATTTCAAAGTAGATAATTTTAGAGTTTCATTGTTAAAACATGATTACGTACCTGAATAGGAGCATGACACCTTGTATAAATGATTGGAAGTTGTTGTGCCTAGTAATGGAATTTTCCACTGTACTTAATTTGATATTTCCAAATACCTATTTGCGATACAATACACAGACATACACGTAGTGGCGAATGTCATACAAGATTTAGTTTTTTTGAATTGTGGTTTTTTTAAATTAAATATTTTAAATTTAAGTGTTTAGTAAAAAATAAGAATTAAATGAAAATTTTTGGAAAATAATTATACCTACTCGTATATATATAAAGCCAATTGTTTATTTTTATTTATATGTTTTTTGAGTGTTTTATGTAAATGATTAGAACGAAATTATTATTAAAAGCGTTCTTCAAGTTCAAATACAATTTTAATGAAATAATAAAAATATAAATATATTTTATAATCAACTACAAATAACAACTGCTTAATAACTCTGTTTTTATTCAATATAAATAACTAGGGGATTTTTTTGGTATTTGTTGGGGATCTAAGAGAAGTAACTAAACTTAATATATATTAGCCAATCAGGTATTATACCCAAATTCCATTTCAATATGTTTATAGCGAAAAGCTGTACTTTTCATATGTTTTCATATATATTGTTTTCTTTCTCAGTATTAAAACGCGGGTTTACTAGTATTAAAAATTTAAGATCAATTAATCTCGCTTTGTTTGTGAATTCTGTTTTTTCTTTTATTTATTTTATCAATGACTTTCTAAAACAGTATGCAACGGAAGCCGTTAGTACAACAACAGCTACCAACGATCATGGAAAGTGTTTTCCTCGATTTCCATAACGTATTGAGACAATGCTCTAGCATCGGTTGAACATGATGTCGACTTGGTTATCCGACATGTGTTGATAACTTTTTAAAAATAGTACTTCTTTTTGATAAACTAATGGAGCCAAACTAGATTCGTTTTTATCGGTTTTAACATCTTTGAGTCAACATGACAGCATGACACAGTTTTATTTTGTGTGAAATATTTTCGATTCTATTTTTATGCAATTTCGAGAATATAAAATAAAATTCTATTTAATTTTTATTAATTAGAATATTACTTGAATAGCTTGTACAAGTTTGTTCGAACGAACAGTTATTAAATTTTTATATTTTTTTTTATTTTAGCATGAGAGAATAATTACAAATTGTAGCGAATTTTCCGCTGACCAAACCCAGTGATAATAGACCAACTTTCTGATAAACCATTATTATCTTTGGTACAATATCTCTGTGATAAACCGGCTCAAGTGCTTGAACTATTAATCATTACAAAATTAAAGTTTTGGGTGTTAAAAAGTCGTTGATAAAAACTTTTCCCAAAATAAACATATTTTTTTTAGCATAGAATGATGGTTTATGGAATTTGGTAATAATAAAGTAATACAATTTAAATATAAATTTTACACTAAGGAAAAATATTTGCTGCTGGGGAACAAAATTTTGACTATTAGTTAAGAAAAGGGCAATTGTTCAAGCTACAGCCAATTTCGTGGGTCTGGGTTTTAGGATTATATTTCAAGTGATTGTATCAATTCTAAATTCAAAAATACAAATTAATTACGTTTATACAAAAATTTCTTTAGAAAAAATGAAACATTTAATATATTCAAACAACTCATCAAAATCTAGATATTTATAGGAATATTTGTATTTGTTTGCTCATATTTATACACACATCAAAGTAAACAAAGAAAATGATAAGAAATGAATTAACTCATATAACTGGCATTCAAGTAAAATTCAACAACGTTTAAATGTTTTCTTATATCCAACAATTTAAAAATATCCAAAGAAATCAAATTATTAATTCTCTAACTACTTTCAAAATATTTATAATGGACCCTGCAAATATGTTTTCATTATTTATAGTTTTCTTTTCCAAAATTAAAATTTATAGTTGCTTTTTCAAAAACGTTTATCAACAGATTCTAAGACATTTACTTTTAGCTTTTAAATTTTATATAAATATGCATTATATATAGTATATAGTTAATAATATGTATAGTATATAATTTTCAAATTGTTACTTTCAAATAAATTTATTTAATTTTTTTCTTCTTGCAAATTATTATTAATTAATTGTTTACTTTTTATTTTGGATTACAAAAAATACTTTTTTAAAAAAATAATTACTTTGTTTTGCAAATACTTGTTCAAAATCAACAATGGTTTTTACCGAAAAAGCAGCATGATTCCTCCGGAGAACGATTGAAAATTATTGTGCCGGTTAAGTTGGGTATCCGGATCATATTTTATATTTCCAAAAACCTTTAAATTTTCGTTAAACATTTGTTTTTTTTTTCATTATAATAGGAAATATTTTCATTTATGTTATTCGTTTGGATTTTGGGTGTTTGGTTTTGAAATCGTTTCGTTTTTTAAGTTTATATAGGTTTGTTAATTCAGTAGTTTTTTTTTTTTTTTTTTTTTTTTGATAAACAATAAATAAGTACATACGAATTAAGATTAATAGTTTTATTAACAACATTGATAATAAATAATATATTATGAACTCACAAAAAACGGAAGGAGTCCCTACCATATTATTTACAACTTCAGTTTGTAACCTTCGATTATGTGGCACTTAACTAAGTGAACCATGATTTCAGAGAAGATTTCGTGTATAATGGGCTATTACTTATATATACACATAATATATACACATAATATGTACATATTCACATCAAGTAAACATTCTTTGAAATGTAAATGTAATATTTGTTCCTTCGGTATTCACCTTTCAAAAACAACGTTTATTGCTTAAATTATTTTTTAACGTCTACGAATTTCTAATAATTTATATTTTTACTGTTGGAAGTTTATACTACTTCCGCTTGCAAAAACTTTTAGTTGCTTAATAAGTATAACTTCACTATACCGGGAGTGCCCGCGTGACATTCTTTCGCATTTAAGAAGTAATGAATGTCTACATTAAAAGTTACATGTGTTTTGTGTACCTGTTTAAGCTATTCCTGTTTTGAAAATTATGAAAGCAGATTTAAAAAACAATTCTGAAAAATGCCTATTGAATGTTTTTCAAGAAAAAATTTTCACTGCAGCGTAAATATTTAACATTCAGCCAAAGTTATTGACAAATTTGTTTCAAATAGAAAAAATCATAATAAAATACAAGCAAATTTACTCAAAGATTGTAAGGGAATTTTAACAAGTCCTTGACTTTATGAATTTCTGGCCTCTTAATTAAAATGTCAACACTGCTCTTATCCACAGGTAACTCTCAGTTGACTCCTTTCAAAACTTAGGAAACATTTAGTTTGTGTTTGGCAGCCTTTAAGGATCATTAAAAAAAGCATAACTCAAACCAAGGCTAAGCTTGATAAATAATGTGTTCCTTTATTTCTATGACAAACAATTTTTTTACTTAATTTCGATGTTACTGTAAAAGCAAAAAAAGATGCACAAACCTCTGGACGCCCCTCTGAAGTCTCTACATCAGAAACAATTGAAAAAAATTACCGTTATGGTTTTAGCCGATCGGAGATCGAAAGTGAGAAATATTTCCAATTTTTATGGGTGCCGCATTTGCTTACAATCAAGGGTGCACACACGTGCAGTTTTTTTATCAAACATCCATAAGTTGGTCTACGAACTGTTCTCTCATCCGCCTTATTCTCCAGATTTAGTCTCGAGTGAATATTTCTTGAAAGAAATTTGACTCCAACGTCGGAAACATCAACACATGCCTATTTTGATGACCTCGACAAATTATATTTGAAGAAACGTTGGGCTAAGTGTATAGAACTCAAAGGCGTCTATGTTGAAAAATAAAATAACTTAGGAAGTGTTTTCAAAAAATGTGAAAACACTTTCTAGGCTAGTGTTTGTCTGGTTTGAGGAAAGAGAAATTAAAAAGGAAAAAAATTTATTTGAGGAATATTCGTACATACGGAAAAGCATTATTGGCTTAAAAACTTGTATAATATTGCAGCATATACATTTTATTTGATATGAATCTGTTTTATTTTTCTACAAACTCTATGCTATTGATGAACATTAGAAGTATTTAATAAAACAATGTGAAGAAGGTAGTCTACATTAAAGCATTTAATATTATTTCAGCGATTTATTTTAATAAATCGATCTAGAAGATATCTAGAGTTTATAACATAAAATTAAATCAATTAGTAAAACTTATAGGTTTAATTTGATCAGTAAAACTGATAAGACTGCCTGCACCCTGTTATGAATATGGCATAGGGTATTTCTAATCAGCATTAATTGTGTTCGTTGCTGCCGGCCTATTTAAAAGAAAAAAAAATAGTAAAAGAAAACTGACAGGAATAAATTATTTATGTTCTCATATTTCTTTATCTGTTCGCTCAAAGATTAGGATTCACACCCTGAGTGCCGGTTCAAAAAAAAAAAAAAAATTTTTTTTTCTAAAAAAATTAGCAATTTTAGAAAAATAGATATGTTAAAGATATTTGTAGGTCTTAAGCTTTTTATATTCTTGGAACCACTTACAATTGAAAATAATTTTTATTAAATGTAATGGGTCTTTCTTGATCTTTTACAAAATTCTAATTGCAGGAGGACAAGCCGTAAATATCGCCTATTAGAAATGTACATGTTTGTAGGTGATTAGGACTCCTTTCCGTTTTCGTAAGTTGTATACTTAATGTTATTCAAAAGTTAAAGAGCTGATTAAATATAAAGGAAATAAAATCTAAAATATGTGTGAACTGTTAAGCTAAACACCTGTTAAGTCTAAGACTTGCTGCTATGAAAATAAGTCTTCCATTGAGAACTATAAAGTTACTACTTATTTATAACCCTAAATTATTAACAAAATAGTTGGAAACTATGACAAGTATAACCCTAGTGACATAACTTCAGTATAAATTCTAAAAACCTAAAGTCACTTGATATAATTTTGTAAAACTAAAACTAAAAAAGAAAATTAATATGTATATTTGAACTATTTTCGTGTATCTAGAAATATGTGTGTTTACATACTCGCATTTAAAAAAATGTTAGTAGTTGTAAAAAACTAAATTAATATAAAAATCATATAACAACTCAAAAAAGTGTATGAATATTTTGTGTTTTTAAAATAAATATATTTTTTTGTAAATTATGTTAGTGTTTTCATGGATATTACAGTGAAGTGTTGTTAAATTGGAATGTATTCTTTAAACTTACCTGCATGCCAATAATGGCATAGATAAAAAATAGCATGGCTATCAACAGACAGACATATGGAAGTGCTTTAAATGATTGTACAAATGTCCACAGCAGAATACGTATCGTGTATCCTTGACGCAGTAGTTTAATTAAACGCGCCGCACGAAATAAACGCAGGAAGCCAACGTTGATTGAGTTCGACTGTAAAATATTTTTGGTCAAACAACAAAATGAATGTTTAGCGGGTGGGAGGGAGAGAGAAAAAGAAATAGAAAAAGAAAACAAAAAACAAACAAACAGAGACAAACATATAAATAAAAACGTAATGAAATTAGCAGAGCTTTTGTTTTAAATGAGTATTTTTTTTAATTTTTCTTTTTTTATTATTGTTTGTAATAGTTGTTGTTTATTGTTTTACAACAAAGAAAGGAACAAGATTAAATATGGTTTAGTTTAAGTTGTTTTTAAGTCCTTTAAATACATTAAACTAAAAGGGTTTAAATAATACTTTGATTTATTTTGTTAGTAATAATCAGATAAGTGTTAAGTTTCTGTGAACACTGTGCTACAGCGTGTAAATGCACTTGAGTGATTTGATTATCGGTGGAAACCAAATTTTCATATTATTCTTCATAACGAAGGTAATAGGGCTTTAAAAATAATGAAACATTTGGTGATGAAATTCTGTCATTTATTGCCAGCGAAATATTTTCATACAGCACTTCCATTTAAATCAAATGTTCGTTCGTACATCCAACCTGATTGGAGTTGGTGTTTTTCCCCCACTTAAATTCGTTAATTTGTAATAGATTCAAGAAAAATTCAGCATTTTGTCTTTAATTTATTTTTTATTCTATTATTTTTTTTACGGAGGCTGCACCCACTTTACTTTTTTTTAACCTAATCCACAAATTTTAGTTCACAAAGAAATATAATTGGATGCTGTGAACGCCATAAGTTAACAAAGTTCTGGGAACTTTTGAAAGCAATGCGTTTGCTCTTCTTTATATTTAAGATTCAGCGACTCTAAGCATTTGATATGCCCAGAATCTTAAATAAAAAAATATATATTAAAATCTACTGAGCAATCTTAAAAAAACGCTGCAGAACAGTGTCATATATGTATATTAGACTTCGGGCCAAAATGACTAAATCACATTAGAAGAAATGAGATTTGTATGGAAAATATGAACGTTATTTTTAAACGGGGTTTTGTTTCACTAAAGTTGGACATAATTTTGTAATAAAATTTTAAATTGAGTTCTTGTTCCCCATGTAAATTTCACTTCGACAATGTTATTTACACCGTTTGGCCTTCAGTTTGGGGACATAAAAATTAAAAACGTTACTATATAGTTTGTTATAAGTAAATTAAAAAACAAAATATGTTTAAGCTAATTGTAGAAACACATACCAATTATAAGTTAAAGGAGAAATATATTTTAATAAAAACTAAAAATTGTTTATGTTACAAACCCAAAACAATAATCTACTTCGGTAATAAATTTCATTTTTACAATAAGAAATTTGGATAGAAAATCAGTTCCTTGCAAAATTTACATTATTCATATCAAATTATATCCATAGACTATTTATTGCATTTCATACAGCCAGAGAAATTGGGTGAATATAGGAAAAATCGGAAAAATAGGTCGTCAGACAAAAGATATATTGTTTCATTGAGTTAAGGTTTTAATATATAAATAAAAATTTTACTAAGCTTTTAAGAAAGTAATTTATTAAAAAAACAATAGCCAATGCAATATAATTTATGCGAAATTTTCAGAAAAGTTATACAAAGAAAACGGATAATAACACAACATAAACATATTACGGGGTTAAAATTATAATTAAAATTAAAAAAGTCTTCGCTACACCTAATACGTTTAAGGCTTTAGTAAAAATTTAAATATGCCAATTAATCTTTGTATTAAACTAAAAATATGATTTTGATTCTAATAGTATCGTAACTTAGAGGAATTTGTATATGCAAGAAGTAAATTCACAGTGGAGTTTTCAGAATCATAGACAATATTGAAATTTGTTTAAAAACTTGTCACATTTTGAAAAGCATTGGGTTTAGTCAACATTGATATTTTCTGAAAACTTCACCTATTTCTTCTTATAAACTTAAAAGCAAATTTAAGCTCCTTACGTATAAACAAGTAATAAAAAAATAAATAAATAATACGTAATGTTTCTTAATTAGTTTTTTTTTACTAAATAATATTATCGTTTTTTTTGTCTAATGTAAATTATAAGATCCCAACAAAAATTAATAACAATTTTGGGGAACATAACGAAATATACAAAAACTCGTGTTTGTAATGCCACAGCAAGGATTTAACGCTTATTTAAGAGGTTTTGAGTGGCATTACAAATTTAATTATATGACCAAAATATTTTACGTAGCATCAGTTGCTAGAGTAGTTTAAGCAGAAGAGCAACTGATGCAAAGACGCATACCGCCTCGCAGTGTGGCCCCACTGTTTTTATTTATTTTCATATTTCAGCTTCACTTTTTGTCTCGTAGCATATTTCTCATAAAACATTTCAAAAGCTTTATGTATTATATATTTTTACTTTTTAGTTCATCTATTTGTTGCTAAATTAGGAACTAATTTATTAAAAGGGAAATAAATTGCTTAGGATTCCAGGGCTTTAAGAAAAATGCTAGCAACTAATATATAAAACCAGTCTCGAATTTTTAGAAGAAACTCATTAAAATACTGCGATATATTGGAGTAATGGCTATATTAATATAAGGTGCCTAATTTTTATATTAATTCACATTTCATTCTAAGAAAACAATTTTATTATTCAAAGATTTTTATTTCAAAATTTAATTTGCTAAGGCGACAGGAATCAATGGTTTTTTCTAAAAACTTGAGCAGCTAAGAGTAATAAAAAGATTAATACCTCTTATACATACAATAGAAAATAGATATATTTAAATTAAATGCATTTAATAATACAGACAGAATTGTTTAAACGTATTAACAAATATTATTTATTAAAAAATTGTTTTTAAAGGAAATTTAATTCTTTTGTTTTTTTATTTGAAGCGTATGAGTCGCATTACGTTCTCAATAAATTTGTGTGTACTGATTTCGAAGCCTCTACGTCTAGCATTATTTGTTCAACTTTTTCCACTTTTCACTGTGGTAGTGGGCATTAGATGTATTAAATGTTTAACGAATGTTTTACCCGAAATAGAATACGATAACTTATAATAATTTTTAAGTTAACTAATTTTTAGTCAATCCTGACGACCATTATTCCAAGTATTTCATTTTCGCTTTGCTCTTTCTATACACTATAAGAATATTACAATTATTTTTCAAGTTGATCAAAATCATATAAAATTGTGATAGTCTTAGCAAATTTATCAAGGCGACAGACACAATTGAATACATTTGTAAATGTTGATAAAATGAATATTTTATTGGAATAATTGTCACTTTATAGACTACAGAGGTGAAAGGAAAATATATTCACTGTCGATACATCAAATCAATTTCTAGTAAAGCGATTCGAAAGCACTCATAGTTTATTTCACATATGAGTTCTTCCTGTAGAAGCTTTTCCTGTCACGTTGAACTTGGGTAAGTTCAAGTTGGGTGTCCACAAACACTACTTCGTCTGTCTATTTTTCCTCCCACAATAAATTTTCCTAGCTTTGGCAATATACATGGCATTTACAGTGGCCAAGAAATCACATGATATAAACGGTTTTACAATCGAATCGATTAAGGGAGTGCCTCAGGAAATGAATTTCAGTGATAGCAACATGTTCACTTGTATATTCGCCGAGTATATAACTCGTTATCGGGAGATATCGTTTTCATAGCAAAACATGAAATATTTCAGAAAGAAAATGATTCCTGAATTCGTCACGGAGGAATTATTGCAGTAGTTAGACAGTCTGCAAAAAGCAAATAGGTTGTCCTCAACGTTTGTCAAGCCTTTTAGGTTAAACATTTTATTATCTAGTTATTTTATTCCAAAATATATAATTTGTATACATTTGAATGGATGTTTCTTATCAGTTGTTTAAACATTTGCTAGGTAATTTCTCTTTTTTTACCGATCGATTAAAATCAATTTTCTTAAAACGAGACTGAGTGATGGTCCAAGATATACATACGAGTATATATATATGCATAGAAATTCTTTTTAAATGTGGTCATATGTTTTATACGGAAATATTTATATCAATTGTTACTCAATTGCAAGCAGCTGGCTTTTAAATTTTTTTTGGATATTCGAGGATACTTATGCACTGTCTAGGTAAGGCCAAATGCGCATATAGATTTATAGATTTCGAAACAGCAGACAATTAGTCGTATGATTGTTGAAAAACGTAACATATTACTCATACGCTCAGAGCGACATCTGCATACATGTATGGAACTTAATTTCGCTTGCAATATTTTAGCAAATAATAGCTTATCTTATTTGTATAAGAAATCTGTTTTACAATTCTGTATGTTTTTTTTTTTATTTAATTCTGATCAATAGTGGTAGGATCAATTTTATATAAAGTATGTAGTCTACTAGTCGTACCTAAAGTTTATAAATATTAAGCCAAGAGATCTCTTACAGTAAATGCTAATTGAAAATATCTAAAGATAAAAGCATAGTAGTGGAATTAAGGGCGGTACAAGTAAGTATTTCGTAGCAAAACAACAAGATTTTATTTATTTTGATATTAAACTGAGTTAAGTAAGAAAGAGTATTTACAACGCTAAATGTTGTTTAACTACCAGTACTTACATCCTGTGTGACACGTTTTTTTATTTTTAATTTAATGTTTAGAAAAATTGCACGCATTGTTTTTCCAATAAGTTTTTATAATTTTTGGTGAATTTTTGTAACATTATTATTATTATTTTTTAATAAGAATATAGAGATGCAAGTTGGTGTTATCATTTATTTGGTATTTAACAAGTTGGTGGTAGTGGTAGTGGTAGAAGAAAGTATCGGTAGTAGTGGTTTGGTGATAATGTGGTGTTGTTTATTTTTACAGATAATTTTTAAAGTAAATATATATATGATTTTTTTTATAAAAAAGTTTGTATAAAAATTTTGGTATTTTGTGGCAAGCATTTTTTAAAATCAATAAAATGTTTCCCAAATTTTTTTTCCACAATTCGTTAAAAAACACAATGCAGTTTAGTATATATATATTTTTTTAAATATTTTTTTAGCACAAAAAAGAGTATTACGTTAAACAAAACACAATCATACACAATTTTATTTTTGTAATAAATTGTTTGTTTTGTCAATTGTCAACACACAGTCAAGTTGCCATACGCGCACAAGGGCCCCACACAGTTGATAATTTTTATTAGTTTAGAAAAATTTTGTTGATGGTTTTTGGATTTTTGTTGTTGGAATATTGTTAAATTAAGATGTTGCAGTTGTTCAGATTGTTTTTGTTTTTTAACAATTGTTTAATTTTTTTTATTTTAGAAAAAAGAAGAAGAAAAATATAGAAAAATTTAGTTTAAAAATGTTAACTTTTTGATTAACTAGTTAATTTGTCAACATAAAGGAGGGACTATTTGGTTTGTTTGGAGTTAAATTTTTTTTTGCTCAAAAGTATAACTGAAATAACAACAACGATTGTAAGATAATAGTAACAATAGCTTTCGGAACATCAAAGTAATACAAATAGTGGTGTTTCTGGTATATAACAAAAACAAGCAGCAACATTTTGCAACCAATATAACATTATAAATGATTTTTTTTTGTTTTGTTTATTTAATCTGTAAATAGATGTTGACTAGGTAATTATTTTCAAGAAAACTTTTAGCTAAATTTTATGTTACAAATTAATGTGGTTTAGTCTTCTTTTTATTGGCAAAAAAAGCTAGGGGTATGGTACAACTTTTTCTTCGGTTTTCCTTTTTTTTTTAGAGAAATACTTCAATGCTGTGCTCTAGAGGTCTTTAAGCGCTTTACAGTTAACATTCTTTAACACAAAGTGGAGGGTATTTAAATAATTAAAATAAATAAACTTGCTATATGATATTAAAATAACTAAGTTGAGATAAAACTAATCTTAATGTAGATTCATAATATGTAGGTTGCTAGTATCGTAATATGTACATAAATGATTCTAATGATTGGATAAGTACACGAATACATAAATAGAATTTAATTATGGAAAAGCACACGTGAATGTACGAGTAGATATGCACGCATGTATGTGTTCTTATGGTGATTCTGGGTGTAATGTTGAAAAAGTAATCTAACCCAAAAAAGATATCTCTCATTTAGCATGTTCCTGCTTTGAAACCAAGTTATGCTAACACAACTGTGCCGTTACGAAAAGATTTTTCGCGACGTTAAAAAAAATATATCTAAGATTTATGTCAGAAGATGAGATCCCAATAAAACTGTCGTCAAAATATGAGATCTGATCAAAAAATAACTGTTGTTTTCATCTTTCGTGAGTTACGTATGTTCATTTATCGCATTTTTTTTCTGTTATGTTGGTACACATGTCTGTTATATATGTTGGTAATAGCAGCCATTTTGGATTGTCAGTTTGTTTTTGACAAATAAAATGGTTAGTCTTGTTTTGGTGTGCTCTTCGATTTTTACTATTCGAAAAAATGGACCAAGAAAAGTTTTGTGTAAAAAATGAAATTAAATGCGCAAGGACATTTGAAATGTTGACTGTGGCGTTTGGCGAGTCTACTATGAGCAGAAGTTCGATTGTGGTATAACCGGTTTAGGGAAGGCCGAGAAGATGTCAATGACGATGCTCGTCCTGGTCGTCCGAGCCCACCAACAACCGATGAAAACATTGAGGCAGTGAAGAAAATGATTTTGGACAATTGTCGAATCACTATCAGAGAGGCTGCTGATGATGTTGGCATATCGTTCGGCTCATGTTATTTTAGGCATGAAACGGGCGGCAGCGAAGATTGTTCCAAAATTGATAACGCACCAGCTCACACATCGATGTTTGTGCGTGAGTTTTTGGCCAAAACTAAACCCGTTATCATGCCTCACTCACAGTATTCACCGGACTTGGCCCCCGCTGATTTTTTCCTCTTCCCAAAACTGAAGACACCGATGAAAGGAAGGCGTTTTGCTACGGTTGAGGAGATAAAAGAAAAATCGAAACAGGAGCTGTTGGCGATACCAAAAAGCGCGTTTCAGAAGTGTTTGGAGGATTGGAAAAAACGCTGGCATAAGTGTATTAGACCTGAGGGGGATTACTTTGAAGGGGACAAGATAGTTATTGATGAATAAATAAATAATTTATTTTTTGATCAGACCTTTCCGATTATTTTTTGATCAGTCCTCGTATATGTATATAAATATATATATATATATATATATATATATATATATATATATATATATATATATATATATATATAGCACTAGTCCACTGGGCACAGACAACACATGATTTACTCATAACAGGCGAGATACTGTACTTTTTGGGTAAAATGGAAATAAACCAAAATTACTTTCAGTAAGAAGCGAAAATTCTCGAAAGTACCGGAACCAGCAAACCAAGTTATTTTGTAAGTTATTTATAAGTTATTTTACTTACACAAAATTATTAGTACTTTTTGCAAGTATTAATCTTTTATTGATGAAAAATATTTTTATTTAAATGCTTGAAAGTTATTTGTGTCCTTATTAAGTGATTTGAACATCCGAACTAAAGACTTCGGATTCACTGGAAATTCGTCAAAAAAGAGAACTTTTTACAATGACAGCTCTACGTAAAAATCATTAGAAGCCATCCAGATTTTGTTCAGAATCTATGTAATAATATGGCTTATGAATTTTCATTATAATTAAATAAAGAATTTATAACCAATAATGCTTCCAAATTATTTTAATACAATTGTCTCGATTTTTTGTGCTCACAAAACACATCTCTCGAAAAGTTGATTACTTAAGTACTTACTCAAAATTGTCCGAAGAAACATTATGACCTGTTTTGTGCAAGAATAATAATAGTCTTCTGTTATTGGTTCCTGCGGTATAAAAAGTTTGAGTACGGGATCACACCTAATATCTATGGAAAATAATTGCTTAACATTTTTGGAAGAAAATTTTTTAATGTAAAATTTAAATTTTTATTAGAGAGAATGATATGAAAACAAATAAAATTGCTCTTATTGCTTTGATGTTTTTATCATAAAGAAAGGATTTGAAATTTTGTTTTTCTTCTTACATATGTGTATAAAATTGTTCGTAAATTCAATTTTTGTTATCAATTAAATAATCTACATTTTATGCTCACTGGAATACATACACCCAGAAAATATGGATTACCAAAGAGCCTCCATACATGCCTACGTACATCTACATATTTACTATTATATCACCCTATATCTCTTTACATGTTAACCCATCAGGGTCGTTTGCTTTTGGTATTTTAAATCATTAAAACTATTCGTTGTTTACATTTAAGGGAAATAATGTAATAAAAACAATGTAGATTATAAAATATAGATAAAAAAACTTTGAAATTCTTAAATAATTTTTAAATTAAGTGCTTAAAATAAATAACAATTGTTTTAGCAGCAGTATAGTGCAGCAAAAAGAGTGGGCGGGCACATGATGATGAGAAAAAATTTTGTGTAAAATAAACATTCAATAAATTAAGTGTTTGATAAAAAAATTAGGGCATGCGTTATTTCGAAGTAAAAATATGAGTAAGTACTATAATATGTGGTGCACTATTAGATATTTTTCATTGCTGTTCCAAAATAATTTTAAAATTAACTGTTTGTAAAAATGTCTTATGCTTCTTAGTTATTAGATAGTGAAGTATAATTTTTTTTCATCAAAGCACTTATAGAAAAAATTTGGTTTTCTATAACAGTAAAATTTTAAAATTCAATTACGAGATACACTGATTTGCTCCATGTCGTATAAATTATTTTCAGCGCGCTGCTAAAAACTAAAAATCGAACTGTTCCTGTAACATTTAAAGTTTTCTGGTTGTGATAAATAACGCTGTTATAAAATCTGCTATCACCGTGCTGTACAGCGATATTTTAAGGGACCCACACACGGCTACCGCATGCATGCGCCATCAAGTGATTTTTACACAAAATGCCAGCATTTATATGGTTCGTGTGGGCATTTAGTGCTATTGCACACTTTGCCGTGTCGATATAAAACAGGGTTTGATTTTTTGAAACTGGTATCATAGTTTCTGTTGCAGTGTGTGGCGAAATTAGCTCAGTTGAGAAAACTTTTCATATAGTAAATTTATTATTTTTTTATTTATTTATTATACAAACTATTAGTATAATATTAGAACAAAATAAAAATAAAGTACAAAATTTATGAATTAAGATAAACAATAATTTTATGTTTCACAGCATTGGAACGACATAACCTCAAAAATGGATCAGCAAAAGCGTAGTTAGATCTACAAAAATTAATAACAAGAGGATTATAATGACGAGTTGTACGAGTAGGAACGTTAAATTGGACAGAATTTATCAGATATTCGGAACAAATGTTACCATTAATAAGGTTTATCATAAAAGTCACATTTAACATCGTACGACGGCTTTTAAGAGTTGGTAATTTTATTAATGCTAGTCTACTAGTATAGGATGGAAGATTTGTGGAAGAGCTCCATTGAAGGCCACGTAAACAAAACAAAACTTGTTTTTGTACAGACTCAAGACTATTATTGTAGATATTATAATAAGGATCCCATATGATTGAACCATATTCCAATATAGTATCCTTAGTGAGGATACGTATAGCTGCTTCGTAATGTAAGGGTCAGAAATCTCCTTTGCCCAACGTTTTATGAAGGCAAGAGCACCTCTAGCTTTGTTTACAGTTAGTGTAATATGAGAAGCAAAATCCACCAACTCCAACTGATGACCACCCAATGAGTAGTTAACAGAAATAGCTTTGGTTCTAGAAAATCGCATACATTTACATATCTTTAGATTCAACTCCATTAAATTATAATTGCACCATAGAAAAAATTTTTAAGATCCGCATACATCAGTATATTGGAGGACTTAATAACGCCAGGAAGATCATTAATGAACAAAGGAATCAAAATTGGACTAAGATGACTGCCTTGCGGAACACCAGATGAGACATACATGCATTTCGATGTGCTATTGTTGAAACGAATAGTTTGCTTTCTTCCTATTAAATAAGTTCTTAACCAGCTCAAACTGTTAAGAGTTACACCCAATATATCTAATTTATCAAGAAGAAGTTAACTTTATCAAGTGCTTTACTAAAGTCAGTGTAAATAGCATCAGTTTGCTTCTTTTGTGTAAATGCTTATTAGCTGCAGAAGTAAATTGAAGGACATTAGTTGTAGTTGAGCAGCCCTTTCTAAAACCATGTTGACAACGTGAAATTAACGATGCAGCATGATGGCGGAGGAAATCAGCAACTAGTTTCTCAAACAATTTCGGAATGGCACTTAATTTTGCAATGCCTCTATAATTCGTTATATCAGATTTTTTGCCTGATTTATATAAAGGCATTATATATGAATCTTTCCAAAATGTGGGAAAATACTCAAATTTAATTGATGTATTAAACAGTAAAGTTAATGGTTCCACGACTGTTTCAGCACATCGATTTAACACGCAACTAGGAACTCCATAAGGACCATGACTGAGGGACATTTTAAGATTTTCAGGCAGAAGAAAATTTCACTGCAAGTAAGTAGAGGCAAGGAGATTCATTGACTTGAAGCAACAGCATAAGGGTATCAAACTCTGTGATCGTAAACAGCATCCGAATAAGTACTGGCGAAGAAATCGGCAAACATATCACATATGACTTCAATATTACTGGATTCTCGATTATTAAATTTCATTGCAGATGGATATTCACAGGTTTTTCTCTTAGAATTCACAAATAAGTAGAAAGATTTAGGGTCACATATGAAATTGTTCTTCATTTTAATTAAATAATTCTTATATAAAGCTTGGTTGAGCAAGTTATACTCCGAACGACTAACAGAATACTTTCCATAGTAATATAATACAAAACAAATAAAGAAAGTCTACAAACATAATTTTATGTAATTTAAATTTTATTTATAATCGTATTGTTTCGTACTTTTAACTTTTGTTTTTACTTTACTTTTTAATATATTGTATTTGTATGGCTTGCTTTAATATTAATATTTATTTGTTGACAAAAAGTTAGCTAAGCCCTTCTCGGCATGCTTTATTCAAGGTTTAAAACATTAAAGTAAAATTTCTTGCACTCAATTGCAGATAAACACGAACATTGAAGCAATCATCAAAAAAATATATTAATTTTTTTACTGCTGTCGTTAAATAAATCGTAGAGAAAAATGTTAAAAATAATTACTTTAGATTTTATCATTTTGCTGTTTCGAAATTAGATTGAAGTCACTGATTTTGTGTAAGAATCAATGAAATGCAGGCATATATACATAATTGACCACACAACCAAGCATTTTATTTTAGAACTATTGAGGTAATTTTGGGATACCCTTTATAAAACGCAATAGTCCAAAAGTTATTGCTTATCTGCTATAACCGCTTTAAATAAAATTTTCTTCTAAGAAATTACAACATTTCAACCTCCATGAATTTAGAGATCAGCAAAACACAACATGCGGTAGAATAGAGCCCTACAGGGCTTATCACCTATCTCTGTATAGTGAGACTTCACTAAAATACTACGCTGTTATTACTTTTAGGTTCTCCAGTAAGATTTGAATCTAACTGTTAGGAGATGGAAGAAATCAAGTAGTAACAAGTCCACATCAAAGAAAGAAAGAATCAATACTATTCATAAAATTTGTGAGCATGACACTCTTAATATTCACTATTACGTGATACTATACAATTCAACGTATGATAGAGAAAGAAAAAACAAAACAAAAATATCACTGTTAATTGGATCTGACGAATTGTTTTATTTCGTATTTTCCCCTTTAAGGTGATAAGTCGTCTGGAATTGATGATACTAAAATTTAATTCGATATGCCGAAATAAAGTAGTTGTTTTAACGAATTTTCAGTCACCATGACTGGGATATCCTCCTTTGAGAAGTGATAGGATCCGTTCACCACCATACAGTGGTGGCCTATTGGAAGTATACTTCGTGATATTTTTGTAATTATGTGCGTTAAAAGATGTTAATAATCTTACTTTAATGTTAAATTCATATAAAAATGCACCAGAATTTGTAGTGCCGGGCCTTAGTACAGCTGAATTATACGGATTACAGTTCGATTATTAGTTTCACATCGAGTCTATTGGTAACTACTGACAATTTAGTTTTATATATTACCCGGACATAAATCTTATTAGTAAGCTCCAAAAAAAATGTTTTCTATTAGTACTTTTTTCAATGATACTGTTAAAAATAAGCCAAGGCTAAGATGAAGTTCGAATTTAATTTAATGCACAAAAGATATTAAGAGTTTGGAGTTTTTACAAATATATAAGCCAACTCAGGAGAGATAACAAATTTTGTTCATCAATTGCAACTAATTAGAAAAAAAATTTAAATTTAAAATCTTTTAAGGTTTTAGTTGTATGAATAATTAAATTTTGTGACATGAAATCACAAAACTATAGAAAGAATTTAAATGTTGTCAATATAGATTTTCACAGGATATTCATTAAGTTTTCTTTTCTGTAAATACTTAAATATTCTTTTTAATTAAATTTAATATTGAATTTTTTAAATCTTACTTACAGTTAAAGTTTGCTGATGATCAATATGGACTGTAAATTGCCTTGCGGTGTTATTTGAACTAATATAGTGGTTGTAGGTGTAATGGTATTGTATAACTGGTGGAGTTTGCTGGTGGTTGTTTTTTAAGTTTAAATTCGGATTTTTTTATTTTTAATATCAAGTAACAAATAGGAGTAAAATGTTGTGGTTGATATTATTTCATTTTTGGTTTTGGTTGTGGTTGGGTGTACATTCAAAAATACAAGCATGTTGGTTTTTTTTTAGTTTTAACAGGATGAAGTAGCAGACAGTGTTGGAATTCAATTGACATTCAATAGATTTGTAGTTGTTTAATTATTTCGTGTTCAAGTTTGAAATATAGTCAGATTTGTGGTATCAATAGTAGAAGTATTTAGTTGTAGTTTTGAAATTATGAGTGTTTATGTTGGGTTTCAGTAGCCATTTGTTTCGAGTTTTGCCAGTGTTAGATTAGATTTTGTTTGTATTCGAGATTTGTTTGTGTAAATTTTTACCAGTTTGTGATTTATTTTTGTGTCAATTTCGCATTTGCATTTTTTTTAGTTTAGAAATAAAAAAGTTATTGCATAGAAATCACATGATTTGAGATAGAAATTAATTTATTTAGCGTTTTAGTTGTCATACATAGTTGCAGTTGAGAAACATTTAGTTAATGAAGTTGTAGTGTTGAAATTAAAGTGAAATTAATATATTTTTATTATTCATAAAATTTGTGAGTTTAATTATTTTTTAATAAATAACTTTAAATAAACAATGAGATGTTAAAAAAAATTATTTGTGTTATTAATAATAATATAAATTTTTATGGGGGAGTTGTCATAAAAGTTGTACTTCTTTTTTCTTCTTAAAAAAGTTATGCGTTAGTGTTTGAAATAAAATTATCAAATATAATATGAAATGTAGAAATAAAGAAATTGAAACAGGTAGACTTCTGAAGATGGGTTCACATTTTTTTCATCGTGATTCTGATTTTTCTAAGAAAAAGCGAAAAAACTATATTTTTTAACTCAACATTCCACATTAGAAAAGAATTATATATATATTCATTAAAGCAACTTATCACGTATTTACATTCGGAATGCGTTATGGAAAACATTTTTTAACGTTTAAAAGAATTAAATCAATAAAACTAATTATGATTTATCTGTTATTTTAGTTTGCTAATATTATGACTGATGTAAAATTTTTATTAATGTTACATGTTTTAATTAACTAAAATAATGTACAGTTAAAACAAGACAATGAGAATTTCATAACATAAAATATTTTACTGCAATTATTTTTGGGTGTAATTTTGTTTCCCTTTAAAAAATTCGAATATACTAAACATACATTTTGGGCAGTTCGAATGCTATTAACATTTTATATTGTATACTAAGCGATAATGTGATCCATATAAATGAATTGAATATGCCTGATTGTTGTTGGCAAGCATTGGGTCACTCAAAAAATACTTATTATATAATGCTCTAGCACCTCCAAACAAAGATAAAACATTATACAACCGTACCAATACCTGCTAGATTGTTTTATTGGAGATGTTGGAAGTAGACATGTTAGCTGTCGACGCTTACGATGTTACTAGGACAACATAGACATCAAGTATTGATGATAATTGATTCATTGAATGCTAAAAACTGGTTGCCCGTCTATCTTAAGACTTGAAAGGTGGTACAATGGTAAGCATCTTCTTTTGCACCAATATGAATGTAATTCATATTAGTTGAGAGCTATTCTTATTTGGATGTGCACAATATTTACGGAATTGTTAAAATCCTAATTTAAAATTGGTATAAATTTTCGTGTCAGCATATTTTTAATTGATTGGAAGCAAGAGTACAAGTGTTTAGGTTTTTCTCTTTTGTGACGAATATGTTTATGTTTAATTTTATCTTTATAAATATAAAACACCCGTTAGCAATAGGATTAACTTTATTAATTCAAACAACATTAATTACATTATATTCAGGATTCATAAATAAAAGATTTTGTTGACACAACCTCAGAGGAAGATTAAATTTTTTTTATTATTAATTTCGCTAAGTACTTGGTACGAAAACTATTTTACACCTCAGCTGCAGAATGATTAACAGCATCAATTCTGTAGAAAATAGGAGTATTAATGTTCATACACATAAAATTACACAACAACTTTAGCAAAAGCTATTCTGTTTGCTTAGACAAATAATCTCTTATTTAGAAATAGAACTTTTAGAATATAACATATAGTCAGCTAATTAATTAAAATTCGTTGTTTAAGCGTATGTAGTTCTCAGCTCTTCCATTTCCGGCCAACATCTATCTGATATTCAATTAGAAGCTTAAAAATATATTACTGATGGAATATTGTATTAGATGAGTAACTTTACATCTACAACGTCAGGAAAATACTACTCCTCAATTTGATTTCAAATTAATAATGAATATTAATTCCATAGTATAATTTCTTCTTTTCTAATTTTAGCTGTAGAATAAAACTTATGCCTGAAAACATACGATATTTGAACACACATGATGAAATCAATAGGTCTTTCAAAAGATTTAAAACAGGGGCCTTTTGGGTACCCTCGAGCAGAAGACCTCCTGTCTTCCACCACGTCTCAAACTATCCTGTATCTCTGAGGAAAAATGATATCCTGAAAACTTCTGTATTTTCCAGAAACCTGGTATGAACGAGCAGCAATATAAGGACCATCAACTAACACATGTATCCATTTCAAATTATTTTCCTAACGGTTCAATATACAAAACTATTTTTTATACACTATTATTTTAGTCTACATGGAATTTTCGGGTTTTCTGCCAAACTTGATAATTTGGTTGTGTGAAAGATGGATCGACTTCGAATGACCACACTAATTTTAGTTAAGAACTACTGGTATCTAAATATGTTAAAGAACAACCTATTTTTTAACTCAAAGGTGATCATTTATATTTTACTGTAACAATTTGGGGAAATGGAGGAACCCAACTGCTCCTGGAACGAAACCTAAAAGCATTATTTGCTAATAGTGTTGTTTTATGTTGGTGCACTTCGCAAAATCAATCGTTAAACATGATTATATATTTATGTTTTCAAAATTACGCCTGAGTTGCTTAGTCCCCAGCCATGTATTTATAGTAAAAATTTTTCTAGAAAAATCTGTAAAACTAAATTACATATTAATATATTTGAAATCCGTAAAATATGTTTTATAGTAAATGACACTCACTTGTATATTTGAAGTGCATGTTATATAAAAAATTACACCCAAAAAATATTCGCTTTGTAGAACTTCTCATAGAACATTCAAAAACATAAATAAAACACAGAGACTTAAAGAAGGAAATAAACACAACACATATAAATAAACAGTCAGAAAATAAACATTTAAATGATTATATAACACGGATGGCTTTTTTCAAGAATAAAAAAGACAACAGTAATGCAGTTTTACAAATTTGGGGAATGTATTTCACATGAATTATATATATGTATATCGATTTAAAAAGGGGGTTAGTAAAGATTTTTTTAAACATCCATTTAGGTGGTGTGATGGAAATCGATTGTATATCAGCTGAAGAATGTAACAATATGTTTCATTTATTTGTATCAAAAGTTTAGCTGACAACAGATATATTTTCAAATGCTTTTACTTGTAATATTTTCGAGCATAGAAATTAATTCAAGAATCATATTGAATTCCTTCGATTTTCATCACATACCGTCTTACGAATTTTGCAAAGTGAAACAGTTTTGAAATGTTCGAATTAACCAATTGTTTTTCTTTTTGCTAATAGATGAAAAATGTTTGCTAAGAATTTACATTTAAATTTTTACATTAAAAAATTGCTTCTTGCATGTACATAATTACGTACATGTGTATGTATAAGTTTTGTGAAAGGAGTATGTAGAGCGAGAGAGCGAAAGTGTTATAAAGTGTTTTTGTACTTACATCGTGCTGTTGATGTTGTTGTTGTTGATTTGAGTACGTGATGGAATTTAGTTGGTGTTATTATTATTTTTTGATCAGACAGACATTTTGTTTGTTTTTGTTAAGTTGTAATTTATATTTATTAATAATATTGGAAGAATGTTGATATTGGTTTAAAGTTTTCATGAGATGATATGGTTTTTGGTTTTTTTGATAGACATATTTTATTATTTTAGTTAAAATTAATTAATATTTGTATGTGATATTATTTGATGAATAGTAGGTATTTGTTGTAGTAATTTAATTGTCATGAGTGGATTGGGTGTCAAGTTGTAGATATTTTGTTGTAAAAGGTGATGGTTAATTATTTGAATATGTAGAGTAGAGTATTTGATGCATATTTAGGTGTTTTAGATATTAATAGAATAGAATAGTTTATCAAATGTAGCATATAGTACATAGATTTTTAGATATTTGAGATATTCAATTGTTTGGTAGTATTTGTTTGAATATCGTATGTTGGCGTTGTAGTGTTGGTGGTTGTAGCAGTGTTTTCAATTTTGTTGGTGGTTTTTATTTAATTAATTTTTTATGCAAATTTAGTTTTCAGACCCCATTTTCGTATTTGGTTAACAGTTTTTGATTTTATTTTTTTGGTACACATAAACAAATTATGAAAAAAAGGAAATTAAAAAAAAGAAATATATGAGATTAATTATATTCACTGGCTTATGATTAAAATGAATATAATATTATTTATATAAAAATAATCAAGTATTCATAAACATATTCATAAAATAAGTAACGTTAAAAATGTTAATATATAATTGATAAGTTTATTATTTTTATGTTGATAATATTGTAGATATTTATATGATCAATTGAAACCTATTCAAGCTCTTAAAGTTTTACTAAAGCTTTGGGTAAAATAAGTGATATGTTTTCTTTCATTTGCAAGTATTTTTTAGATTTATTAAAAGCTAACCCTAAATGAAAATAAAATTATGTAACAAATTAATACATAAGACAAACATTCCAACGAAAAAACAAAACGTTTTGTTCATTAAAAATGGCAAAACAGAGTTCAATAAAACTCTCGAAACATGTGAAAACAACTTGATATATTATATTATCATTTTTCCTTTGTCCTCCTTAAGATTGTACAATTTCATATACAAACAAATAAAATACTTAACATAAAGTTCATGACTCTTTTTCAATAATTACCCCAAATTCCATCCATAAGGCGTCCACTATACTGCCTAAGACTGTAATCAAATCAAAAATATTCCAGGGATCTTTAAAGAAGTTCTAAAAAAAATATGGCAATGATGTTAACTATTAATTGCAATATAATAAAAATTTAAAATGTTTTTAAAATTTGCAGTGTTTTTAGAAAGTTAAAAGCAAAATAATATATATATATATATATATATATATATATATATATATATATATATATATATATATATATATATATATGTGTGTTTTTTAATGTCACTAATTCATTTTACAATTTTACAACAATATGATTTAAGGACTTAAGTAGAAATATAATGCGACAGTTCCAGATATTTTTCTTTAGGTATAACAGTCCCTGGTATTCTTTTATATATTTAAAGTGTAAAAGGTAGATTAACTGCAGTATCAGCAGCTCCTGTTTTCTTAAGGCGGAAAGTTTTTATAATATTTAAACCAATATTTTGCCAAAAAATTTTATTTTCTTGGACAAGTATCCAGATAAATCTGCTAACAGTTACTGTACATGTCTGAAACAATTATTGTTTATTATTTGCTACAGATGTAAATGTGAGACATTCATTTAGTTTTTCCATTTGAAAAACAGGCAATTTGTTTTATATTTCAATATAAAGCTTTTTCTTTTGTTATATTTAACACACAAAATATGTTACCGGCGTGTCTGTTAACTATGCTCCCAATACGCAATGTTTCGTACAAAGTAATCGCTTTGTTATACGATTTCAAAGAACTGAAATCTCATGAAGGAATTAAAAATGAAATGTGCACGTATTATTTGGAAAATATACACCTTCGGTAACAAGGCATTGAATATTCTTCAAAGATATATAAATGTTCAACTTACGACACTTACTAATAGTCAATCGCACTACCTGCACATTATCCTATAACTAGATTGAAAGAATCTGATCTCAATTTAATGAAAATAGTTCGAGAAATCCAATATTTTTGGATAATAGTTATTCAGGTAGTAATAAAACTTCAGATCGCTTAAATAAAATAATTCCCAAGAATTTAACTAAGTATTAAAACGTATGTGACAGCGCATAGAGAAAGGGACATAAGGGTAAAAAAAAATAAATTTTAATTTTTTTTTTGATGTGGACAACATCTGATCCTCGAATGAGACCGATCTCATGCCCCAAAAGTGATGATGATTATGAAGTGATGGTACACGTATTTAAATCTTTAAAATGGCTCTCCTGAACAAAACCGGTTTTTACCCTTAGGTCCCTTTCTATTTTGCGCGTCACATATTGTGCAAAGTAAATTTTCATAACCACCAACTGCAAATTTTAAAAATAAAAATTCAAAAAGTAAATAAATTTTTGAAATAATTTTTATTGATTCCATCTGTTCAACTTAAACTGCAAGTATTTATATAATTATTTCGTATTAACATACCTTTACACCAAATCCGATTATCTTCAGCACGGTTTCTACACTGAACATTCCAGTGAATCCCATATTTATATATTTGAGTGACTTCTCGTACATCTCGCCTTGATTATGGTACTAGTAAAGGGAATGTTGAAAATTCGATTTTTGTGTTTTTATTGTAACTTATTAATTTGTTCAACAAACATTTATTTATATATAACAGTTATATACATATAACAATTTTATAGCATAGTTATCTTTCAGAATTTGTGTAAATCTATGTAAAAAAATATTAATCATTTCTTCTAAAAGGATGTAAAAAGTCTTAAAATGAATATGCTAGAAAAAAGTAGTGGAGAGTTCAGCGATGTCACAGAGTTCAATTCTGTTCAGAAACGGAACTGATTCCGTATTTTGGTTCTATAGAAAATGATAAATGAAATAAATTTTCGAATTAAAATAATTTTTAATATTTTAAAATCATTTATTCGACATATTATCTCAAATTATTGCTTTTTATATCCTTCAAAAAGGAGTTTGGAGGGTATATTCACTTTGTCATTCCGTTTGTAACGCATCGAAATATCCATCTCAGACCCCATAAAGTATATATATTCTTGATCAGTGATGAAATCTAAGACAATCTGAGCATGTCCGTCCGTCCGCCCGTCTGTGGAAATCTCGATTCAGTCCAAACGAAAAGAGCTAGGCTCTTGAAATTTGGCACAAATGTATTTAAAGCTTAGAGCAGGCTAAGTTCGGAGATGGGCTAAATCGGGCAAGAGGGAAAAAAGTTCCCCTAAGAAGAACTAAACCAACCCAGAAAAAACAACATAATTTTTAAAGTTTTTTGGTTATTTTGTTAAGCAAATGATATATTTTTATGTCAAATACGGTCCAACGCCTTAAACTTGGAGCCATAAAATAAAACAAAATCGATTTTGGACCCCGCCTACTTTAGTGGGCGTTATTATTTGCAAAAATAGCATAAAAATTTAACAAATTGTTTTAGCCTACATTTCTTAAAAATAAAATTTTTAAGCTTCAATGGCGAAGCTGAGACGAAACCTGGTACTACTCTGCCCTACCCCCTCCTCCCCCTTCAGCAGATAAATGACACTGCAAAAAAAAATGACTGCCGATCTCTGCCCTACCACCTCATCCCCCGTTGCCCCTTAAATGAACCTACCAAAAAAAAAAAAAAAATAATTAAACTTTGTATACAATTATCCCAAGCATTTATTTTTAAAGTTTTATGACAAAGGTGAAATGTTTCCCCCACAGCCCTTGCCAGAGCGACCCCGCCAAAATAAATTTTTTTTACCCTCCAAACAGAATTGAACCCTAAATAGGTAAATAGGTATATTCTTGATTAGTGATGAAGTCTGAGACGGTCTAGCAATGCCCATACGTTCGTCTGTGGAAAATATGATATTGTCTATTTTTGAACCTCGCCTCCTTTAGTGGGCGTTGACGTACGATTTTATATAAAGGCATTCTGTCCCACCAAGTTAAACATTTTAAATTCACTTACTAAATATTTGGAGGGTATTTAAGATTCGACACGGTCGAATATAACGCTTCTACTTGTTGTTTGTTATGTGGTCAAGTATGTCTATATGCCAGCATTTCATTGGATTTTACACAAAAAAATCAGTAGACTTTAACCTAATTCCAAAATAGCAAAACCTCTCAGCTTATACATACACTTTTATTGTTTGCCAACGGCAGACTAATTGTATGAAGGTGGAAAAACAAAATAGATTTATATCGAATAAAATTTGTTTGTTCTGTTTTCTGGAATTTCAAATCCTATGGTTTTGCTTGTGTAATTCTCAATTCATTTTTGGGAGTTTATGTATAAGCTGAGAGGTTTTGTTATTTTGGAATTAGGTTAAGGTCTACTGATGATTTGGTGTAAGAACCAATGAAATGCAGACATATGGACATAATTGACCACATAACAAAAAAAAAGCAATAATTTTTAATAGAATAGAAGAATTTGTGACATGACCAAGTAATTATTTCTGATATCTCCACAATTCGAGAAAAATTTAAATTTTTTTCAGTACCTTTGCTGTATTGCCTTATTTTTTGCCAGACGAAGTTTTTTGTTAATATTTTTTTTGTAATACTTGGCTCTCAAGGAAGTAGTTTCAACATTGTATATATTGATATATGTATGGGTTTAGCGGAGAATACACTTTTTAAATGATTAAAAAAATTTAAACATAAGCTCAAGAGCACTTCTTTAAATGATGTAAGAAATATTATTACAATCAGAATACATGTTAAGCAGTATTTTTTCCTTTTTTCCGAAATATTTCAATATGCGACATCCTGCATTGAGCATCTCCATGCATACTACAAAGAATGCAATAGTTGATGTCTACCGACTGTAAGTCGTTGGAGAGTTACTGTAGAGCCATACTCGATATCAACAACGAGAAGGACGATGTTGTATTGAAAAACATCCTAAGCGAAGATGCAAGTTTCGACTTGGGCACTGTTGTCAATAAACAAAAGCTTTGTTTCAGGAATATTACGCGTGTAATAACTGAAAGGGCGTTGCATCTCGATAGAAATAATTAGCCCCCTTTGTGATAGTTACTAGGGAACACTACAGGATGATGTTGGAATAAAGTAAACGAGGCTTTTTTACGATGTTGTTTAAGCACGCACAAACAGCAGGAGCCACAACGGTTATTGCGAAGAAAACGTTTCCAGTTTGCGTAATCTTCCGTTGTTGTAATTTGGCATAGTCATCAAGATCTAGTCTGGAAAAGCTACTTATTTCCAGGCTTTTTCGTTTTGGATACTTAACGTCCCGGGTTTATGCCAAATATTAAATTAGAATGCGAACAGTAATCATTGGAAATTTGGCGGAATTTCTTGGAACATGCGATAAAACGGGTACATAAACATGTGTATTAACACTAATCGCATATCATCTCTACCCTTAGCAGAATAAATTTTAAAGGTCCACATCAAGATTTTCTCAATAAAATTAGATCAAGAGTGCCCAGGCCCTATGCGCTTAATGCTAATTTGATTTTTTAAAAGCGCTGAGCTGTAGGCTGTGTGTTTTAAAACTCACATACAGCACCCAGTACTAGCAATACGAAATACACAAACAACTTTGTCTTACTATTATTTAATTGTTGTTCTTCATTGTATAAAAGCATGTGGAAAGCAACAACACATTCGTAAGGTTTGCTGGTAAACATTGACGACAGCGATCATCAGTGAAGATTTTGTTTTTGTTTAGCGTATGATATCCCTTTGTATGTATTTGTTTTTACAACAAGAAATACTGAATAAAAATTAGTTTTTTCTTTCAATGTATTGGTGTTTACTCTTCCATAAGGAACTTTTGGGCACACTTGAATTAGATGATTAATTTTGCGCCACCATTTACATCTGTGGCTCATATGCGGACTCTGGCGTATACGTTATATGCAGTTAAGCTACTTTTTATATAAAGTATATTAGTGGAGATATTTTCTAGATGCACCAGCATTTAGGGAGTGACCCCTACATATGCAATACATTGCGCGGGAACTAGAGAGGAGGGTATAGTATTCAGATGAAAGATGGAGATTTTTTTTAGATATTTTAATTTTTTACTTCGCCGGCGAATTTTAGCTAAAGGGCAGACAAAGTAGGGTGCTGTTATCTTGCTATTTAGTACATTACAGTGTCAATCATCGACACTATATTCTCTGAATGAGTGCGGGGTCGAACTCGCGATTCTTGACTTTTAGTTTTTGTGTTAACTATTTCAGCCAACAGCACCTTGAAATCTAAAATAATCGGAACTACTTTTTTAAAACTACTTTCAGTCACTACTATTCAAATGAATGCAGGGTAAATATATATCAACTAATGTTTCAGGTTTTCAGTATTAGAGATTTACATTAGCCCTATTCACAACGTCGTGCAAATGGTCTTTCATTATTGTTGGTGTAGAGTACAATTATTTTGCAAATGCAATTACGCAAGACAATTTTCACTGGTTTGCGAATAGGGATCATTTTAAAAATTTCGTGGTAAATATTTAGTTTTCTGTTATTAAAAGAAGAAAGAGGTATTCTTATAGCAAGTCTCGTTATTTTATACCAAACCGATAACATAAATTTTATTTTTATTAAAAAAAGGTATATAGTTTAGAATATTAGCGCTTACCTTCATCATTAATAATAGAGTATTGAACACAATTAACATCATAATGAAATATTCGAATGGTGTCGATACGACAATACGCCATACTTTATATTTAAATGTATTACGATTTTTGGGCATGTAACGTTCTAATGGCCGTGCTCCTATTGTAAAGTCTATACATGATTTCTGTAAAAATATTTTTTAGTTTTAATTAAATATACAATATTTTTTATAATATAGTGTACAGTTCACTTAGAGTGTTTAAAAAAATTTACATAATTGCTCTATATATAAGAATATTAGGCTATTTGTTGTTCTTGTGTATGACATCTAAAGCAGAAATAATTTTTAAAACTAAAGAAGTATTTTATATTTATAAATGATGTGGATTCTGTTTTTTTTTTTTTTTTAATAAAGTGTTCTAAAGCATATCAGACGAGTTTTATATTGAAGTTTCTACTAGATTAGAATTAAAATGCTAACTGTGGAATTATTTCAGAATTATTTATGTGGAAGAAATTTCAAGTTTTGTAACGCACCATTCTTAAATTATAGTGGAAATTTAATACATATTTTTAAATAGTCGTCTAGAACTGGAGTCAATTTCAAAAATATATTTAAGGATTAGGCGTGCCAAAATATTGCCATATACATATTTAGCTTATTTAGAAGATAATTGCCCCCTTTTTCTAAAGAAATATTTATGAGATATTTCTGGGAATCTAAAAATCATTATCATTTTACTGCAATGATTAACCCATTGTGAAAAAAGCGCAGTTTCGGGGTGGTGGCACCCGTTTACCGGATAAGTGTATCTATTCGAGATTACACATTTCGTTTCTAAAGTCAAGAAAATGCTGTGTTAATACGTTTGTGGCAGTTCTTTACCTTTTGTTAACACAGTTAATTTTTTTTCGAGAAATATTTACAACCTAAAATGTTTTAATATTGTTCTAAAGAAATTAGTTTTATTCAAAGCCATTAAAATTATCTTAAATGCAAATAAAATACAATTAGATTTAGGATATAAAAATGAAACAAAATGGCGGATATTAAGACATTTTTAGTGACCTAGAAAGATTGGGTAGAAAACAATATATATATAATCATTTTACCATATATTGCTAAATTAATTTTAATTGTAATTTTTCACGAATACACAAATAATCGAAGTATTGGAATTATTTTAAGTTGGTTAACCCCATTGCAATTTCTACCTTTAAATTTTTCTTTTTTCTAATACCGCCCGAGCAAAATTTCACTGTGTTTCTTTTTAGTAGAACCAGGACTCAGGTGATGAGCCACGCATTGCAACGGAATGGAAATACAATAGTTTAGAGATATACAGATTAAGACAAATGAAAAGATAGATAATTTTTGTACTGTTCTCTTTAACGGAGAGTTGTTTATTTATTAACAGCAGACGTGGAAACATGTTTAATGGGGCACGATAGAGAACATTTTCCTTACAAAGAAATCTTTTAGTATTATTTATCATAAACACCAAAAATTAAAGTTAGTTCTTTTCCCATCCTTCTTTTGTGGAAACCATTCAATCAATTTGTCATTTTCAATCCGAGTTTTTATTTCGATAGGTTTCGTTTTACCTTTTCCAGATTTTGCTAGATTTTCAAATTGTAATTTCGTTTTTTGTAACTTAAATGAGGCAATATTGTGAAAACCAAAACATAAACGTGCGTTAATTAAAGGAAAGAAAAAAACAAAATAAAGAGACGTGGGAAAAAATTTTCTTGGTGAATGAAGAAAATTTAAATTTAATACAATAAGTGTAATCTACATGCACAGGATGCACAGAAGCGTTTGCAATCCTGCCAAAAAGTGATGGCAAGAAGTATGAAAAATGTTTCTATATAAAATTATTAGAAAATTAAGGTGGTTTCCACCACAAAATAATGTGCCAGCAGTTGGTTAAATATTTTTTTTCTTTGTGCAATAATTTCTTTTTTTTATTAAAAGTTTAATAAATAGATCTTCTTCAAGTTATTTTATTAAGAGTGGAATATTTAGATGATTAGTTGGATGATTATAAAAATATGAAACTTTTTATTTGACACATTGTTGTCACAATACTATTATATATAAATGAAATTTATGTATATTTGGTAAAGCACCAATGAAATGCATATAGACATTGCTTAACCACCAACAAATAAATTTCATTTATAGATTATAAAAATATTCTAAATATTTCACTGTTAGCAAAATAATAATTTTAAATAATTTAATAAAATTAAAAAAAAATTAATTTCTCGTTTGCAGATTTGAACTTGAGATTTAATCAAAAATTCTTATCTTAACAATAAAAAATTATAAGTTCGAAAAATAAAAATTAGCATTCATGTTTAACAAAAGCGAGGACACGTTAACAAGTAAACTGTTAATTGTTAACTTAAGTAGCCAACAGCTCTGGAAAACAGAAAAAGAAAATTAAATATTTGAAATAATTATGGTCAGAGTTGGGAAATTTCTTGCTAAGAAAGAGTGAGTTAATTTCAAAAACGAATATAAGAAGTTCTCTTGTTTTATTTCGTTAAAAACACTAGTTAAATAGTTGATAGTGACAGAAGTTGAACTAGAAAAGGTTAAGGAGATGGTGTAGCGGCCTCCAAATTGTTCTGCTAGTTTGATGATTAAAAAAAATATTCTAAATATTGCACTCTTAACAAAATAACTTGAAGTTAATTATAATTGTTGAACAAAATTATTTGCCTAGTGCAGATTTGAACTTGAGTCTGTAAAAAAAATTCTTATCTTAATAATAAAAATTAATAAGTTCAAAATATAAAAATCTAAATTTATATATAAAACATTTTCACTAGTGCTTTGTTATTTCAAATAAAGAAACTGTTAGTTTCGATCGAGAAATTAAAAATGATTTTAAATTCAATTAAGATTTATAGGCTAATTGTTCGAAATTTTTGTTTTAAATCCAGAAAGACATGACAAATATTCCAAGCCACAAAGGAAAGTCAACATAAATTTTTAATTATTCAACTTACAGAGCAGAACAGTTGTTTTCGAAAGCCGCTACACTTTCATTATCAGTACTCGCGTGCATTTTGTTTGTCACCACTTATAAGCGATTTGATTCACAGAAACTTGATGGATTTTCGTTTTCTAAAGAAACTTTCTCGGTATTTAAAAGATTTTTCGATCGAATTTGATTTCTGTGGCAGGCCAGGAAATCTTTGCTTGCAGCTTGAGAGAAGTGAAATTTATGGTGATGTAATAAATATTAGCAAATATTGATTGAATTGAATAATTCAGTAGTCATACTATTTTGCACTGACAACGTTTTCTGTTCTCCTGATGGGACGGTAGAACGGGCATACCTGAAGGATTTGCTTTCCTTAATGAGTGAATTCTTGAAGAGATGTTATCTATTATTTCCTTTTAACTCATTATTTTTATAAAAACCTCTGATTGCTTTAGACACCTGCTTATTGTTTAATTTATTTAATTTTAATAAGTGTATCTAAATAATATGTATATGTATATAAAATTGCAAGAAAATGTTAATATATAAAACAGCTCACTATTAAACAATATACAAACCTGGTAAAGAAGTTTAATGTTTTATTTTAGTTTTCTTGTTCTAGTTAGTATGAAGCGATTTTATCAAAAAACATTTTATTTTAAATAGTCTTAGACAAAATAAAATGTTTATGATAAAATTTTAAACAGATTTATACACTGAAAAGTACATAAACTTAAAGAACTTCCGGAAAATGTTCAACATTTATACACATAGAAACTAAATTTTTTAAAATAAACTGAATGTTAAATGAAAATATATAAAAATAATAGGACTTACAAAAAATTAAAAAGCAATAGCGACCGTACAGGTCTTGATGTAAAAAAGTATCGTCTAAGACTTGTACATTCTTGTTAGAAGTAAAACAAGGCACTACTAAGACTAGTAAACGTTTTTTTTTTTTTTCTTATTTTATTGCTGTAGAGGTTTTGACTTTCATCTAAGTTTTAGTATGAGATACTAAAGGAAACATCGAGAGTTGAAGTTTTGCAAAGAGCATATGAATTCTTAGCACAACTAATTGTAGTTAAAAAATTTTGACTAAAATTTTGATTATTTGTTAAAGCGGATTGTTATACTAAATTCTAATAATGAAAGGAAAAGTTATAAAAATGATTAAGATAAACATTTATGGTACAACAAACACATCTATTATTGTTAGTCTTCAATTAAGATTTATAGCCGATTACAGTAGCTTTTAGATTAATGAATTTTGATATATTTATTTTTTTAATTGATTTCTTAAGCTGTTTTTAATTGTGACATAAAGTTCTTAATCTCACCTGATTCTTATCAATTTCACCGTCTTGTAACTCAGCTTCGCCTTGTTCTTGGAATGTAATGATAATCAAGGCCACGAAAATGTTTACAAAGAAGAATGGAAATACAATAAAATATACGATATAAAATATGGACATTTCGATCCGGAAATTTTGTATTGGACCCCTATCTTCATAAGTGGCGGCCATGGAGTGTTGCAGTACTCTAAATTAGTTGTTGTAATATAAAATTTTTGTTTTTGTTGGTTTCATATAGATATTTTCAAAGGTGTTACAGTTTTTTGTTTGTTTATTAATAAGGAAATGTGTTTTTTTATTAATGTTTATTAGGAAACAATATTAAGCGAATAGTGTGTAAGAAAAATTAATAAACGAAATCGCTTACTGTGGCCATCCCTCGCCCGTTTGCACCGCAAATAGTGTCAGCATTGCAGCTGCCACATTGTCGTAGTGAAAGCTTCTGGGTTTCCAAATGCGCAACTCTGGTCTGGGCAGCAGTTCACCTTCTTCATATTTAAAATATGAACCCCTTTTTTCATCACGAGTTGATTATTTTCAAAGTTTAAAGTTGAGTTTTTGAGATATTTTTTATGGTAATTTATTTTATATTAAAGAAATAAAAAAGCTTAATCTTGTTTAAACGAAAACAGCTATAAAACTAAATTGATGTTAAAACAAAGACAAAAATCTACTATGTACTTTTAAATGATTTGTGTCGGAATGGCTGGAATGGCAGAGTGTGTTTTGTGAGTTTGGTTGGACGGTTGTATACAAGTTGCAGTGTAAATAAAGCTGTGTTCTTAAAATACAGGAAACAGTTTTATTTGTTTATAAAGTTGGACAGATAGAGAAAGATGTTACACAAATAAGGCGTAAAAAAATAGCAAATGTTACAAAATCGATATATAAAAAGCATCTTTAATAAAGGGATTTTATTTGGTATTTAGTTTGTTAATGATGTAAAAAAATAAACTTTGTTTTGGTTTGAAATGAAGAAAACAATAGAATTTTTTAAGCAACAGGTTGCAATGTTTCTTGTTTCTTGGTCAGCATGAGGTTTTATGTGGTTTGTTTTGAAATGTATCAGAGTATATTTGAAGTGGTTCTGTTTAAGCAGGCCTAGCTGTTCTTTTCTTTAAGTATTTTTTTAATATTGTGAGCATTCTTTGTTTAATTTAGAAATATACATATCTTTTTTTGCTTTAGATAATATATGCGTTTAACTACGTTTTACAAAAAGTTTCCATGATACAGTGTTTTCGTTGTTTTTACAAGTTCAAAGATAAAGATTTGGTTTCCTAATTCCCAAAAACTGTTGTGGCATTATTTAATAAATTAGTGCTACTTAATTGGCATTTCCATGGCATTATGATTCGTTATAAACAGATCACATTAGAAAAAATAATAACTGCCTTTTAGATAAATTTTCAGCAAATTATTAGATGGTATTACAGTGATTTCAGTGCCCGAGTTTGTATGCTGAAATTTGCTATAATTTAATACCATAAGATCTAGAATAAGATGAAGGAAGTAAAAATTCAATTTCCTATTTCTGATGATGTTAACAAATACTTAACGAAATATTGATTAATAAAATCAAATTATAATAATTTTTTATAAAAAATTACCTAGAGCTTAATAATAAAATAAATGACTTAAAAGTTAGCTAAAGTTAATTTTTAAATTACTGGTGTGACTGCGTCAAAGGCAAACGGTTTGTTGCTGACATTTTTAAGAAATTAATAGGCAGAATCTCAACTCTATACACAGCTTAAAATAGTTATTTTTACTGAGCTAAAATGTTGTCAGAGGTTTGCTCAGAAACTAGCAGACCACTTGCAACAGCGTACATGGGAAAACCATGAACTATGCAAATTCCTTCTCCCCGGTGCAACTTGTGGCAACTTGGTGTATATCTGCAGCTGGAGGAGGCTCAAGCGGCTTTCCAGAACTTTACCTTTGCGGATATCCTGAAACTTAATCTGAAATAACAGAGCAATGAAAATTGTTATAAGAATTTTAAAGGGTGTGCCTACAAGAAGCTGAACAGGCAGTTAAGACTCCACACAGAATACAAGTCGATAGTAGGATTAAGGTTTAGGGATTTCCTCGCGAGGCTTGACTAGTAATCTAACGGTGATACCACGAGATAATTTATATCCCGCAAATAATATGCGTTCTAAGGGGTAAAATGATGATGTCCGCTAGCAAGCAGGATACCACACGTCTGTTGCCTGTTCCCGTTTATGCACGATCATTTAGGTAATCTCATGTTATATGATTTTATCTTGGCATTTTGGTGAGATCCCTTTCATAATGTGCTAGTGGTTGTTCAGACTTCTAAATACATTTTTGCTCTTGCGATTCGATAGAAGCTACAAAGATGCCGCTACGAAGAGGTAGCACAGCCGTCGTTTGTAGGCGCTTGTATTGCCCGTTGTCCCTTGAATACTAACAGCATGGCATATATCCACTGGGGCAGTCTTTTAAATGTGTTCAAATACACCAGCAAAGTGTTTCTGCATGAATATGGGAGTTCATTGAGGAGAAGTTTTCATCTGTGTGTAAATTGTTAGGCTCACGGGTTTGGCTTCCGGAGATGGTGATCAACACTAAATTTCTCACCATTATGCCAGTACATAATTTTAGGTAGCCACGATAAATATAGACACAGTTTTACCTATTCCTAACTTAAGTCCATGCGCCTTAATCATAGTAATATCGCAAATGCATGGAAAAAGGCAAACTAAAGTCGTTTAAATTCATTGGAATTTGTGACATGAAAACATCATAGTTTTAACTTAATTTTTTGATTCGGCAGTTAAAGGGGAAGCTGCGAATGTGGGATATTCCAACAGCCTTTATACAATACATGAACAAAAAACTTATATAATAAAACCACTAATACTGATCCTCCATAGGAAAAAAATGGTTCATGCGTATCAGAATATATGAGTTATTGAAGCAATGACGAAGTATTAGTAAGTTGTATCTTAAGAAGGAGCTTCTTAATGTGGTTTTCTTCAATTCAATACTCTATCAAATTTCAGGAAACGTAATAGTTAGTATAAATTACATGGTCACCGTAATATGAGGTTTTGTCAGAATAATAAAACAGGCTGCTGTTGGCTCAAGTGAACGACAGGGTTCAGACTATGGCAACGAGTTTTTGTCACCAGTATCGGCGCATGGTTGAGTTAGTTGTTGTAGGCTGTTGGGGTGCTGGTGCCTGAAGTATTAGATGCGGCTCAATCATTACCATTGTGTCGAATTCTTCTTATCAGCATGATTTTGTCAGTCATCCTAGGCGTGTTTTAGTCATGAAGGCATAGCACTGTTCACTGAACATAGCTGGCAGCGACTGGCACTATCATATACTATAGGCCAGATTAACAGCACCCTCTCCTTCATCGTCGCTGAAGCAAAAATTAGACGTCGAGGTTAAAGTTAAAACAAATCCCAAGAAAAATCGTTATGTTCTCATCTGTGTTCATCTGTCTTCCCAATACTGTACCCCCCTTCTCGGGTCCAGTACAATGCACTGCATATGTAGGGGTCGTACCCTGAATGCGGGTCATAATTTAAAAAAAAAACACAGGTAACCAAATCTTTGCATTAAAACACTGTATCATTCTTGCAGTTTATAAATAAATATTTCTTTTTGCAAAAGTTTCATTGCACACGAAGGCAAACAATCAAAAGATATAAAATCTTTTTATTTGTTAAATATGTTTCTTGTGGAAAAACACTGTTGTTGTTTTATTTACAAAACAAGTGATGAGTGTGTTGTAAGATTGATAGATTATTAAAACATTTTTGGAACAGTCTAAATAATTGAGAACTAAAACAGGAATAGTTTGTTGATAAGAAAAATTAACTAAAAATAATTTCTAAAGATTAAATTTTAAAAAATTCCTTTTAAATTTTTAATAATTGTTTTTTTTTTTTTAAATATGTAACTAATGAAGCTAAATGTGTGAGTTAAATAATTTTTTTTTTGTTTTTGGCATGTGGCTTTAACTAATTGCTAACGTTTTAGGCATATTTTAGTTTAACTAATTTTTTAACTTTAATTTTAGTTTTAATTTTTTACTTTCTTTATTGCTATGGTTACTAATTGAAAGAGATTATATTTCAATAATAGGGTTTTCGAATATCAACTAATTGCTTTTGCTTTATAAATAGTATGTAAATTTAGTACTAGCAGCTTTTAAGTTTGGAAATTAAGTTTGATAATATATAAATTTGGAGTAAAACAATAAGTTTCAACCAACTAAATATGAGCAGTAATTAATTTATTTGGTAGTTGCTGTTGTTGTATTTCTTTTTACTAATCAATCCAGACTTGAGAATTTCCTGCGTTTGTATTTTTTAGAAATATGCAAATTCAGTGTGGCATAAATCTAAATTTGGATTTTATACAACAGATTGTATTAAGTGAATTGGAATTTAGAGCGCGTGTATTTTTCAGTTTTAAAGCTTATTAAGAAATCTTCTGGCAGTAGTATGGACTCTTTGGTATTTTAACAAAAAATAAAATACCCAATTTATAAAAAATAATCGAAACTTAGGTTCGCTAATTATGATGTTTAACACTTGGAATTAATTCAAGTCCTTTTACTACTCAAAATTCAAAAAAGCAAAATTCTCGAATTAAAATCATCGGTAGCTGCATATGTTGGAGCTCTTATTCTACTTTTGTTGATCAAAGCCAGTAATTAGTTTTCAATTGGTTCAACTTGTTGTTGATCATATTTTCTTGTTTTAGTTTTCTTTTGGATTTATTTTAGTTTTTTCATTTTCAGCATTGTTTGCTTGCACGATTTTGTTTACTGGGTTGTGTAGCAGTAATCAGGCAAATAAACAAGCGGGGAAACTTTAAAATGCTACTCTTACATTCTGTAAAATCTGTGCACGCTTTTTTGATTTTTTTTTTTTAAATAAAATGATAAACCTGTCTGCAAAACTTAAAAAATTAACTATTTATATCATTTTTTTATGGGAAATTTAGAACTTTTTATTGCACGTTAAAAAAAAAATAAAGTTGTTTGTCACTATTGCAAGGCATTATGAGGTTATTTGTTTAGTTTTTGCTTTTGTTTGAAATCCCTTAGAATGTGATCTTGTTTCGTATGTTATTTGGTTTGAATGTGTGCAAGTTTCAGTGTTCTTGTTGATTTAGGAAACGATTAAATTGTTTCTGTTTTATGTGGAGACACTCTGTGCAATTAAAAGTATATGTTTTAAAGTCGTTTTTAACTATGCGTAGCAACTTTCATTCAGTTTGTTTAACTTTAAATGTACTTGGCGTCATCGATGGCCATTGCTTGTGCTTTAGAATAGAAATATCCTGACTTTTTACTTTTTATGTTGAAGGGAAAGCGCTCTTTTCACGAAAACTAATAGAATTTTTCAAATCTGATTTGTAGTATTCCTATTTACACAAAACATAATTTTCAAAAGTGCAATTATTTCTATATATAAATTTTTACTTGTATTTGCAATGGAAGACTTCAAATTGGAAAACCATTAAATTAAAAAACTTCAAAGTGTTTTATATATTTGTATAACAGATCGCAGCAGCGAATGAATCAGTTATTGGCGGTATTTTATTGGTGTGCATTAGTGCAATGATAAACAGACTCTAAACTGATATGCACCGTCATGCACACAGTTGGCTATTTAAAGTGTTATTTAAATGTTAATAAATATATGTATAACAAAAACTCATCTAATTTAGTTATTCACAACATTGAGTTTAGCAATTTTTAAACTGGAAGATACTTTATACTGACCGAACTTATGGCTTTAGCCCCTGCCACGAAATTTTTTTTATTATTTTATTTCTATTCGTTGTCTTCCATTGCAGTCTAATTTGGCTAACTAAATTTATTCCATTGTTATTCGACACACTTTAACTCGTTTTGTTTCTAAAAATTACTCAACTTAGTGATGACAATCTAAAACTAGAAATATTTTATAATTAATTTTAAAACATAAAAGACAAAATATATCATTAAGATAAGAATTTTTTATTTGGAGTCAAGTTGGGATCTGTCATCTGCAATTTACTTTTATTAAATTCAAGTTACTGTCAAACATGTTCAGTTTGGTCTAAAATTCAACCATTTATCATATTGAATTTTATTATCAAAATTCATGGTCGATTAAGAAAGTACGCCGAGTTCATGTCTATTTGAATAGATACTCGTTTCTGGTTGAATGGAAGTAAAATATCCTTATTTGGTGTCAAGATCAGCCAGAAGCATTGCGAGATCTGACAATTCATCCCGAAAAATGCACTAATTGGTGTGGATTACGGGCCGGCGACGCAGGGGACGAAGGCAGTAACGTTAATGTAATCAGCAAGAGCTACCGTGCTATTAGAAATTTATTATTTTTTTATTTATTCCAAAAACGGAAGTGCTGGACTTGGCGAACATGTGGTTTTAACAAGGCATTGTTCAATGCCACACAGCGTGCGAAACAATGGCCCAATTGAGAGGCGAATTTAGTGAACAGTTTAGTTCTCATTTGGAGTCAATTGACCGTCTAGATCATGTCATTTAGACAACTTTTAGTACAGCTACATTAAGTTAGGGGCCCGTAACGGTTAACACACTGGAAGATAATATTGAAGAATTTATCGTTGAGATACCGGCAGATATGTTAGAGAATGTTTGCCAAAATTGGACCCATCGTATGAACCCACCGCGGTCAACATTTACATAAAATCATCTTTAAACATTGAATTATATAGATCGATATATCGACTCAAACAAACATTTCATTTGGTTTCTCTGCACTGGTCCTGAAGCAGTGCTCTTCTACGCTAGGACGTCCATTAGTCAAACTCTTCAGTACACTATACCACTCTAGTAAATTTCCTTTGTGATGGAAGGTTGTTAATGTAAAGCCAATCCCCAAAAAGGGAGAGGCAAATAACCCTGAAAATTACCGCCCGACTTCAATAAGTTCTGCTATATCGAAGGTGATGGAATCTATGCTTAACATCCAACTTGTGAAATATCTCGAATCCAACAATTTACTCAACGACCGCCAGCATGGATTCCGTAGAGGCCGCTCTACAGGTGACCTATTGGCACTTCTATCGGATATTTCTAAGTCGTTCGATAGAGTGTGGCATGGAGCACTTCCGTCCAAACTTGTTGCATTTGGTGTCGGAGATACATTCTCTCGGTTTCTCAGGATCTCTCTATAAAAGTTGTTATAGATGGAAACTCATGCAACAAGTTCAAGGTCTATTCAGAGGTGCCGCAGGGCTTCATTCTTTCCCCTACTCTATTTTTAATTTTACTTAGTGACTTGCTATCTCGAACTTCATGTCCTCTTCACTTCTACGCAGATGATAGCAGCCTATCGCATTCATATTCATTTAACTGCAGGCCGTCAACGTCTGAAATCAGGACGAAGAGGCGGAGTATGAATGACGCGTTAAATAATGACCTCATAAAAATATGTGAATGGGGTCAAGCAAACAGAGTGGATTTTAACGCCCTAGTGTTGCATGTTTCCGCATCGAGGTACGTACGACCACTGCTTCATCTGCTTATATGGGTGGTGTAACTATTAAGGAATCAGGGCCTCTTGATGTTCTAGGCATGAAAGTGCAATGTGATGTCAGATAGACGAATCATATTTGTCAAGTCGCAAAAGAAGAATTCAAGTGTCTCGGCTTCTTAAGACGGTGCGAGAGATACTTCACACCATCTGATCTCCTTGCTACTTACACCACTTACATCCGACCGAAAATGGAATACAACTCTCATGTGTGGGCCGGTGCTTCTATTTTGAAATTACTCGACCGCGTACAGGAAAGGGCGATGAAACTTATGTGGACAGTACGGTAGTCAATTCTATTGAGTCTCTTGAACATCGCCACAGTGTGGGGTGCGTCCCGTTGTTTTACAGTTCCTATAATGGGATGAGCTTTGGTGAAATCAGGGAGCTTTTTCCCGAAACTCATCCGTTTTTATGCCCAAACCGTTTTTCATCAAGAACGCATGCATTTGTGGTCGATATTCCAATACACTTTACAATGACAATGAGTTTTCTAGCCGAACAATCTACCTGCGGATGTCTTCCCCGCCACTTATAATTTGAGATGGTGTATATATCCACAGACACTACTCCCTTTATCCTCCTTACCAAGTCCTATCTTCCTAATTCCGGTGCAATGCATTGCATATGTAGGGGTCATCCCCTGAGCACTGGTCCTAATCCTAACAAAAAAAGAGCACTTACTATTATAATTGACCTAGAATACATCTGTAACTAAATAGCTCGCAACTAAAAAATATACTATTATTTCGTGTTAGTGGCAAAACGCCAATAAATGAAGTTTTGATAAATTCTCGTATAGCTTTTGAGGTAATGCATTTGTGAAAATCTACATAATCGAATAGTATTTTGGAGCAAAATATTTTAAAGTGACACCAAACTTGAGGACACTATTGGGAAATTGCTAAAGCGAACAATTTTAATTGACATAAATTTTTCGCTTGTATTCTCTAACTACATTCTGGAACTTACATACGAGTATATGCTGAATCTCCAAAAAGAATGTCAACGGTTGGAAACTACATGGATTTTAGCTGTACAGCTCTATCTGCAGAGCCCAACAAAGTAAAGTTCAGAAATGTTAATTTAGTAGCCATTGAAATTCCTTCTGGTGTCATACTTTTCGCTGTCATAGTGTTTGGCTGCTACTGCTAACTGATATTGAAAAGTTTTCTCTGTGGTGTAGAATCAATCTAATGTAAACATATGAAATTTTCTGGAAGAAACAAATTAGATTCTCGTTATTATCTTTAACGAAACTTCCCTGAAAAAGTAAAAAGTTATTGATCTGAACATGTTAGATTACACGCTAGATTTCTATGATCTTATTGTACATGGTGTTCTTGGTTCTATGAAACACTCGTCTAGCTGATTTCCCTCTCCAGATATCACGAGACAATCTAATTCGTTTTTTAATGAATTAATAAAAAAAACTCAACTTTGAATTTGTTCTGATACGGCGTTTTGCATTTTCTGTGACGATATAAAACTCGGATCTCAACTATTGATTTTAAAATAAATTTTCATTTGAAATATTGTTTTAGTTAAGATACAAATACACCACTAAGTAACTACTCGTACATGATAGAAAAAGGTATAAATGCAGTTTTGTCAATTTCCACCCAAGTAACTCACCAGTCAAACCCGGCACGTCTTTTAGTGTGAATATGATATTTTAACCCGTAACCTCTGCTAAAATATTTCTATATTCAATGTTATTTATTGAGACTTGTTCCGATTCATTAAGACAAAGTTTCAGAAAAAAATTTGTTTCATAAACTTCTTGTTAATCAATTGGCAAGTTAAATAGTTATTAAATTTTTATATAAATTATTTAATTATTAAACTAATAATTAATTATTTCATAAAGTTTTAAATGTCATCACTAAGTCTACATACTGGTATGTTTGCTGCTATTTAGCAAAATATACAAATGAAACCAAATACACTAAATGTATTTATAAAAAATAGAACATCTATGTGAGTATTGGATTAAATAAATAAATGAAAAAATTGAACATTAACATTTAATAATGAAATGATAATCATTTGCTAGTTGACCAAAACTATATTTAGCCAGCAATTGAAACGGGAAACGGAAACACATAAATAAAGGGAAACAGGAAAAGAGCGTACTAAAAGAAAGTTTTATACAAAACATATTTGAAAGAAATTAGTATTTGCAGAAATTGTTTATACTAGTTGATTAATATACATATTATGGAAAATATGGACTAGGTTCGAGACAAAAGATATTCGCGAATCTAGTACGTTGCGTAAAAATCGGTATTTTGACTTGAGATTCAAAGAAGAATTAGGAGTAGACGAAAAGTGAGTGTAATTGTGTATTTGATTTGACTCTTATTGTTGTAAACTACTTGTAGTTGTGAAAAATGTTTACATCTGTAGTTGAGAAATAAACTTTAACGAAACGCACATAGTAAATCTAGCTGTTGTACAAACGTTTTGTTATGGAAATAAAGAAACTTTGACAGGAACACTAATACACAGTTAAAATTAGTTTGTTACTAGCACTCTAAATTTTATGATGTTGAAATAATAAACTGTAACTTTTACGTAAATGATAGTAATTTACATATAAAATAAATTTAAAACACAGAGAATTCAAAATAAAAATCATAAAAAAATTTAGAACAGAATTCAAGTTTTGTTTCAAGAAAAATAAAAAATATTAATTGAATTTGAATAATTTTCTTTTACTTACTGGCACTCTTCGGCAGTATGTTTACTTTCGTCCGTACAATAAAAAAATTTCCCATTGAATAATTGTACACCAATGACAGAAAATATAAATTGAAATAATATGTACACGATTAGAATGTTAACAACATTTTTCAATGAATTTACTACACAATCGAAGACGGCTTTCAATTTGGGTACACGTTTGATTGTTTTTAATGGTCGCAGGACACGTAGGACACGCAACGATTTGATTGTTGATAAATTTTGTCCAGCACTGCTACCGCTCATATCGAAACCAAAACTAACAGCAGCGCATATAACGACCACAGCATCCATAATATTCCAGAATTCTCTTAAATAGCTGCCAGGATGTAATATAACACCTAAATCTACAATTTTCAGTAACATTTCTATTGTGAATACGCCGGTAAATGCATAATCGAAATAATTTAAAATTTGATTTCGTGCTGAATTCTCACGAACGGGATCTTCGGCTGCTAACGCTATCGATGACAATGAGATGACGACCATAATGAAAAAATCAAAGTAACGTAAATTAACAACCCAATGGGCGCCACGTCGTATGCTGATTGTTTTATTTTTATTTTTTCCAATAATTTGTTATTGTTAATTGTATTATTATTATTGTTCAAATCATGTTATTTTTATTCAATATCCAATTTGGTATTTTTTTTTTTGTTAGTTTTGATTGAATCCAATTGTTTTTTAGCCGCGGCGCAACAGTTTTGAATTTTTGAATTTTTGTTTTGAGTTTATGGATGTTTATTTTTATTTTTTAAATTTGTTTTGTTGTTTTTGACATGTTTATGATTTTGAAGGTGATTTTTGTATTCGTTTCAATTTGATTTAAACAATAATGATATTGAGTTGGATTGTTGTGGTTGGTGGTGATGATGGTTGTTTCGTGCATCATGCAAGCATTATGGAGCGTTTGATATATAAATATTTTTTACGAAATCATAATTAAATTAATTATTAAAAAGCAAACAAAATAAATTGTATCGAAAAAATAAAATAAAAAGGAATATGTAAAAGAGAAAAAAGTTAACATTAATCACTTGTTACCTTTACCTTAATTACTAAAATGTGTTAAATCAAATTTATAATCTACCTTAAGTAGTTATTATAAATAGTAAAAAATAATTATTGTATGTAAATAAGATAATTCTTGACATATTTAAAGACCTGCAAAATATTATATTAAAGAACAATGGGATCTGGATTTAATAATCATTTTGTAGGGAATGAATTATTGAAGCTAGTTTTTCATATGCTTTGGCCCCAAGTTAGAATTCTGTTATTGAACAATATTTTCGACTTGTTAATTTGATTAAGTGGAAGTCGGTTAGATCATAAACTAAGTGTTTTCGGACGAACTTGTAAATATATGCTGTCAATCATTTATGCCGACTATTCTATAGCTATGATCAGGGCACACTCATACAGGTAGGAGCGATAGCCCAGTTGATTATTTTGTTGTTGGGAGAAATTCAAGTACAAACGTCACAATTTGTTTACATATTTACATGCATGCAAAACTTAAGAGCAAATGTAAAAACAAACATGTATATTTGTTTTTGTACTTTTTCTTCGTTTTGTTTTGTTCTACACATTTAAGTGTGACGTTTGAATAAGATTTCACAAAAACCAAATGACTGTAGTTTTTTATTGTTGTGGAACCGCTCCTGCCTGTATCAGCGTGCCCTGGCAATGATTCGTTTTTGTTATGACTTGTATATTTGGAAATTTATTTTAAACATTATTTTCAAATTATTATTCTGTGTAAAATAATTACACACGATCATACAGCTGCAGCTGATGTTGTCTAATGACTATCCAGATCCTTTATCCTTTTGACCAAACACATAATACTATATATTCTGTTTATACTTAAATCCTTAGATTTGAAATAAACTTATGGGAATCAGAGTTTAATACTTTTTTGTTAATATTTAGATTTTTTCTTTCAAAACAAAAGGCAGAAATAAAAAGTGTCTTATTAGAAAAAGGAGTATTTACGGATTTGTTGGCGACAATATAAACATGGATGAGTATGGCAACATTGGTTTTGGACCCTCCGTAACTTCTTCCTCTTCTTTCTTTTCTTCCTCTTTCTTTTTGCTTTTCTTAGCGGCTGCGTTCGAACCGTCCCCGCCATTTTCAACATGGACGCCATCACCTTGTAGCGCCTCCATTTCTTTTTCTAGTTCTTGCAATTGTTTCTCTTTATCTTCCTCGACTTGTTCCTCTTCGGCAGCAGTTAATTCTTGAGCGTTTGCCAAATTATCGACGGCGATAGCCAAGAACACGTTTAGCAATGTATAATTACCGAAGAGTACCAAAACGATAAAGTAACTGTTCGTTACCGAATCGCAGGTACGTGATCGTGGATTTTTGTTGTTGTTGTTGTTTATTATTTCATGGAGAAGAAGATATACATAAATCGTTAAGGTATCGGTTTCATGGCGTTGATGAATCAAATATTTTATGGTTTTTAATTAAATTTTTTTTTTTTTTTTTTTTTTTTTGTTATTATGAGGAGAAAGTCAGAGGGTAAGATAGTGTGTTGTGTTTGTTGAAAGAGATAAAAATATTTGTGGAGAAAGAGAGAAATATATATTTTGGTATAAGGATTAAAATTTCTTTTTCTGGAGATAAGAGATATTTGTTAAACACATTTTCAGTGGATTTTAAATAAAGTTCGAGTTAAATAAAGTAGGGGATAGAAAGTTGGTTTCAAGTTTATATAAAAATAAAATAAAACTGCTTTAAGCTAACTTTAATTTAAAGCTAAGTACAATTAGATTGGTATATTGTATGTATGTACTCGCATGAGTTGTTTAAAAGAAATTAAAAGTTTTTACATTTGCTTGGAAACTAAACGGAACTGATGGAACTGAAAGTTAATGTGAGGAAAGCTTTAGAGATGAAAAGTTTTGAGTAAAATAAAAGGAGTGTTAAGATGATTATTAGATTTTTTTATATTTTTACATTAAGATACTTTAAGAATATCTACATTCATTAGAGTGATGAGCAGAAATAAATTAGATATTCTGAAATTTCTTAATTGAAGACATCAAAAAGTTTGTCATAAATTTTGTTTTAAGGTAAAACAAAATATATTATTATTCTCTGTTGCTCGTTAACGTTAGTCTTGCCAAGTGAGAAGAAAAGCACACGTAAGATCGATGTATTTTGGTTAACATCAAAAGAAATTTTTAAAGTAATTAGTAGAAGTTGAGTAAATATAATATTTAGTAGAATTTATATTAATGTTATTTTAATAAAAACTATTGTTATGTTAGTTAGCATTTATTTAATATGTATAGACGTTAATAATAAAAGTTTAGGTTTATAACTTATTTACAAAAGATTGAGGCAATTGTTTGAAGTACAGAGTGACTGCAGGAGTTAGAGAGCTATAAAGAAAAGTTTAGCTGTATACTTCGGAAATAAGCTTTACAATTATCCGTTATATATAAAAACAAGCTGCAAAAATTACACATAAAGATTAGTTAAGATTAAGATATTAAGAAAAGGTTGATAAAATATGTTTGATCTTTCGCCAGAACTCGATTTAAATCCATCACCTAATTTCATAAGCAAAACGGTTTTGTTTTAAAGCTTTGAACAAGCTTTTTCTCAATTGCTAACAATAGCAAATATTCACATGAAATTATTTTAGCAACATTTTTATAATCTTTATCTTTGTGATGTTTTCTTTTTATTTTAACTTGGCAAATTTAACTTTAAATTTAAATTTAATATTAAAATTGCATGTTAAATTTAACATTCCTGGGAAAGATTATAAAAATGTTTTATATATGATTGCTGTCCACTTATATTTATTTGTAGTTTTTCTAGTTTTATTTCTTCCTGGTCAAAATCGAAAGTTTAGTTCATGCATCTCGTTTAGAACATGCCATTAGATAATTAATTTTCATTGTGAGTTGAGTTAAATTTGATTTGTGCGAATTTAGTTTTGAGTTGGCCGTTACATATAAACTTTGGACCGAGAACTGACTGATTCTCATTGATTCATAATTTTGTTTCATTTTGAATACCATATTTTGTTATTTGTTAAACAATATTTTATTATTTTATCGGGATTGAATTATTTAACTTAATACTCGTATTACTAATATTATGCATGCAACCATGTCATCGAGTTCAATTCCGTTCGGAAACGGGATTGATTCCTTATTTTGATTCCTCAGAAAACAAGGAAGGAAAGAATTTTTCGGAATGTGATCATTTTTAATATCATGAACGATATCAGAGTGTGAAATAATGTTTTATTCTTTATTTTCTGAGGAATTATTTGCGCACGGAATCGGAGTTTGAAACAAGGCTGATTATTTTCTTGTTGCTCTTATTATGAGCGGCATTCGATAATCGACTGTCGAATATTAAATGAGTATTTTAATTTGGAAACTTTTTCGACAGTGTAGTTTGTGAAATATTTCAATATGTTAGTTGGTTTTAGTTTTTGGTGTTTATGTGATTTATATTTTTTGCTGCAAATTATTATTTTCCTTTTTTTATACTAGGAATAAAACACTATTAGAAGATTTATTATTCTTATTAAAAATCTATAATTTTGCTTCTTGCAATTCAACCTGATACATTTTAGCAAATATTATGATAGTAAAATAGATAAAATGGGGAAGACAAGAGGAAGTATTTATATTTTAATTTCCATAGCTCAGTTGATGCTTCTCTTTTGTAAAAATGAAGTGCAAAGCAGTTGCCAATTTGAATATAATTGGAATTGGTATGGCCATTGTGCATTGCTGCAGTAGTTCATTTGTGGTACTCTGCATTCCATAAATACCTCCTTGCACAGTCGAAGATTTTGCATAAATCGGTAAATCTGTTTAAAATGAAACCCATTTTAATCGTCGTGTACTCATATGCAAGTAGGATACCTCAACCATTTTTTGGCTCTCCATTAGACGAACTATTTAACTACAAGTTGGGCACAATGATCTGGTTTCATTTATAAATTTGTGCTTTCTTTGGCTGATAGATTTGCAATAAAGAAAATAATCGAAATAAGATATTCACAATAGTGCTATTCTTCATCTAATATAATATTAAATGAAATTTCGTGCAATCAGCCCTTTTGCTTACAGCTGAGGATCGAAAGCTGCTCATAATAGGCTCACTTTTTACTTTATTTTAAATTATTGTTATATCTTTTTGCACATATCGAGGGTACTCGTTTAATCTGTTATGTGCCTGTTATAAATTTTAAATTGTAAAGGTCTAGTTTATAAAAAATATTTCATGCTTATAACCGTGTTATATGACAAATTTCTAAACAAAAATTGTCCGAAAAGCATTTTATAAACATAAAATATTTTCTATATATTAGATCTTGAATATAAAAAAGCTCTTAGATATAAGTATATCTATCAAAATTTGTATGGAAAAGTATTATACAAGGCTGTTATATATAAAAGTAGCAATTTTAATTCTTAACTTAAACTCCCTGCTTAACATACGTGACAGAAAAAATCGGATTACCACAATGATATTATCTGTGGGTTTAACTTACTTCATGCAAAAAAATGAACAAAAGTAACGCGGTTAAAAAAAATATTTTAAATAAAATTCATTGTTAGGAACAATTTTCCTATTTATCAAAATTCTTAAATCTTAAATTTCTATGACGATAAAAAAAAGGAGGTGCGTTCGCTTCACCACGTCGCTAAATGAAAACAATTTGAATGCCGCTCTAGTTGGTAGTTTAGACTCGTACCTTTATTTTATACCTTTTTCGTAATACTTAATTTTAGTTACTTCAATGTATGTAAATGTTTATATATATATAGTAAATTTGTTAAAAATATAAAAAATAATGTACTAAAGCCCAAACTGTGAAAGTTTTCTGTAATCACGACAGGAATGCACACTACCGGCAAAACTACTTATGTTCCGTTCAAATGGCCCTTTGAAAGAATTATATGTATACACTGTACAAAAAGCTGATAAGAAGATAACAAAAAAGATATAAATATGTTTGTAAAATTTTTCAAAAACTTTGTTTTTATTTAAAAAACAATTTGTTTCAAGAAACTATTAAACTTGCAACGTAAAGTTTTACTTTGCGGTTAAATTTTATGATTTTTTGTATGAAGCAGAACAATATCTTGTTTTTTAAAACGCTCTAAACAATTATGATAATATGAATAAATAATACACTGTGTGAATACTCCAAATATGTATTAGATATATTATATAGTGGCTTATTTTATACAGGTTTTGTAATAAACCGGTAAGAAAGTCTGATCACATATTCTTCAAATTTTAAAAATATAAACAACTTTTAAGATTACCCCAGCCAAATAGATGTAGAATAAAAATATTTTGTAGATAATGATCACTTGGGTATGAGAAAGCTTTCCGCAAGATGAGTGACATGTGCTGTTTCCATGGCAAAAATCTATGAATTGGGGTGCGAATTGCTTCCTCATCCGTTCTATTCTCCAGATTCAGTCCTCAGTGACAAACTTGAAGAATTTCTCGGCGGAAACAGATTTGACTGCAACGACGAAATCATCTCACAAAGAAGTGACTCGACAAATTAAATTTTTCGGAAGGAATGAAAAAAACTGGGGAAACGTTGGACTAAGTTGGAAAATAAAATAACTTTTTACATAAAAACCTGTGTGTCTTTCAAAAAGTCATGGAATTATTGGCCCACCATCGTATTTTAAGAAATTATTTTTATTCAGACTCTAGTATACTATTGCACATCGTTGAAACACTTAGTACTAACATACCCGTACTTTTTCTGATCTGGCGTTAATATTCTTTTTGGGGTTCTTTTGAAAACCTTAAATAAAATCTTAATTATTATGAATAAATTATTTAAAACTCTATTTAAATATAAACACTTACATTGTTTTCCATATAATAATTGTGTGTAATTTTGAATTATTAGCTCTCAGTCAGTTATCGGTCATATCAGTTTATTTATATATGATGGAAGCATATAGAAGATCATGCTATTACTAGTTGCACAGGCCATAAATATGATATTTATAAATACCCCACACCACTCTCGTCTATTTGAGGAAGCTATTACATAATGTTTAATCAGCTTGACCATTTAAGTTGGTATTTAACGTTGACTTGATTTGCGAAGTAAGCACTAGTTGTCGTAATCTCTGATTAGTTTACTAGATACAAACTCTTAACTATGTTATTTAGTCTTAAATATATAACTAATTAATTAATCCATGCGAAAGTATTTGCATTATTCCAATTGTTCCAATAGTAGGTCGTTTTAAATTTGATACATAGAAGTTGCAAAGTATATACGTAAATAACGCTTTAGTACACCAAAACAAAATATTTTCGAAACTTATTTCGTATATGCTTATCTCTAAAATAATATATATAGACCTTTTTCTCGATCGGTCCTCAGACGGAGCCAGCTTATAATTAGTCAAGAGAGTAGATGATGAAAGTTGGGATGAAAAGAAATGTATGGCAGACATTTTATTTATTACCTTATTTAGCCTTATTTAGCTGATGAATTTGGTACAATACCGACGACGAAGATTGACTTTCAGCACATAAATGTATCAGTCAATGTCAATAATATTAATTTAAAAATATTCTTCAACATCAAATAAAGAGTGATTTCTAAGGAACTTTCTTTTTGGCAACACTGTTTTTGCCATCTCTGCTTTTTTCGTATAATTTTTTACTGTTGAACATGTTCTGTTCGGTCTATAATTTAATCATGAATCGACTTACAAAATTCATTATCGAGTTCATTCCTATTTTAATAAGTACTGGTTGAATGGGTATACGAACAAGCAAAATTGCCTTATGTGATGTCAAGAGCAGCCAGAAGCACTGCAAGATGTGCCAATTCATCTCGAAAAGTGCACTAATTGGTGTGGATTATGCACCAGTGGTATATTGTTCAAAGACGTCGAAGGCACTAAGTTTACTGTAAACAGCAAACGCTACCGTGCAATTAAATATTAATTTTTTTTTTAGTTTTTCCAAAGTCGGAAGAGCTGGACTTGGTTGAGATAGCGGCCTATATGTTGAAGAGGGTATTAAAAAATTGTGCCCACCATATGAATCATTTGCTGATTAGCTAAGGTCAAAATTTACTATATATGAAATCATATCGAAATGTTCAAGCGGCTCAAGCGGTTCTAGCGGCTCAAGAAATTATTTTATAAATTTCTTTAAATTAGTCCTTTTCGTTTATGTGCTCAAGTATGTCTCTATGCCAGCATTTCATTGGTTCTTACACCAAATCATCAGTAGACTTTAACCTAATTTCAAAATGTGAAAACCTCTCAGCTTATACATAAACTCCTAAAAACAAATTGAGAATTACACAAGCAAAGCCATAGGATTTGAAATTTTAGAAAACACAACAAACAAATTTTATTTTTTGTAAGAACCAATGAAATGCAGGCATATAGACATATTTGACAACATGACAAATTAATTGAGACAATGTCAAATAAAAGACTTAAAAAAATTTCTTTAAATTTTATAGTTTTTTCTTTAAATAAATCCGAGAGCTCTTAAAAATCATCTGTTATTGGACGGCCTGGCACATGGAAATCACATGGATTCACGACTCACGTGATGCAGACGTTACACGAAGAAATCACGACATTTACACATCGCTAATATAATTCTTACCGTTTAAATAACAACTCTAGTCTGCCGCAATATCAAATGGAATAAACTGTGTAACTTTTTAAAGTGGTGTAGGGTATTTAACGACTGGCCGTAACAAATTCTATTTGAAAGCATTTACTGTTATGTTGCTTGTCTTACAATAAAAACACATATAAACTTAGTTAGCAATATATTATTAGTTACAAGCTTTAGGTGTAGCAGACTCAAATGAACTTTAAAATTATAGTGCTTTAAGTTAGAAACATGCCAGAAATTTGCAGTCTTATTAAAAAGTGTATGCGTATTTGAAAGATTTTTTTTCAAATCAATATGTTACTTAAAGTTGAATGCCTTCAGTTTTTAAATTTATGCTGATATTTGCAAGATGTGTACAAAATTTAGCTATAATGAAAGCTAATTGCTGTTAGCATGCAAGTAAATAACTAGTCTAAAAGGCAAAATAATAAATAATATTGTCAACTTAGATGGTAAAATTGAAATGAAATAATAACGAAATTAATATGTAATAGAACATAATGGCAACGCTACTTTTTAAAATATTATTGATAATGGTTTAACTATTAATTAAAGTAAGTTTATATATTTTCAGAGGAACAACTACGTTAGTTTTAGTTGAAGTATTAACAAGAGTATGTACTGTAACAATAAGCTTGGTTCGGCTAAGTTATGTTAGTTTGATAAAGAAAGTTTACTCAAAGTTTATGTTTAGTTTAGAATAAGTTTAAAGTAACGAAAAGCTATCTAAATTAAAATGAACTTTTATGTTTTGTAACGAGAAACTTGAACAATATAAGTATGTATTTAACTTGTTAGTTCTGTAGTTATAATTGTTGTAATAATATAAGAAGTTAAAATGGAATTATTTATTTAAATTCAAAATTAAGCTTTTTAATACCTGAAGGAACGACAAAACGATTGAGCGATATTTTAAAAGTTCGTTAATTCATTAACAGGATCTCCAATACAACATCGTGTAGAGAAGTCGTATTTGATGGAGGTGCAATTTAAGCACTTAATTAACAATGAATTGAAACAAACTTTTAAATATTAGATAATTTTCAATTATTTCAAATATTGTTGCAATAAGGATTAATAATTGTTTTGAACAGGAAGCAGTTTAAATGATGTTTAGTTTACTTATACGCTTGTTATATACATATTATTACTTATCCTTATTTCAATTGATTTAGCACATGGATTGTACACATTAATGGTTCGACGTTCTAAACATCATTATTAATTTCATAGAATTTTGACTGAATTGATTTGATTTGATTTGAATTGGATGATTTATTTACAACAAATATTTTTGACAACTTAACAAGTAATCAGTACCCTTCGAAGCTTTTTATATTTTCTAAGTTATGCTTTCTTGTTATTGTTGTATTTGATTTGGTAACAAATGATTGGTTTTCGTTTTTGATTACAAATTGTACAAAATTGATTTTTAATTTTTTGTTACAAAACTCTATTTGACACTAATTTTATTTCAAGAAATAAAAAAGTATTAAATAGTGCTTTTTATCCTTTAATCAAGGGTATGGAAGGGATTAAGGGGTGAAATGCTGTTACAATTTTTTTTATTTTAACTTGTTTTGGTTTTTATTAATATATTAAAGGAAATTACACAAGAGCAAACAGTTTGTTATGAACGTGAAGCAAAAATATACATATTTATATTAAAACAGGGCTAATACACAAGCATTTATTACGTTTCATTTTATATTGTACTTTAAATTGCTTATTATGAACAACTTTCGCTTTAGATATACTTTTTAATGCATTTTATTGAATTTCCTTCTTTTGAAACACGTCTAGCAATAATCGGTTTCCTAAAGACACCTCTTTTGAAACACGTCAAGGTGAAATAATAGCCAAACTCTTTGAAATATATATTTTTTAAATTGCTCTCTTATATAAGACTTTTATAATTATAATGATTATCTCTATGTGTTATGAATAAGAGCACAACATTCAAGCTGAAAATGGTCACCGGAAATGCAAAACTGACATAAAACGAACTTAACTCTATACTTTTTTGCCGATTATGATTTATTTTTGTTAATGAACATCATAAAGATGTCATACAACAATATTCATTTGTAACTTTAGTTATTTATTTCGAACTTTCTTTGATCTATTAAATTAAATTATTTTTATTGATTAAATGATCCTTTGAATATTTATGATGTCTTACGAATACTTACTAGGCTATAATTAATGTTCAAAATTTATAACTGGATCGCGTGGAAGTATATATTTTCAAATCATTTATCGGATGGATATACCGTATGATTCTTTCATTTGCTTCATTTTATCGTTCTAGGAGTTTCGTTGCTAGGTTTTATTATTTATAACAATATTAATATGTGGAATATTTTTGCAAAAATTTTACGTGCAAACTCCATGGGAAACATTTCTCTTTATGGACCACAAGTGCAGCCAGTTGTGCTACTTCGATATGGAGCTACATATATTTGGATGGATAGAAATAGCAAAGATTTTAACGAAACGACAAAGAGTATTAAGTTCTTCTCAGAAAGTTTCTTTAGCTGTCTATATGATTAACTGTATGTCCAAAATATCAACTCAAGCAACAACTTTCGAAAATTATTCTAGAACTAAATAAACAAAATCATAGTGGCCTTACGACATCAAACAAAGTCACCCCTATCATAACTGCTTTTGCACTCGAAAATTTTCGCTTTTCCCCATGAATGATTTGAAACTAAAATTAAATTACCTTTATGGTAAATGATTTTTTTTCAAAAGACTTTTTTCACTTTTCCTCTAATTTATTAAATTTATAGTAAATAAATTAAAGGTAGCAGAAAGTGTAACTTGTTTTTATTATAATTCAGATATTCTTCTTTACAAAATTGTGTTTTGAGATTAATCTGATATTTTGCTCAACAAAATGCAAAGCAACAAATCGATTGTCAGCCTGCGACTTTGTGAAACTTAGCAAATTGTTACAACAATTCTAAAAGTCGTGAACACTATTTTGTTGGCTTTCCAAAATGTATCCAAATTATTTTACCACATAAAAGTTAAATAATGCGAAAAACTAACTTTTTAAAGCACCTAGCACTTGAAATAAAATATTTGTTTGTGAATTTTTTTTTTATTTTTTTAAGATTTTATATACATATGTGCATATTTTTCAACACAAATTTCTTGATCTACGTTACCATCTACGTTATTTCTGCCAAATCATTTCATTTGCCCAAGTTAAGTACTTTGCGACATGATTTCCCATATATTTTTCATATGAGCAAATTATCTCTAATGACCTGATTTGCTACAAATTATTTCGAAGTTTGTCTGTGCAATCCTGCGCGGCAGCTTTCTTACAAATGATTCCTTGGGGCATCCATTATGGGTGAGTTACAATTGCAAAAAATTGAGTTAATTTTATTTTGCATTTTCATAGTTTTTCTTTTTATTTTGCTATATCGAATCAACATTGAACAACATTTTTGCTTTTTTTTATGTTAAAACATAAAAAAACAATACAAGTGTCAAATTGATTTCAAAATTCGAAGACAAAATTACTCACAACATAATGGAAATACTTCGACATAATTTCCTCAAATCAACTTAATTAACTCATAATGGCACAGTACTCTTATGTTGTTTTCAGCTTCTTCTATTTTTCATTTTGACTGAGAACTGAAGGCCGCAATAATTTTTTTTCACATATGAACCGCAGTAACATTTTTCCCTTCGAGTGGAATAAATATTTCACATGAACAAAAATTGCTCTTGTTATTCACGATAGGGGTGATTATGTTTGGCAGTAATAGACTTTCTTATCTCTACAAACTTATTTGTACACACATATTTAAGTACACGAATTTCTTCTGTATGAAGACATCGTTCCTGTATCACACTTTTATTGACAGAAATTAGATGTTGTGAGTTTTCTGTTTGGACTACAGTAAACTGAGCACGAGTGTGTTGACATCAATGCAAAGGGGAATGCGAAAGGATCATTTAACATTGGAAAAAGTTTTATTACATTCAACTTAAAAATTTAGTCGTAAATAACCGAATATAATTATCTGTGACTTTTCATTCAAAAATATTTATATGATTTGTTGACGTTTATGGACCATTGGGAACGATATTTCCCATGCAATTTCAATAACCATTAAAAGTGATATCAACTGTAATTAGTCACATTTCTTCTTAGCACAGAAGAATGTTTTGGTTATTTGCATTAGTAAGTCATTAATAATTCTCAGGAGTTATTAAATTAAGTAACACTCTCCTTTGTAATGCACCAGTTTTGATTTAGTAATATTAAAACGAAACGAATGACATATAGCAAAAATATATTTGTATATAATTATTAATAAATTGTAGCCATTAAATACTTAGCTCAGAATTACATATTTGGTTAAAGCTCTAACCTGTACTTTAGCTGAAATTTTTTATGAGCCTACTTAGCCAAGCCTTTAGCAAACAACTTACATACGCAAAAGCTTACACATATTATTTAGCTGCATATAATTATTTAAAAATATTTTATCAATCAAAATGCTTGCTCCTGTGTACATCCCTTTACGCAAAACGACATTAAACTATGTGGGAAAAAGGGTTCTAAAACCCTTTGACTAGCCCAATGAGATACTGCTGGGTTTCTTCGGGTGTAAAAATCAAACTATACATATTAAAAATATATATAAACATAATAATGATAGTTTGAAAACTCTAAGATTTGAGGAAAGTTGAACTACATGTTAGAAATTCGTAATGTTGTTTAAGATGATGATAGTACATCAAAGGTATCTGAAGAAGGAAAGATTCATATTAAATAAACTAAACTAATAACATCCTATTGACAGATTTTTAAGTTTTAAGGGGGATTTTTTTTGTTAGTTTAAAAAGCGATACCACATTTAGTTAAAAAAAAAGTATAGAAAAATACAAAATGAAATAAAATAAAAGTGAAATCATAATTCAAACTAAAATCGGAAAGAAACTACAGAAATCGTTTTTATTTAATTCTCATCATACCGATCTAAGCTAATTAGAATTGATTAAAACTTTGGTAAAATAAAACTTCTGAAAAGGGATTTAAAAAAGCTTTAGCAGTAATTGTCCCAATTCTTGTGTTGAATTGAACATTTTTACAAAAACATTTTTGAAATTATATAGAAACCTTGACTAAATAATGAAAAAAAATTGAAATAATGAAAATAAATTAAGGAAAGTAAGAAAACTGAATCAAAATCAAAACTTACATAGAGTAAATCATTCCTCTTTTAGCGCCACCTTGTGATATAATACCCTGATACATAACTTCATTCCAATCTTCACCGGTTAGAATTTGAAAGACAGTCAATAAGGCTATTGGGAATGTGTTGAAATTTGTTTCGGGGGTACCGCTACTAAAATTAAATTGCCCACCAAATAATTGCATGCCGAGTAGGGCAAATATCAGTATGAACAAGAAGAGCAGGAACAACAATGAAATGATGGATCTCATCGAGTTCAATAACGAAATCACAAGATTTCGCAATGACGACCAATATTTGGTCACTTTAAATATACGCAGCAAACGTAAAGCTCTCAAAACGGATAAACCGAATGAGCCACCCTTAACTTCAGACCATATAACTTCGAATATCGAACCACTAATGACGACACAATCGAAACGATTAAACGACGATTCGAAATATATCCTTGGACTCATTGCATACATTTTAATAAACATTTCAGACATGAAAAGACCCAAAAATACATATTCAGCATAGTCTGGAAAAATAACAAGAAATTAATTATTTCGACATTAGCACCGATTCAGTTTGGCAGTTAGATTATCATGCGATCAAAATACATGATACATACATTGTCATTTAAGACCTAAAACTTACATAAAAAATCTGACAGATATTTGGGTTGGCCGTAATGCTCCACCGCCACGCACACTGTATTCAGAAACACCAGCACAATGACAAACCAGTAAAACCATTGCTTCTTTACCGTCTTGCGGATCCAATAGCGGAAACTTTTCTCTTTGCGCCAGAAACCCGTGCAACTTCCTTGAGGTTTTGAACGTGTTTTCAAATAACCTAAACGAATTTAAAATGCATCATGTATGATAAATGTTTATATGTTATTGATTGCTATAAAGAGATTTTTAGAAAGAATTAAGCTGAAAGAATTATAAGATTCAAATTCTAATGCAGATGAGTTTTCTGTTTTACGTAAAACTATTTGTGTTTTTTTTTCTTTTTAGTCATAGGGATGTCTTGCTAATAATGAGAGAACAAATGATGAGGTCTAGGGTATCTACGAGCATCTTGGTCTCAAGCAACGATTTTATTTTATTTTTTTCTTGCATTAGTTTTTTTAATTTTTAATTTGCTACCATCACTAAATTTCGTCAATTATAAACCAATTGGACAATATCTAGTATTATTTGGATTCTATTGTCTTAGATTACTCATATTGCACACGCACTTATTTGATCAACTACGAGTAAGTCCCCATTCACACACATCAAGTTTAACTGATTGTTTTCTATTAAGTGTTCTTTTTAACCTTCATTTACGTTCACACACGAAACTTCATGTCCAGTTTCTTTTCATTGATGAACATTCATTGAATATATTACGGATGATAAAACAAAAGAAAATATACAAACTGACTAGTACTATCAAGCCTGTATTTCCAAGAAAATAATAGATGAGCACCTATCTATAACAAAAAAATTGGTTAAATTAATACCAGACTTTAGCTAAAAATAATGACATTAATTGCTGCTACTGTATGGAACTTATTTTGAAGTCGCTTCTATTAATCTATGATTAAAAGCAGGGAATTTTTCAAAGAATACGTGAATAATAACTTTCATCTGTATTTGGCAATTTTTAACAATTGTCGTGAGAAGTACTTTTGTTTTGGTTATAAATAACTGTTATATCAACAAACAAATTTTGGTTTTAAATAAGAAAAAAATTATTACAAATAACCATTTCCAGAAATATATAAATATATATTAGAGTTGTCAGTTATTCGATTTTCAACTTTGTTGGAATAATTCAAATAATTATTTTTGTTCGTTCGATCAAACGATTAAATCTAAACGATTATTCGATTAATCGATGAGAGTAGCGATTAAAAGTAGTATATAAAAAATTTCTATTAACAAAAAGTAAGCAATTCTATAAAAAAATTATATAGTCAATTGTTATTAACCCAAAAATTGCTTATAAAACTTAAAAAAGCCTACGAATATGACAAAATTTAAAGAGAGAATCTGATAACATCAGCACAAACTATAAAGTAGCATTAAGTTGTGTTTTTTGTTTGAAAGCTTCAATTTCACTTTTTAAAATTTAAATTAACGGAAATTTAATACAATTTTGGAAGTAATTTTATAAGAAAAAACTATAAACATACTGACATGAATTTCATAAATAAATGTTTTTTTATAATACAATAGATTTGCCACCCGTGATAAAGTCAACAAATGAATGACGAAAAGTCGGTGAAAAAATCAAATAAAACTATTTTATTGTCATTAAAACAATCTAGGCCTTATTAGCTTATGATATCAAGTACATAAGTATATTTTATTCAACCAAAAATCAAATAATTTTTTTTATACAATTGTTCAATTCACTAGCCTTGTGTTATCGCTCAATTTCTCAGAACAAAAATGTTTTACACATAATATGTTTCTATTTTTCCTTTTATATGCAATTTATAAAAAGCATTTGAAATGCACGTCAGCTACCACTACGAAACAGACCATCTGCAAATATTATCGGAAAAGTATGTTTTATATCACATAATTAGAATCTCTCCAACAGAGACATAAGACAATTCAATTAAGGAAACACCTTCCATTTGTATTATCCACTGGTTTTGCCCATTCTGAACTTCGATTTTCTTTTAACTATTTTTCTTGTGAAACTGGCAATAACTGTAATGGCTTCGATTCATATGATCCAATATTGCAAAAATATATATTTATATGTAACATTTTTATAGTCTCATAACCTAATTTAATAAAAAAAAATTTGAATAATAATAGGCTTATTGTAGGAATTTGTCTTCTATTCCTATTTACTTATGTAGTGGAAGTCAACGTGAAGATAACAAAACTACACAATTTTGTTCAATTCCATATATATGTACATCAGTTCAGCTTATTGTATTTGAAGTATTAATTGTACAAGTTAAAGTAAAAAAGGAAGTAAGAAAAAAGCGGATATAATAATAAACTTAGTTGTATCATTTCGGTTGCACGGTAAAATTGTATTTTTTCTTACACTTATAAAATGAACATTTGTATGAAAATTTGTTTTTTTAAGCTGTTGTAAATAAGAAAAAATTTTATAAATATATTATGTTTCAACTGCGCTGAAAGAACTTTTATTTAAATTCATAAATTTTTTTATAAAATACAATAAATTTTGCTGCACAATGTGTTTTTATTCATTAAACTTTCCAAAACACAATATCGATATTTTAAGTAAATACCTGGGCCCTCTATTTACCAATTTAATATTCACCCTTTTCCCATCTCTAACAATAAATGATACACAAGGCTTGTGAATTTGAACTGTCCTACATTTTGTAGGAATAAATACATCGTAGAAAAATAATTTTTTTTTTAAATCTTGGACCAGCACTCAGGGGATGACCCCCTATATATGCAATGCATTGCGCCGGAACTGAAAACGAGGAGACAGTATTGAGGGGACAGATGAGATATAGGAAAGATGAGAAGATAGACAGTTTTTTTGTAGCTATTTCCTTTTTTTTACTTCGCCGGGTCATTTTTGCTACAAGGCCGACGAAGGTTTGTGCTGTTACTCTGCTTTCTGGTATATGACAGTGTCCGTCGCTGCCAATTATGTTCAGTGACCAGTGACTATGGCTTCATCACTGAAACAGGCTGGTAACAACTAACACAACCACGCACTGATGCTGTTCACAAGAATTCAACACAATATTTCATGACTCAGCGCGGGCTCGAACTCAGTACTATCCGCTTATATATATTCTGCACAGAACTCTTATTATATGTATATCAGGGTGTTCATCAGGAAAATAAATTTAAAAAAAATTTTAGATTATTTAGCATTAATTAGTCGATTTATTAGTTATTCGAAAATCGCCAATTTAAAATTATTTTAATAAGAGCTTCCTTTTGTTTGTTGAATTAATCGATTTATTCTTAATCGGTTGACAACTCTAATATGCACACATATTTTTTTGATATTGGCTATCATACGGTCCAAAAGTGTCGCTTAATTTATTGAGTGCCGTCTGGCGAAATTGAAGGAATATTTAATATTGCAAGAATATTGAATATCAACGATAACCTTTGGATTTAAAAAAATGTGAAGTCATTTTTGGAAAACTACTACTTCTCTACTTCTAAAGTACCAATAAGTCTATATTTTCGACTAATCAGAAAATGATTATTATAAACGTCCAGATAAATAATTAAGAATTTATTTTTCTTACACAAAAATTAGATACTATTTGTTGTTTTCGCAAGTATAATTTGTAAAAATATTTTTATTTATAAAATATATATAGTTAATTAAAAAATAAATAAATTGATAATATAAATTATTAACCCTTTCGCCCCCAAAGTTGCTTATAAGCAACTTTGATTTTTAGGTACCGTTTTATTTCAAACAATTGTAACTAACTCATTAAAGTGCACATAGAGTTGGTTGATTATAGTTCTTAGAACTAAAAAACAACAAAAAAGTAGCAGCAGCGTCGCGATCAACATAAATACAATTCATCCTTTGGTGTGAAGTCCAGGAAAACGCAGGTGTTGAAATTTTAGTGCAAAAAGTAAAAAATAAATAAAAATACTTAGAAAATATAATTTTAAAAAATAAGTACGCAGTTTTAACAATTAAAGTTGTAATAAAAAGTTAAAAAAAAGAAGTTAAAAAAGTTGCATTGTTACGGAGCAATATTTTTTTGTTTATTGAAGTTGCTTATAAGCAACTTTGGGCAACGGTGGTAGTAAAAACATTGATATCGCAGGCATGTCCAAACCACGCAAAGGACTTTGTGAAGCAGATATAGAGGCTGCCTGAAGTTTGATTGGGACGAGTCTTCTGATGAGGAGTGTGAAGATGATGAGGCAGAATTTTTGGAGAAAGGGCTAAAAGAAATTTTGGAGAAAGGTGAGGAAATCGAGATTAACTTACTAGAAGTTATCGCCACTGAAGAGAATGCCGAAGAGTATCCAGAGAGGCCTGAGCGCTTTGTGGCGGAAAAAGTAGAATTGTCTACGTTGCGATGGAGAAAAAACAATTTGATCCAAAAGTTGATCTCTCTGACATGCTAATGCAGCTTTATAAAATTAATCATCGCTCTGCTAAATGGTACATGCGAATATTTTACTGGGCTTTGGGAACGGCAGTAACCAATTCGAGGCTTTTGTATCGCAAGCACCTCAAAATGGTGGACCCGAGCGCAAAACATATTCCACTAATAAAATTTCAAATGGAAATAGCGAATGAGTTGCTAAATGCTGCATCATCATCCTCGGGTTCAGTACAAAGGAAAAGAAGACGACCCAGTGGAAATACTTTCGAACAAGAGGAAATAAGTTCAGCACAGTCGTCTTCGTCTTCTCTTTGGTCTAGTTCCAGTTCCAAGAGCCATATAATTAATCATGATCCTCCGAATTCGAAGAGATACGATAAAAGCGGCCATTGGTTGGAATGGGGAGGAAAAGGCCGATGCCGCCT